>OZ036004.1:7953967-8011467 GCA_964035015.1 Corallium rubrum
GTCTTTGTTCTATCTCTTTGTTCGCCTTTGTGCACGGTGCACGGTCACTGAATCCATTGTATTTTAGTATAATGAACGAATTGTCCAATAGCAACGTTTCGGTTCAATCACTGAACCGTGCTATTTAAATATTACATAAACCTAAAACCAAGGATGTGCACGGTGTAAGGGTATGGTTCAACAGAAAATCACAGCTCATTATAGGCGCTTTGAAGTTTGCCGAGTTTCCAAACCATATCTCTATTGGCTACGCCTTGATCGAATCCCAAGCTGTCCTGGGACGTCAGACTTTGGTCCCAATCCCACGGCAATTAAACACGTATTGTATAATTAATAGTGCTTCTCTCCCGTATAAAGCCAGTTTTCCGCTAAGTGACTTTTTTCGCGCGAAGCGACTTTTTCTTTGTCTTGTAAGCTCTACACTGGAACTATGTTAGAAATCTATTCAATTCTAACAAAAGAAAGTCTACTCAGGTGGGGCGGGAATGGCCAAATGAAAAACCGCCTTACAAAGAACCAGAGACTTCACTACAAACATTACCTGGTTTCTCGATCAAGTCTGGAAGCTACAGTAATAGCTCCAGAGTCTGCATTTATCGCAAATGCCACGCCATGGTTGCCAGAAACGATGGAATATCTTACAACACCACCAGCGCCTAAAAACATGACAAATGCACAAAAGAATTTAAATAAAACGCTTGCATTTGCGTTTAGCATAAATATTAACACAACAGGTTCGACAAAGCGTCGAATATGTCTCATTTATTAATATTAAGTGCTAGCTACTTCAAGTCACGAACCGGGGGGAGTAAAAATCGGGGGAAGTAAAGAAAAACTCTACTCGAACCCGGCTAGGATTTGAACAACAACAACCAGACAGCGAAGACTAAAGACTCGGCTATTCATTTGTGTTCTTTTTAAAAAAGCTGTGAAAATTACGAAAGGGCCATCTCGCAATATTCAAAGATATTAATAATGCAGCTATACAGCGAGTAAGAACCTTAAAATTTCAGTAGCTTTCTTAAAACTTGAAGCAAACGTGTGGCAGTCTCGTTGAAATACAGAATAGTTTCCCGCCCTTTTTTGGTCGAGAGCTTGCGCAGGCGCATATTTGTCAGCGGTGTTGGATTCACTGATCTGAAAAAATAGGACTGGATGGAGTTTTCTATTGTGTCGGATGAGCTGATTTTGAAGCCAGCATATTTGCATTGACCAGAGATCACTAGAAACTGTGCTTGTGCAAGCAAATCAAACTGAGACACTTGCAAAATGCGTTTAGAGTCTGGCTAATATATTTACTTTGCTAACCATAAATGCACAAAAACCTGAACTTAATTTGACGCTTCACAGTTGGCTTTTCTCACGAGATAATTAGAGCCAACGGCGGCCATATTGGAGTGACCTCATTACAAATTCAATGGCTAATCTGAGAGGAAAAGCAAAACTGACCGACATCAAATAACTGTCCAACCAATATGTCCCTTCACTAACATTAATTAGTATAAATTTAAAAGTTTATAATGCAAATCCTCGAATTTCATTGACTATTGCAGGAGTTTATAATTGGTGATATAAACCTCTGGGATAAACCAATGAAAGTCATTCATTTAAAAAATTTGACCAATGACAAAATGCGTAGTATAGCACGAACAATGATCATTAGAGCCAGCGGTTGTTCTGTTAAGCAACAATGGCGCCGAAGTTATAACGGAGTGGGCAAGTGAAAGAAGAAATTGAACATTTAGGCGAAGCAATACGTTCTACAGAAAACAAAAACGGCTACAAAATGGTTAGAATGGAAATTTTAATGGAAATAACTGCAAACAAAACATACTTCAGAATTACGCTTGCTGTTGACAAGATTTCGTGATGTAAACTATATGCTAAATTGAATGTTTCTTTCAACTTTTTGTCTCTTTTACAAATCAAATGAGTGGATATTATGGTCGAGAATTTATTTAACGTTTGTTGGTAAATTTATACTTGCCCTCGTTTTCTATGAGCGATAGTCAACTCGGCTTCGCCTCGTTGACTATTCGCTCATAGAAAACTCGGGCTCGTTGTCTAATTGTTAAATAGAAAATGTCAGAATGCTCTCCAACATGTCTACAACGCCACAGTACTTGTTACGTGGTCACTCCAACATGGCCGCCGTTTGGCTTCATTTTCAGTAATAGAAACTCGATCCAGTCCTATTTTTCAGATCAGTGTGTTGGGTTATAGTAAGTCTTACCTGAGTCCTTGTCTTCGGCTTGCACGGTTTTCACGGGAGTTCCCGTTGGTTTATCTTCTGCTACTCGTGCGGAATAAGGTGTTCCTTTGAATTCAGGATCATTATCATTGATATCCCGAACACTCACAGATACCGTGGTTGAACCCGTTTTCGGCGAAAGACCTTGGTCAGTTGCTCTGACACTAAAACTGTAGGATTTAGTTTTTTCATAATCCAATTCATATTTAGTCGTGATTCGGCCATTCTCTGCATCAATATCGAATTGGGCTGCATCGGTTCCAAATAACGAATATCTGATTTCCGCATTAGCCCCTTGGTCGGCATCTTAAGATAATTATAAGTACAGTTTAGTACAGCGTTAAAGGTTTATATCCTATAGTTGTAACCGCTGATCTTTTTCCCATAAACAAATTTCTAATTGGATTGCTTGGTCTGCGGGCGCGATTGAGCCCACAGTCAAATAAACATATTGCACAAAATAAGGTCAGCGGTCGCAACCATGAGAGAAAAGACCATATTTTCGACCAATCCAAGATGAAGGTTGTGAGTGCTTTCTCCCATAATAGTAACCGCTGACCTTTTTCCCATAAATGAATTTATAACCGAGTTGATCGGCTTGCGGGCGCGGCTGAGCCCACAGTCAAAAGGCAGAATATGGTCAACGGTCGCTACCATGAGAGAAAAGACCCGTATTTTCCGCCATCTTTGTTCGATCACTTTTTGCACGGGAACCGCAGTGCAGTTATATACAGGACAGTGGTCGTTTTTCCTGCACACGTCTAATGTTCAGCTTACCTGTAGCTTTCACTTGTACAATAGTGCTTCCTTTAGCTTCACCTTCATATACATGAATTGCATAAGGTCCTGGGAAGGTCGGGTAGTTGTCATTTGTGTCCCCGACCACCACAGTAATACGTACACTGTCAGTCAGAGCTGGTACTGCGCAGTCGCGAACAGTCACGTGGAAGACATACTGAGGTGTACGCTCGCGATCTAGTGAAGCCTTAGTGAAAATATCACCGTTGGACCTGACTTCGAATTGATTCTTTGCGATTGATGGAATACCAAACTGAAGACTACACCTGGTTGTAGTATCTGGATCAGTTGCAATTACTTTACCAACCTGAAGTTTAAATCAAATATATAATACGCATTTTAATTACCGCTATAAAAACTTTATTTATACTGGATAACTCTACCATCCCTCATTAGCCCAGTGTTATTTCAGGAGGAAACTAATCAACTAACTACCGAACAAACAAACAAACAAACAAACAAACAAACAAACAAACAAACAAACAAACAAACACACACACACACACACACACAAACAAACAAACAAACAAACAAACAAACAAACAAACAAACAAACAAACAAACAAACAAACAAACAAACAAACAAACACAAACACAAACAAACAAACAAACAAACAAACAAACAAACAAACAAACAAACAAACAAACAAACAAACAAACAAACAAACAAACAAACAAACAAACAAACAAACAAACAAACAAACAAACAAACAAACAAACAAACAAACAAACAAACAAACAAACAAACTAACATAATTGTATACCTTGACAACACCAGAATTTTCAGGTACGCTTAAAATACAACTGCCATCACATGTTATAGTTGGAGGTTCATTCACATCAATAACGCTTATTTCTAAGTGGCTAGTAGCTTTCTCGGAAGGGTTTCCACCATCTCGCGCTTCAATTGTCAAAGTATAAGAGTTCACGGTTTCGTAATTAAGGGAACCTTGTAGAGTAACTTGTCCTCTGTTGGCATCAATTTGGAATAGGTTTCCTCCTGGATTTCCAGAAATAATGGAGTAAGTGATTTGACCGTTCACTCCTGAATCTTTGTCCGTGGCTTTCACAGTCTCCACAGTGGTTCCACGCTGGGCGTTCTCAAGTACGTCGGCTAAGTATGGGTTTTTGGAGAATACTGGAGGGTTATCGTTAACGTCAGTAACATCAACCTAGAGAAACATACATTACAGAGGGTAAAATCTAGAGTGCTGCGTAAGCAGTGTTTTGAACAGAGCAAAATATTAAGGAGGTAAAACTGCCGAGATTTATAGCCACGACTCTCGTTCCCTTCTCCCTCGTTCCTTCCTTCCTTCCTTCCTTCCTTCCTTCCTTCCTTCCTTCCTTCCTTCCTTCCCTCCCTCCCTCCCTCCCTCCCTCCCTCCCTCCCTCCCTCCCTCCCTCCCTCCCTCCCTCCCTCCCTCCCTCCCTTCCTTTATGATTTCTCCCTCCCTTTATGATTTCCAGTTTTCATAACCTTTCTCAGAATAACAGCAAGTTTGGCTTTCGGAAAGAAAGAGTTTTTACAATAGAATTACGCGACTAGATTTACTCATTATGTCTTGTATTTACGCATTAACGGAGAGAATTAAGTGCAAAATAGATGCGTAGTGTAGTGTAGTGTAGTGCAGTGCAGTGCAGTGCAGTGCAGTGCAGTGCAGTGCAGTGCAGTGCAGTGCAGTGCAGTGCAGTGCAGTGCAGTGCAGTGCAGTGTAGTGGGGTGTAGTGTAGTGTAGTGTAGCGTAGTGTAGTGCAGTGCAGTGCAGTGCAGTGCAGTGTAGTGTAGTGTAGTGTAGTGTAGTGTAGTGTAGTGTAGTGTAGTGTAGTGTAGTGTAGTGTAGTGTAGTGTAGTGTAGTGTAGTGTAGTGTAGTGTAGTGTAGTGTAGTGTAGTGTAGTGTAGTGTAGTGTAGTGTAGTGTAGTGGGGTTGAAAACGCCATTTCCTTCCAAGAACTCGTTCCTTTCTTGACGCCACTTCGGATAAGTAGTTGGCAACTTTGACAGCGAAAAAGTCCATGAAGATGAAATTTTGAAATGACAAGATATATTGCAATTTTGCTCAGGGAATCTCAAACATTACGAATATGTAAAATCCCGACAGGTGAGATAGACAAGTGCCTCATCTTTAAGACCATCTCTCAATTAGCTATATTTACCTGAACTAGAGTTCGACTCTTGTGACATTGGTTTTTGGTATCCTGGGCCACTACCACCAGATTGTAACGACTTACACTCTCACGATCTAGGGGTTTCTTTGTGTAGATTACTGGCGTGGAACTATCAATTCTGAACGCATCACCAACGTTTCCGTGCTCAATTGTGTACTTTAGGCTAAGAAATAAACGATTAACGACCGTTAGATTTTAAAAACGATACGCTCCTCACTTCATTCGTTTTGAGGTAGATGATAAGATATCCATTGCGTTATTATAAATATAGGTTCAAATTCTTACTAGTAAAATAAATTAATAAGTACCGGTATTTGGTAGTCGCCAAGGTCAATGTAGCCACCTTGCGTTTCACCAAATTTTCCTTTATGCTTACAGAGAATGTACTCTTCGTGAATAGGTTGTCCCAAAATGATAAACTGAATTTGTTGTCGTCTTTCTGTCCTTGGACTGCGACAAAAAGCGTCTTGGAAGAAAATGAAGATCGTCTGAGTGAGATTCTTATTCAAAAGAAGGCAAGGGAAGGGAAGGGAAGGGAAGGGAAGGGAAGGGAAGGGAAGGGAAGGGAAGGGAAGGGAAGGGAAGGGAAGGGAAGGGAAGGGAAGGGAAGGGAAGGGAAGCGAAGCGAAGCGAAGCGAAAGTGAAATGAAATGAAATGAAATGAAATGAAGTGAAGTGAAGTGAAGAAAAGTGAAGGGAACGGAAGGGAAGGGAAGGGAAGAGAAGGAAGGAAGGGAAGGGAAGGGAAGGGAAGGGAAGGGAAGGGAAGGGAAGGGAAGGAAGGGAAGGGAAGGGAAGGGAAGGGAAGGGAAGGAAGGAAGGGAAGGGAAGGGAAGGGAAGGGAAGGGAAGGGAAGGGAAGGGAAGGGAAGGGAAGGGAAGGGAAGAAGGAAGAAAAGGGAAAGTAAGGGAAAGTAAGGGAAGAGAAGAGAAGAGAAGAGAAGAGAAGAGAAGAGAAGAGAAGAGAAGAGAAGAGAAGGGAAGGGAAGGGAAGGGAAGGGAAGGGAAGGGAAGGGAAGGGAAGGGAAGGGAAGGGAAGGGAAGGGAAAGTAAGGGAAGAGAAGGGAAGAGAAGAGAAGAGAAGAGAAGAGAGAAGAGAAGAGAAGAGAAGAGAAGAGAAGAGAAGAGAGGAGAGGAGAGGAGAGGAGAGGAGAGGAGAGGAGAGGAGAGGAGAGGAGAGGAGAGGAGAGGAGAGGAGAGGAGAGGAGAGGAGAGGAGAGGAGAGGAGAGGAGAGGAGAGGAGAGGAGAGGAGAGGAGAGGAGAGGTGAGAGGAGAGGAGAGGAGAGGAGAGGAGAGGAGAGGAGAGGAGAGGAGAGGAGAGAAGAGAAGAGAAAGAAGAGAAGAGAAGGGGAGGGAAGGGAAGGGAAGGGAAGGAAGGGAAGGGAAGGGAAGGGAAGGGAAGGGAAGGGAAGGGAAGGGAAGGGAAGGGAAGGGAAGGGAAGGGAAAGTAAGGGAAGAGAAGGGAAGAGAAGGGAAGAGAAGGGAAGAGAAGAGAAGAGAAGAGAAGAGAAGAGAAGAGAAGAAGAGAAGAGAAGAGAAGAGAAGAGATAAGAAGTGAAGTAAAGTGAAGTAAAGTGAAGTAAAGTGAAGTAAAGTGAAGTAAAGTGAAGTAAAGTGAAGTAAAGTGAAGTAAAGTGAAGTAAAGTGAAGTAAAGTGAAGTAAAGTGAAGTAAAGTGAAGTAAAGTGAAGTAAAGTAAAGTAAAGTAAAGTAAAGTAAAGTAAAGTAAAGTAAAGTAAAGTAAAGTAAAGTAAAGTAAAGTAAAGTAAAGTAAAGTAAAGTAAAGTAAAGTAAAGTAAAGTAAAGTAAAGTAAAGTAAGTAAAGTAAAGTAAAGTAAAGTAAAGTAAAGTAAAGTAAAGTAAAAGGAAAGGAACCGGGGACTAATTACCCTTACTTGCATGCCTGCAGTTAAATTACGAAGGACGCACATCAACGTGGCCGTGCCTAAGGCATATTAAAGCCGCTCCAGGCAGCCGCCATAAGACACATGTTAGACAACAGCTAAGACCTAGGTGTTGATTTCACGGAAGGAGGAAAACCGGAGAAATCGGCGAAAAAGTGTCAACTACAAAGCGTACATACCTTGGTACCCCCAAGGGTGACAGAAACTGCCCGAGGTGACGTATTATCTTCATTACTTTCACTGTCAGGATCCAATGGACCAGGATTCTTGCTCTTCGCTGACGCGTACAAATGAGAAATACCTAACCGTGAAAAAAACAAAACAAAAAAACGAAAAGATCGATCTACGTCTGGAGCTCCAAAAACATTTACCCGCTTTAGAAAGTCTTTACTTCATTTAAGCCTGACATGGTAACACTTACCATTTATATCCGCCACCTCCACACTGACTTTGTCATTCGTGACGGAATCAAACTCTGTACGGAAATACTTGAATGAACCGCTGGTAACCGATGTAACGGCAGCTTCGCAAGACTTAATCACAGATCCCTCTGTAGAGTAAAGAAAAGAGAAAGTCGTTTTAATAGGAATATCAAGATAGATCACCACGACTAGCAAACAGTAATAACGTTTGACTTATTGACTGTCAACGCATATGACTCCACCCAGACTCAACAACCACCATTGTTATATAGCTAGAGTTTCACTGGATACAACGATGACTGTCATTGGTTGGTTTGTGGTCACATGACCTTAGCTAAATTTTCAATGTCTACCGAGCGGGCAATAATTGAGAACTTATTGCCTGCTCGGTCAATAAGTTTTCAATTGTTGCCCGCTGGAACATTGAACTCTTCACGGCATCCTATAAACAAAAGCTTGTTTGGTACGAAAAAAAGAATATTTATAGGTCTTCAAAGCATGTGTGAAGATTAACTGGAGAAATGTATTGCTGTTCTTTTGTTCTGAGACTCATATTTATTTGGTTGAAGTGAAATTACGGAGTCAGGGAAATGATTTGGTAAGTCTTTTAGTTTGTCTTTTGTGTACTTTCCCTTGATAAACGTCGAAATTATTCAGCGAAATTCAAGCTATATAACAAAACACTTAATGTCTGCTCCCTTGGGAAACAGTTTTGTTTTCCCCTCGAGTCTCGATGTTTCCCTCGACTTCGTCTCGGGAAATATCAAGACTCTCGGGAAAACAAAACTAACTGTTTCCCTCGGGAGCAGACATTAAGTGTATATTAATAAATGACAGACTCAATTTTCATATTATAGAAACGTTAACCAAAGTACTTACCACTGCATGACACAGCGCTGAGCCTATCAACCCATTTTGATAAATCGTTAAAAGTGGTAAGACGTAACACGTAAGCAGAGTCGGGATCGGATGCGATGGCATTAAGCTCGCTAACTGACACGGAATTGCCCACACCAATACTAAAGATACTGACACCAAGATTTTTTACATTTGTTGCTGGCGATAAAACTTTTTTCCCATTCGAATGCCCATCTGTCAGAAGAACCAACACTTTCGGGATGCCCTTATCGGTACGCATGCCAGCCGAGGCAGTGAAGACTTGAGTTCTGACGTAGTCCAAGGCTTCCCCAGTGTAAGTTAAGCCTCTACGGTACACCACACGGTCAACGGCACCTCGCAGATCAGATTTCGTCGTGTACTTATTAAGCTTGAACTCGATTTGCGCCGATGTCTGGTATTGCACCACAGCGATGTGGGTGCCATCGGGACCGATATTGAAAAAGTCCACAACCTTTTTGACAAACTCTTTGACCTTCCTAAAATTCGTTGCACCAACACTACCAGATCCATCCAGTAGAAAAACCATATCGACAGACGTCTGGCACACTGAAGCAAAAAATGTCATCACATAAATATTCAGCACCGTAAAAGCTCTATTTAACCCTCTTCTATAAGCCCTCTTCTCTAATAAGCCCTCTTCTCTAATAAGCCTCCTTTCTCTCTAATACGCCTCCTTCTCTAATACCCCCTCTCTATAATAAGCCCTCTTCTCTAATAAGCCCTCTTCTCTCTAATAAGCCCTCTTCTCTCTAATAAGCCCTCTTCTCTCTAATAAGCCCTCTTCTCTAACAAGCCCCCTTCTCTCTAATAAGCCCTCTCTCTAATAAGCCCTCTTCTCTCTAATAAGCCCCCTTCTCTAATAAGCCCTCTTCTCTAACAAGCCCCCTTCTCTCTAATAGCCCCCTTCTCTCTAATAAGCCCCCTTCTCTCTAATAAGCACCCTTCTCCCTAATAAGCCCTCTTCTCTCTAATAAGCCCCTTCTCTCTAATAAGCACCCTTCTCCCTAATAAGACCCCTTCTCTCTAACAAGCCCCCTTCTCTCTAACAAGCCCCCTTCTCTCTAATAAGCCCCCTTCTCTCTAATAAGCCCTTTCTCTCTAATAAGCCCCTTCTCTCTAATAAGCCCCCTTCTCTCTAATAAGCCCCCTTCTCTCTAATAAGCCCTTTCTCTCTAATAAGCCCCTTCTCTCTAATAAGCCCCCTTCTCTCTAATAAGCCCCTTCTCTCTAATAAGCCCTTTCTCTCTAATAAGCCCCTTCTCTCTAATAAGCCCCCTTCTCTCTAATAAGCCCTTTCTCTCTAATAAGCCCCTTCTCTCTAATAAGCCCCCTTCTCTCTAATAAGCCCCTTCTCTCTAATAAGCCCTTTCTCTCTAATAAGCCCCCTTCTCTCTAATAAGCCCCTTCTCTCTAATAAGCCCCCTTCTCCCTAATAAGCCCCCTTCTCTCTAATAAGCCCTCTTCTCTCTAATAAGCCCCCTTCTCTCTAATAAGCCCCCTTCTCCCTAATAAGCCCTCTTCTCTCTAATAAGCCCCTTCTCCCTAATAAGCCCCCTTCTCTCTAATAAGCCCCCTTCTCTCTAATAAGCCCCCTTCTCCCTAATAAGCCCCCTTCTCTCTAATAAGCCCTCTTCTCTCTAATAAGCCCCCTCTCTCTAATAAGCCCCCTTCTCCCTAATAAGCCCCCTTCTCTCTAATAAGCCCCCTTCTCCCTAATAAGCCCCCTTCTCTCTAATAAGCCCCCTTCTCCCTAATAAGCCCCCTTCTCTCTAATAAGCTCCCCTTCTCTCTAATAAGCCCCCTTCTCTCTAATAAGCCCCCTTCTCTCTAATAAGCCCCCTTCTCTCTAATAAGCCCTTTCTCTCTAATAAGCCCCTTCTCTCTAATAAGCCCCCTTCTCTCTAATAAGCCCCCTTCTCTCTAATAAGCCCTTTCTCTCTAATAAGCCCCTTCTCTCTAATAAGCCCCTTCTCTCTAATAAGCCCCCTTCTCCCTAATAAGCCCCCTTCTCTCTAATAAGCCCTCTTCTCTCTAATAAGCCCCCTTCTCTCTAATAAGCCCCCTTCTCTCTAATAAGCCCCCTTCTCTCTAATAAGCCCCTTCTCTCTAATAAGCCCCCTTCTCTCTAATAAGCCCCCTTCTCCCTAATAAGCCCCCTCTCTCTAATAAGCCCCCTTCTCTCTAATAAGCCCCCTTCTCTCTAATAAGCACCCTCTCTCTAATAAGCCCTCTTCTCTCTAATAAGCTCCCTTCTCTCTAATAAGCCCTCTTCTCTCTAATAAGCCCTCTTCTCTAACAAGCCCCCTTCTCTCTAATAAGCCCCCTTCTCTCTAATAAGCCCCCTTCTCTCTAATAAGCCCTCTTCTCTCTAATAAGCCCTCTTCTCTCTAATAAGCCCCCTTCTCTCTAATAAGCCCTCTTCTCTCTAATAAGCCCTCTTCTCCCTAATAAGCCCCCTTCTCTCTAATAAGCCCTCTTCTCTCTAATAAGCCCCCTTCTCTCTAATAAGCCCCCTTCTCTCTAATAAGCCCTCTTCTCTCTAATAAGCCCTCTTCTCTCTAATAAGCCCCCTTCTCTCTAACAACCCCCCTTCTCTATTAACATGCGTACGTGCGTTGGTTCGTTTGTATATCAGAAGACACAACCGCAGTGACGAAACCCGAGCACCCTAAGAATAGATACACCAAAAGTAGCATCTACTTACCATCAGGAATTACACTAGCACGAATGTAGCTCTGAGTGGTGTATTCAACCCAGTCAAAACCCGCTTCAATGGCAAGGGACGTCAAAGCTGGCAATTTCCCTCTGTCTCTGTCGGATAACTCAAGACGAACTGACCGACCTAAAGATTGTAACAAAAACAATAATATATAAAACAGCATGTTTCAAAAGTTCCTTACTTGTAAAATGTGGAAAAACAACACGACTTTATGTGTCGGCACCTGCCAATACTAAGGTTTCTCATTGGTCGAGTTATATATATCGAAGATAAACGAGAAAATTCGTATACCAATTAAAACAATTAGGTTAAAATATTACGAATGCAGAACGGCAAATTCATATTGGACTTTAACTATTACGAATACAAATTAAATCCGCGAGCAAATTAAGAATATAACAAACTTAACGAGGCCACATGGCAAAATAATAAGCGAGTTGAAAACAAAGTGCCTCCCAAAACAGTCCACAATTCCGCGGGAGATGCTAATTCGTACCCAGTCCCTGCAGTTTCCGAAGTGGCTAATTGAAAGTGTCGATATAAATTTAAAAACACGGTTACAAGAGGGCTCGAGGATTCGAAAGGACTGGCGGCAAATTGTGTCAACATTTTTCATTGAATTTCGGCGGTGTACAAAAAGATGAAAATTTATTGTTTAATTATGAAAAATAATTCTCAAACACGGAAATATATGTAAAAAAGAAAATTAAAAAAAAACGTTTTTAAAAAAATTCAAGATTCAAGAAAATTCAAAGTTGGTGATATTTCAGTTCTACGCGAAAAATTTAATCAGTTGGGAATAAAATTATTCGTAAAGTCAACAACTTGTATCCGAAGATATGTATGTCAAAACAAGAAAATTGTCTGTTTATTTTCGGATTAGGCTTTGTGTGTTGTGTGTCTATATCGTTGACTGGCAACAATTTTTAACCTAAACTTTATATATCCTGTCTTTGATGTCTTAGAGCTTGCATTTCCTTGATGTTTTCTGGAAGATTCAGCGGAGTAATGCCAATAACACCAAGGGTAAATTAACCTTTGCTCTAAACACTTCAGTTCAATCTTATAAGAAATAGTTATGACAGTAAGCCGGAATCAATAAACTATTTACACAAACTAAACTTCACTAATTAAATCGTACGAGCAAAAACGAGCAATTTAGAGTGCAAACTTCCTGGAGTTGAACACAGATCTTCCGATCTGAACGTCGAAATGCACGAAGAAAACATTAAAAAGTGTTGCTTATAGGCAGTGTTTTGGATAGCACAAAGTGAAAAGATGGTAAACTACTGTCGAGAGTAGCTTTAACACTTTGAAGCCTGAAGATGAGTCTTTAGTATTTTATTCTGGCTAACGCCAGACGATTTTATTCAGCACAGGGAGAGGTCCAGGCCTCAAAGTGTTAATAACGAAATACTGACGTTTCGATGTAATGAAATACAATAATCCTTTTGCTGGTTGTATCATATGAAGGACTCCGCTTGAAACGTCAGTATGTCGTTATCAAAACTATTCCTGACAGTTTACAGTTTACCACCTTGTTCTAAAGAAAGCATTAGCCTTATTTTGTCGAAACTGTTCAGAGCTTAGGTGTTAAAATCCTTACAGTTTACTGTGGAACTATCTTTAGATAATTGGGGTTTTTTAGTATAATTTTACTCTGGCTAATATCAGACAATTTTAGTTGACGAGGGCAGCAATATCGCCGAAAAAGTATTAACAAATGTCATTAACCCCTTCCTTTTTATTAGAGATGGACTATTTCTGTCTACTCTGGTTAATGCCAAACATTTTAATCACCATGCAAGGAGATATCGTGTCGGCAGAAATGGCTATATAAACTTTCTCATTAGCTCATTCCTTCCTGGATATGATACTAATATAGTCTTTTCAATTTTTTCTTTAGTTAAGGCCAAACATTTTTACTCTCATTAACCCATTTCGCTTAACGACCACCTCTACCTATTAACTAACTTTATTTATAGTATATGGATAACCTTATAAAGCAGTTAGATCTAAAGTGTTCTCCCTTAGAGGTCCAGTAAAGGCCATCCTTCATTGGTCCAGTGTTCGTACAGGAGGCAACCAGAGTAAACTAAACTAACTTTATTTCTAGTTATAAGTAATATTGGGCATTTCACTCGATTACATAGCGTGTTCTAAGGATTTTGGGTGAAGGAAAATTCGAGTGTAGAATATATACATTTTAAGACCAAACTGGGACCAGTTGCGAAAAATGCAAGGTCGTGGGTTCAATTCCTGCCGAAGGCCTGTGTAGTTGCATTTTTCGCAACTGGTCCCGGTTTGGTCTTAAAATGTATATATTCTACACTCGAATTTTCCTTAGAACACGCTAACTTTATTTCTACTGGATAACCCTTCATATCTAAACTATTCTCCCTAGAAGTACAGTAATTAAGAGCCATTCCTCATTACTGGATAGCCCTATCAGTCAAATCCAAACTGTTCTCCCTAAAGGTCCAAATAAGGGCCATCCCTTATGGTGCAGTGTTACCACAGGAAGAAACGAGAGTTCCTGGAGGAAACCTGTGGTGTTTTGTAAAGTCAAACTGAAAGCGATCTTGCGGGAAAAATGAAATTGACGAAAAATCTGCATGGGGCAGGAAACAAAAAGTGAAAGACACGCGTCAGTTTTCGAGCGCGCCACCAACATGTGCACCTCGAGTATATAACGCGCATTCATCTACACAGACCTTATATTAAAGTAATTGTCGGTTTTCTTTAAAGTAAAACTGTATTACTATACTATACTATACTATACTATACTATACTATACTATACTATACTATACTATACTATACTATACTATACAAAACCCGGCCAAATCCTTTCAAAAAACCCTCGACTTTGTTAAAGAAGTCTACTAAATGACTAGTTCGAAGACTTGAATGCCGTACGCCAGCTCAAATGTTTGCAACTGTCGTCAAACGTTCACGAAACACGAGATTTAGGCGGTGAAGTTACTGAACCTGTAAATAATGCTTGTTATATTTGTTATATAAACTGTGAAAATGATCACAAACAAAGTTTTAGTCATTCAATTTGTTTTTGAATATCAAACTTAGCTCATCCGAACTTTGTCAGAACCGAGAAGTCCTCAGTCCGAGCGAATCGGCGATTTGAATTAATGAATTACAACTATATGGAAACACGACTGTTGTAAAAGATCGAAAACAATCGCCGACTGAATTACAACAATTACAACTATATGGAAACCAGGCTTAAATGAATCCGAACCATGATTCTAATATTTTGCGGCCGAGGAAAGAATGTACTAGCCCGGTTAACCGCAACAGCTCGGACTCATGTAAATAATAGCTCCTTTACTAAGAGAGTGCACCGACGGAAAAGGGGTTAACATGATCTATCATCTCGTGTTTACTTTTCGTGAAACAATTGTAAATGTAGCCGGATCACGAGAAACAAAAACTTAATTAGTTTACTTTCTGTCCAGGCGATCTCAAGTGAAAACACAAATGGCAACAAAAACGATGTAACGCAACATCCGACTTGACATGAACGCGCGTAAAAGCAATGGGATCGTTTTTCGTTATTTACCAAACGAGTTACATGTGACTTAGCAATATCCATAAACCAAAGTGAAATACTTTAAAATGACTTGCAACACCTTTTTCCCACTTTAAAATATTGGCTTTCGAAACAAAATGGGACTAATTTCCCCCACAAGGTTCAGACGATCACACGTAATCAAGAATAGCTTTACAGAATTTCAAATTTGGATGCCTCGAAACTAATCTTCTAAAAAAAACAACATAACTCTGTTGACAATGATGTTTTTCTGTAGCAAAGACACCCGGATTAATTATTAAATTCCTTTCCTTAATTGGTTTATTTGAAGTGTTTACAACTCATTGCGTTCTCAAGTATATATAAGCGCCTGATTTGAAACTCAAACGAACGAAGCTAAGGGAAATCGCAATCTCTAAGGAAAAGGGTCATCATTTAAACTTGCGGTTGACCGGATTTGTGGTATTATACCTCAAAATGCCGCTCGCTCCAACTGAATTTTTCAAATTGGTTTTTCAGTGTAATATAAATTCACGAAACCAAAGACGATTTTGAAATCAATAACGTCTTTACAATTGCATAATATTTACATTTAAAGAGTTGTGAAACCCCGCTTGTATGCAGCCCAGGAATTCAACGAAACAAAGGAATTGAAACGACTAGAATACGTCTGGTGTTGTTGTCGAATTCTATATAAAATACCAGTAATCCAAACTTTATAAGTTCATTTTCGGGTAGGATTTAGAATAGGAGTAGACCTTTACGGCTATTTCCGGCAGTAAATCGATGGTATCAATAGGTCAAAATGGGATCTGAATGCACCATAGAATAACTTAATGTTTTCAACTGTTTTGTTCAACGATTATGATGTGGCAAAATAAGGAATCATATTTCTAATCGACGTTCAAAATGTTTTCGTATCGTTTCAACGGCTATTTAAATATGAGCGAGCGGTGATTTTAAAACGACACGGATATCCTATCTGGGTATTAATCCCATATCACATGGCGTTACTCCGGGTTGTATACAATAATATGGAGAATCAAAACAGATTCAAACACAGTAAACGAAGCGAAACGAAGCTAGCTTACCTTCGTAATGTAGCGATGTTTTGTCGTTTGGATCAACTTGGTCAGTCCAGGCACGAAGCACTCTGACCCTCACACGACCACTCCAGTACGCTATAACCCGAGATGCTAGAATATCAAGCTTGCTTTTCGTCCTTGATGTCATTCGACGAGCGTCTTCGTTGGCGTAGTAAGGTTGATTGTTCGTGTTTCGAATCAAAATCTTACGAAATCGACCCGAATCGCGGGGAATTACATCCCGAATTCGACCGCATACCACCGATTCGTCTTTATTTTCTGGATATTTTTCGTGAAGCCTCAATTGCCTCGGTCGTGAGGTGGCGACATCGATGAGCACGAAACAGACGAAGAACCACAGTAGGTACTCCATCCTCGCTCTCGTAAAAAAAATGTCTTTTTTTCTCTCTCCAATGTTCTCTCTGCGGATTAATTGAACTCCAATGGACTCTGAAGTCTTTTTAAACAGTTGCTTCAGCGTCGAAGAGTTCTTGCGAATCTACAAAAAGGGAATGGAGAAATGAATTTTATAGGTCCAATGCGTCTGCAGGAAACGCGGGTGAAGGGGCGATATAAGGAGCGTATCCCAGTGTAATTACTTCAAGACACTCCCACTATGCTCCGCTCAGTTTCCGAACACGGACGACTATTTTTGGGAAGGGTTTCAGGTATGACTCTAATAACATTGAGTCTCGTGTTGCAATATTTGGTGTGGGTGTGGACTCCCGCTGTTTGGAACCACCCCCCGTCGCGAAATTTGGCCTTAATCTGCTCCTCGGTGATCATTATGAGTACCATCAGTAAAGCATGGAGTATGTTACGATGTGTAGAAAATCTTAAAGATTGTGGACTGCGGCGGCGAAAGTTTTAGAGAATGAAATATTGACGTTTTATTAAAGAATCATCCTCAGAGGAACAACATAAAATTTTTCATGTCTTACACTGCTAAATTCAACCGAAAAATTTCGGCTGACTGGAGCAGGATTTGAACTCGCAACCTTCGGGATTCCGGTCCGACGCTCTACCTGTTGAGCTCTGTGTTGAGCTTTAAGTTAAGTTGGATAAAACGCGCTTCCAATCCCTGTGCGGCTCGATAGCTTGACGTTTTAAGTCAAAGTTTTTCGTCAGAGTAAATCATGGAGTAATATAAAAGTAGAGTGCTGCGTAGATAGTGTGTTACGATGTATAGAAAATCCTATAGATGGTGAACTGCAGAAAATTTAGATAACAAAATACTGGCGTTTCGATCTACAGCACTTCGTCAGCGTAAATCATGGAGTAATATAAAAGTAGAGTGCTATAGGTATATAGGTAGTGTGTTATGATGTATAGAAAATCTTAAAGATGGTGAACAGCAGAGATTTAAGAGAATGACAATCAAATACTGATGTTTCAAGCCAAAGTCTTTCATCAGAATAAATCATGGAGTAATATAAAAGTAGAGTGCTGCGTAGACATTGTGTTACAACAGGGTTCGAAATAGCAGCCGGCTGCCGGCGATAGCCGGCAGTTTTAGGACCTTGCCGGCAATTTCTAATTTCAAAATATAACTAAACTTTGGGTTATCGGCGAAATTGCTTTTGCCAAGATCAGAATTATGGTAATTTGTTTTGATTTCTCTGTATATGATCGAAAAGAAACCAGTATTTGGCTTACAATACATTATTTGGGCCTATGTCCTATGTAACTTTGCTGCTTGGGAAACAGCCGGCAAAAATTTTGACCTACAAAAAACAGCCGACAAAATTAGGCATATTTTCTGAACGTTATGTCGAACCCTGTACAATGTATCGGTTAAAGGTGGACAGATTTTTTTTGTGGTCCAGGGCTGCGCCCGAAAGGTCAGTATTTCGTTGCCGAGAATCTCATCACTTTATCCCCTTTTCACTTTGCTCTATACGAATCTAAGGAGCCTTGTTCAATTAAGGGCGCTCCTTGGCAGGGAAAAGCTTGCCAATTTACGTCGTATCCACGAGCAAATCAAAACTTGGCAAAGAATTAATCCTGGGCGCGCGCGTAACAGAGCTTAATGGCGGAAAATGACGCACTCTGCACTTATTATTAAAATTAAAGGGGTCGCAGTAGATCTAAATACAAGGTTAGAATGTAGGTCGATGAAAAGGGTGAACAGTTCACGGATTCAGACGAGTCAGAGTTGTTTCTCCAATCTCTCAATACAGCCAAACAGGACGAAAACCGAGTTTTTTTAACCAGCTTTGCCGTATTTAGAGTAAACACTGACGAGTGTTCGATACAGCGTCTCAAACAAATCTATATATTTTAAGAGAAAATCGACCTAAAGGCGCTTTTCCACTAGGCGACATTTGTTTATAAGTTTGAGTGCAGTTAATGGGAACCACAAAGGAGTTTTAGTCGTGTAATGTTGAAGAATGAGGGAGAGATCAGAAGGGAATTTGAATAAAAAGCGCAATTAGCGTCCGGCTATGTTGCGTATGAAAGGCGACACGGAACACGCTGTTGGACATGCAGTGTAAAAATACTGTTTAAGAATCATGAAAAAACATCAGAAAAAGAATTAAGGACTTGTAATGTATAGTATAGTGCAATCAGGATCTTAGGACACAACCCTGGACGCGTTTCGACCTTCTGGTGGTCTCATCAGCAGGGATTTGGGGTTGGGAGTCAATGTAAATATCAAGTTAATTGTTGGAAGATAAATAATAATCGCTATCAACACAATAATATTAGAGGAGAATAAAAGTGAGTGCTTACCAAAGAAAATGTCGCTTCGCGCGACATTTTTCGCCTGGTGGAAAACCGCCTTAAAGGTTTGATAAATTTGATCGCAATCGTTCTCGTAATTTTCTTCATGAATTATTATTGAGTTAATGTTTGAAATTGTTTAATCGAGATCTCTTCTTCAAACAGTCTCCTGAGGTATTAGTGCACACATGCAATGCATGCATGCATGCATGAATATTATTGTACATAATATGAATATTATTGTACATAATACACATGCAATCGATATCGTGAAATGAGTTCCCCAGTTTAGGATTAACGTTAAGATTGGCGAAAACAATCCGGCTTAAACACGACAAATCAACCCTTAAACGGAAGGCCAAGGGGTTAGTTCTTTGGCAAGTTTCGTTTGCTCGTGGGTATAAGACAAATTGATAAGCTTTTCCTTTGCAATTAGGAGTGTTCTAAGTGAGTGAAAAATTGTAGGACAATGCGTGGCGATACAGCACTCGGAATAGATTCCTAATCCAATGCTAGACTCTCAAACATATAGCATTCTGCAAGTGTTGTGATTCAAGCGGTTTGAAGAACTAGGCGCGGAAGTTGATTTCTCTGGCATCACGTACACTGACTGACCTTGCTTTACTGAAGTCCCGGTAAAACGAGGATGAGAGTTGATGAGAGTTGGCAAGCGAGAGTTTGTCTGAGAGTTTTCTCAACTCTCATGCCCCGGTCAAACGAGGATGAGAGTTGACCATGAGAGTTGACGAGAGTTGTAGGATTTACCGAGTTTCAGAAATACATTCAGGATCGTTCCGTTCCTTCGCCATTTTTGTTGAGCCTGTTTTTACAAAGTGCAAACCGCTAGCCGCTAAACTCTCATCAACTCTCATATGCCAACTTTCATGACTGGTCAAACAAACCGACCGGGGTTTTAATGACGTGTTCTAAATATTTATGTTACATTTAAAACACGAGGCGATAGGCCAGTGTTTTAGATCAAATAAAACACGCACTGCTATAGCTTCAAAAACGACCATTTGGCAAGTTCATAATAGGCGTAATAATTGTACTAAAGCCGAGAAAATGATCAAAGCTAAATTTTATGTAAATCAGGAGGAAAATGGTGAAGTTATTTTGGCAAATCATTAAGGAAAATTCGCCTTCGTATTTATTTTCAATTTAGAAATCGAAAGAACATGGACTCGTGTTGAATATATATATAGAACTTAAAATATTTATTTTGCCCACAGTGTCGTCGCATTCGAGTCTTTCACATTCAGACTGCTTCGACTTACGTAAGAGCAAATTCCAAGCGAGTTTAGAATTGATCACTTAGTGGTGTGACTAATGTAAATATTACCGCATTCTAGTTCCAAATCGTGACATCCTTGATCAAATTTAAAAAGAAAAGATTGCTCGCCTTACTAGGTCATCATATATAATCTTGCATACTTGCACCTTTTTGTTTACGAAACTTTAGTTAAGGCATGCAAACGAGTACTTCGGAAGAGCTAAGGATTTTTGTTTGTTCTCTGTTGCGTCCTATTGACCCAGCAGAGTCAGAAGAACGTTTTGCAACAAAGGTTTCCGGGGGGTTTCTGAGGCTGACGAAAAGAAATGTAGTGCTTGGAATACCGATTAAAAAGTGTAAACGATTTCAGACGTTATTCGGAATAAATTCAATTTTATCCACATTTTAGATTTAAAGGCACAGCGTCAAGTATTAAATTACCGCTTAATTAAAAGTTTTGCGCAAGACAAAAATTATATTTGTGTGCAAAGGAAAGGAATAATATTCATAAAACGTTAAAATAGTAAGTCATTAGTGCATTTTCTTACGGCTATTTAGTCCAAGTTTTGACGTGTGTAATTATTCACCATAATTTTAATCATGTGAACTTGAATTTGCCCACGACGTTTTTCAGGATTGCGTCATGACACCGCGGTGCCCCTTTATATGATTTGTTGGTAATATAAATTTATGTATCTATACTAGCATAATTTTTTTTTGAGTCAAACGTTTTACATTTAGCGATTAATGATAATAATTTATATTTGGACTCCTTATATTAGAAGGTGATCCAGGTGTCCTCGTTAAAGATTATTTATCATCATATATATTGGACCTTGAATGAAAGGAATTAGCCATCCAACTCTCCAAGTAACTAAAGGGCTCTGCTCGAAACGTCAGTATTTCGTTATCAAAACTAACCCCATTTTACTCCGATGAAGAGTTCCTCGTGAAACGTCAGTATTTCGTTATCAAAACACCACATTTTACTCGGATGAAGAGCTCGTCTTGAAACGTCAGTATTTCGTTATCAAAACTAACGACATTTTACTCCGATGAAGAGCTCCTCTTGAAACGTCAGTATTTCGTTATTAAGAGTCTCAGCACTTCACCGCCTTTTCACTTTGCTCTATCTAAAACACTGCCTACGCACCACTCTACTTCAGTTTCTGTTGTGTTAAGCCCTAATCAAACGAGAACGCAAGTCATCGCAAGTTGGCAGTCACGCTGTCCCAGCCAGCCGCTCTGAATGAGTTCTCGAAAATATCATGTACCGTGATAAAGTTAAAACTTGTTTAAAACACTCATGAAACCTTTATTTTGTTAATTTGAGTGTTCGAACGACCGCCACAGAAATTCCTGACTGCCAACTTGCGATGACTTGCGTTCTTGTTTGATTAGGGCTTTAAGCATATTTCAGTTGACTCTATAAGGTGTCCTTCTAATGTTTACAACAGTAATTACTGTTGTTTAATAAGCTAAAAGAATGCTATATATAAGTATTCATGCAGGTTTTGAGCGCTAAAAGTCTGAAGATACTTTTAATAATTCTCCACTGAACATAATACTCATGCATAACTCGTTAAAGTGACTTCATTTATTGGGGGTAAGTAACAAAAACGTCCTCGGGTCAAAACATCCTCACTTCTTCCAAACTGATTGGGAACATGTCAACATACATATAATACTCTATATAAGACTTATTAGTATATTTTTGACATTGTCAAATACATTCTTCAAATGTTTCACGCCAGTAACCTGTTCTACTGTATAAAGCTGCAAGATCAGGCTGTTGCCAGTCTTTAATACTTGTATCAAATTTCCATTTTTACAGCAACACATAAATACAGCTACAAAGTCTAGTCAAACGATACAAATTAACCATCTAACTGCTTGAGGTATTCACTTATGTACGTTTTTTTAACTTTCAAGTAAGTCTGTTAATATACTGTATTTATCTTTTTGACTTCTATGACCCGAGGACGTTTTGACGTGAGGTCGTTTTGACTGGAAAGCCACCCCTTGATGAAACGCTTACCATCACGTCAAAACGTCCTCGGGTCATAGAAGTCAAAAAGATAAATACAGTATATTAACAGACTTATTTGAAAGTTAAAAAAACGTACATAAATGAATACCTCAAGCAGTTAAGCCCTGTTTACACGGTCAAAATTTAAGCGGGATCTGAGCCACATCTGACTTTAAGCGGCGTAAAATGTCCGTGTAAACAGATCGGCGTAAATTAATCGCGATTAGTTTGCACCACCCTCAAGGAGATGGATTAAACTGAGCACGATCAGTTAATCGCGCTTAACTTGGCCGTGCAAACGCAACTGGATTGAAAAACGCTTGCTATTAATACGGTGTTATTAATACGATAAAATGCATTTTTTTGCCCTGCTGTAGAAGCTTCCATCTCGCTATTCTTTGTTCCTTTGTTTCTTTCTTTCTTTTAGCTATTACTCTTTCTCGTGTACCGATGTCTTTCGTTGTTCTTTGACGCACGCTATCCATACGAAGCTTCCAAAACCAAAAATATAGCTCGTCTGCCATGTTGAATAATGGTGTACGTGTTTTAGTGAGGGGTTATTAAATGACCGTGTAAACGCACCAAGGTGGCGCATTTTAAGGCCGTGTAAACACGGCTTTAGTTGGTTTATTTGTATCGTTTGACTAGACTTTGTAGCTGTATTTATGTGTTGCTATAAAGATAGAGCGTTAAATTCTGTACAACATATGTGAATTAGAACAAATCGTACAGAATAGCAACGGAGAAAAATCTATTTGAACTGAGATGAACGCAAATATCAAATTGCATTATTATGCTACTACTTGGCGTACGGTCAGACGCAATCAGTTTAAAGTATCCCTGAATCATACTACTCCAATCATACAGCATTGCAATTGACTTTCTTCGAAAATAATGTTGTTCTTCGTCTCGCTCCTTAGTTCATACAACATGGCGAGGAAATATAAACAGTCACACTACTGCACACATTACAGGTCAGCGGTTACACCAAAAAGTTAACCCACACACACACACACACACACACACACACACACACACACACACACACACACAACACGATAGCAATATAGCTGCGCGTTGCGCAGATACAAAAATGGAAACTTGATACAAGTAAAGACTGGCAACAGACACTTTGCCTTTGAGCCTGATCTTGCAGCTTTATACAGTAGAACAGATTACTGGCGTGAAACATTTGAAGAATGTATTTGTCAATGTCAAAAATATACTAATAAGTCTTATATAGAGTATTATATGTATGTTGACACGTTCTTCGATCAGTTTGGAAGAAGTGAGGACGTTTTGACAGGAGGACGTTTTCACTGGACACCGATGAAACTAGTTCGTACAATTAACTGGGAAACTATGGTGTTGATTTTGTGGAGGGAGGAAAACCAGAGAACCTGGTGAAAAACCCTCAAGGCACAGGAGAGAACCAACAACTCACATGAAGCTAAGGTGGTCACCCATCCAAGTACTGACCCTATTCGACCAGGCTTATAACTTCAGCGGTGAGAGCTAGGCAGCGCGCCTTTGCCTCATTAAGGGACTTAAGATGCTAGGACGACGACGGCGGTTAAAAAGCAATTCAAATTTTAGCATTAAAAAGAAGTCACAGTTAACTGACTACTGTATTCAATACTTGAAGCTTGTTTTATAATTTTCAAAGTGCTAAAACGGTCGCAGTGTCTGTGTTGAGGCAATCTCATCACCCCACGAGTCAATTGTCGTCCTGAAGACGTGAAAATGGTCTGAGTGGCGTTGTATACAGAGCGAGGACGGTGTTCAGATTACTCTTGGGACTAGAAATTATTCATTATCTTTGTTTTGCAAGAAGAACGCTTTTGTTTGAAGGACGTCGTCCTCGAAGCTGCCGTCGTAGATCTTAAGGTCCCTATTCCTGTCATGCGAGGGCCTCCCCAAAAATGCCGTGCGTAAAATCCTTTACAGCAAAAAGCTAGACTGGTATAATTTATAAGAAAGCCTAAGAAAACTGCAATAAAAATAAAACTACATGTATTATATACTCACATAAGTCCTCAGTACTTTTCGCCCGATGCGTTCTTATCAGAGCAGATGTGATAGTGATGAAAAAAAAAGACATGCGGGTGTACTTGAAAACCGCATTGTTTATAATATTTGACGGGTATACAATATTACTGATAAATATTCAGTGTTTTCAAGAGTACCCGTAAACGTTTTATTTTTTAATCAGATCTAATAAAGAGCCTCGTCTGAGAAAACATGTATAAAGTACACAACTGACGTTTGGTATAGAAGTTCGCCAAGCTCAAATGATCAGAAAATGCTCAGTGAGCCCCAAACCTGTTGGGTTATCAGTATCTAAATGCTGTCATATCTTACCCACAATAAAAGAATGAAATAAAGCAGCTTCAAATTGTTCAAACTAAGTTAACTAACCCAGGAGTATCACAAGTAATATTGGGCATTTCACTCGATTACACAGCATGTTCTAAGGATTTTGGATGAATGAAAATTCGAGTGTAGAATATATACATTTTAAGACCAAACCGGGACCAGTTGCGAAAAATGCAACTACAGGCCTTCCGGCAGGAATTGAACCCACAACCTTGCGATTCTAGTGCAATGTTCTGACCACTGAGCCACGGAGGGCGTTGCCGAGAGCTTGATCGCGAGTTCTGTATATATAATAAGGTGGTAATGCCAGGAGAGAATTGGGTATATTATAAGTAATATTGGGCATTTCACTCGATTACACAGCATGTTCTAAGGATTTTGCCACATGTCAGTCGGAAAGTTGATCGCCTAGGCTAGTGCATGTAGTCACAAATACTGCGCCCGTGGTCTGTGGTAATGACCAGGTAAAAGGTAGATTCCACGAGGGTAAAATGTCAAAAAGTAGAGTGTTAAGTGTTACCTGGTAGGAAGTGTTTCCGATAGAGAAAAGTGAGAAGGTGGTAAACGGCCAAGAATATAGTTTCAATAACGAAATACTGACGTTTCAAGTGGAATCTTTCATGAGGGTAAAGTGTCAAGGAGTGTTATGTAGGAAGTGTTTTCGATAGAGCAAAGTGAAAAGGTTGGTAAACTGCCGCGAGAATAGTTTCAATAACGGAATACTGATGTTTTGAGCTAAATCTTTCATCAGAGTAAATTAAGGCCTGGCCAAACGCTTTTAACACTTCATTCAACATCGTTCAACATTGTTGAATTCAACATGTTGAAAGCGTTTGGCCACCCCTGTTGAATGGTGTTGAACGAAATTTGAACATGTTCAAATTTTCGTTCAACATGCGTTCAACATTTCTATTGTTCTCAAAATGTTGAAAGTGGCCACATTTCATTCAACTTTGTTGAACAGAGACATGCGCTATGCGGGATATTGTCGACTCCAGTTTTTGTGGTAGCCCGCGTTCAATTAATTGTCATTCATGAATGTTGAACGATGTTGAATTCATTTGGCCACTCGTGTTTTCAACGTTATTCAACATCGTTCAACAATGTTGAATGATGTTGAATGCGATGTTGAAAGCTTTTGGCCAGACCTTAAAACGTCAAAAAGTAGAGTACTCGACGTAGGAAGAGCAAAGCTGCCAAAAAACTGCCAAGAATAGTTTTGATAATGAAATATTGACGTTTCAAGTACTCTGATGAAGGGTTCCACTCGAGACGTCAGTATTTCGTTATTAACTATTCTCGGCAGTTTACGAGCTTAAGCAAGCTGGGACGACGATGGCAATGTAAAGTTCAGTATCTAGCAGAAACCACGAATCATTTACGTAGTATTGAGTACTTAAAGTATGTTTTTCGATATCCAAAAGTTTATAGAGTTCTAAAAGGATTTCTCGCATAGTTTGAAGTCAAACTCAAATAACAGGTTTCGCCTTTTCACGAGTTAACGTCGTCCTGAAGACGTGAAAATGATCTGAATAACGTTGTATGTAGAACGGGGACGGCGTTACGATTACTCTTGGCCTTGGGACTGAAAATTATTCATTACCTTTCTTGTGTGAGGAAAATTCTATTGTATTAAGGACGTTGTCCTCGACGTTCGCGTTGCATCTGCTTAACTCTCTTTAATTTATTATTGAGTCGGTTTTCTTTGATGTACCACGGGCTGTATATAGCATACAGCCCTTGAATACTAATTAGATAAGAAATGAAGAAAAAAACTAGGAAAATCTTTGTCCAAGGTAGAAAAAAAGAAAAAAGTTGGTTGGAAAACCTCCTCAATAATAAATTAGATAAATCCCTCGAACGTCGGGCTGTATGCGGTATACAGCCCTCGGACGCTTCGCTTATAACCTCTATATAGCATACAGACCTCGTTCTCGGGCTTTATCTCTTACATATCATACAAGGTTGCCGTGATCTGACTCTGTTATCCCACGAGATCGATCGATTATAAATTAACATTTCAACTACACAATCCTACATAATGCAATTTCCTCATTCAAAAATGCAATTGACGAGATATTAGACACAATTATTGCCAAAAATACCCTCTTATAACCTCTAATGAGAATAATTTTCAACGCCTAATTATACTTCCGCCATGCCCAAGTTTCCCACGGCCCACAAACCACAGGCCAGCGTGCAGTATGGTCTGCGGTTGTATGCATAGTCTGGTGCGTGCGGTAACTAACAAATACCGGAACAAAACAACCACGGGAACGACTGCAAAGCATTTTTTTGGTCCCTTAATGATAATTTCGGGCGGCGTAGCAACACTTTTACAGCACTTAAAATTACAGTGACTCCCAACAGAGTTTTGTATTTATTGTTTATTAACTCCTTTACGACCAGGGTCTCTTCTTTTGACGAGTAAAATCGTCTGGCGTAAGACAGAGTAAAATAGTCTGGTGTTAGACAGAGTTAGCATCAGACAGAGTAAAATAGTCTGGTGTTAGACAGAGTAAAATCGTCTGGCGTTAGACAGTAAAATCGTCTGGTGTTAGACAGAGTAAAATAGTCTGGTGTTAGACAGAGTAAAATCGTCTGGTGTTAGACACAGTAAAATCGTCTGGTGTTAGACAGAGTAAAATCGTCTGGTGTTAGACAGAGTAAAATAGTCTGGTGTTAGACAGAGTAAAATCGTCTGGTGTTAGACAGAGTAAAATCGTCTGGTGTTAGACAGAGTAAAATCGTCTGGTGTTAGACAGTGTAAAATCGTCTGGTGTTAGACAGAGTAAAATAGTCTGGTGTTAGACAGAGTAAAATAGTCTGGTGTTAGACAGAGTAAAATCGTCTGGTGTTAGACAGTGTAAAATCGTCTGGTGTTAGACAGAGTAAAATAGTCTGGTGTTAGACAGAGTAAAATAGTCTGGTGTTAGACACAGTAAAATAGTCTGATGTTAGACAAGAGTAAAATAGTCTGGTGTTAAACAGAGTAAAATAGTCTGGTGTTAAACAGAGTAAAATAGTCTGGTGTTAGCCAGAGTAAAATAGTCTGGTGTTAGACAGAGTAAAATACTAAAGTTTGCATGATTCGAAGATGGAATAGAGGTTCACGTGGAAAAATTATTACACACGTGTTTAAAATATCAGGTACTTCACTCGCAAGATTCCCGCAAAATTCTCGCAAGTGCGAGATTTATGCGAGATTCTCGCGGGATGCGGGAATGGCGAGATTTTCCAGCCAGTTCGGCGTTTACACTAGGCATGGATCTGAGCCGGGGGGAAAACGTTGTTCATTTATATGAAGGCTGAGACCGGAGTAAGAAAGATATTTTTGATAATTTCAAATACTCGACCTTTAGTGAGAACAACTTTTGCTTATTGATTGTTCTTGATAATAATCCAAATCTTTAATTGTGCGTACGACCACAAATCAAGTCCTCAAAGCACAAAGATTCAGTCACGCTGTTGGTTATATTCCTCGTTAAAGTGCCTATACGAAGCGAAAATTATCCCCGAGCCCGGGCGTAGGGCCGAAGGCCCGGAGCCCGGGTGAGGGTGCTAATCTCGACACGCGTGGAGTACACGCGAAGTTACGCAAGTGGGAAAGAAATTCTGCGAGATGTTTATATATATATATATCTATATATATGTTATCAAATCCACAACTTGCGCAGTCCGAATAGCAGGGTACTGGTAACTAACCTGTTAAATTATTCAAATTATTTAAATTTACGTCAGCAAATTATAATTTATAAGTGGTTCGGTTGGATTACGAAATAGTTTTTCAACGATCATGACAAAAGAACTCTTTGCCAGAAAAAATGGTTTCAGCTAAAATGTACGTTAATATTACTATGAAAAAAGACCAAAGAAAGAAGGCTAACAAGAGATGTGGCAGCGAGAAAAAGACAACAATAAATACGACTTAAAACCACTGGAAAAAGCCTAAAAATTAATACGATAAAGACCGAAAACGATGCCGACCGAAATGTAACTGAAAGAAGAAGGATGTGTCCTGAAACTGTTCAAAGCCGGTAAAGAATTTTGCTGTGGTGTATTCTACATAACTTGAGAGGGAACGATGAAGAAATTTTGAAACAAACGGCTTTTTAGATCATGAAGATAACTCAATGATGCCTTGTCATATTTATGTGTCAACAACGAAAAAAGTAAGAAACCGCGAACGAGAAAAACAATCCGAAAAGACTAGACTGAATTGGCAGTGTTTGTGGTCACAAAAGCAGAAGAAAGTTTAACGGTAGGAGATTCGTATTTAACAGTTTAGCTGAGTTAAAACGGAACAAATCTTGAAAATGAAAATTAACATAAATAATATATTGTCTAGAATTGTCTTTTAACGCTAGGACGTTGACATTGACATTGTGTGATTTGTGTCTTTTCTTGGCCACTGTTTATATATATTTTTGAATGAAAATTTGTCATTTGGTTCATCTCGTTTTGTTGTTTTTTTAATATTGGCATTGCATGTTCTTTCGGTGTGTCAATACACGACTACAGATGAACTTTTCTAACTAATTTTCTGGATGTTTTCTGATCTGTGTTCATTAATACAACAAAAGACAGAAATTAGGGGAGGAGGGGGTGGGGGGTTATAAATGCATA
The DNA here is from genome assembly GCA_964035015.1 of Corallium rubrum. Lineage (NCBI taxonomy): Eukaryota > Metazoa > Cnidaria > Anthozoa > Scleralcyonacea > Coralliidae > Corallium > Corallium rubrum. The sequence continues at coordinate 7,982,790 of OZ036004.1, forward strand.
TAAAGCGGGCGAGGGGTTGTTGCGTTCATGTATTTCTAGTTATTGTCTTAAATGAAAGAACTCTTAAAACTACAACATCTTTTGCAGATCTTCGTTTCCGTGCTTCGTTGTTGAGATATTTCAGTTTCTTTGATATGCAAATTAAACACTTTGACATCACACGTGTATAATAAGTTATCGAAGAAAGTTCTCTATCTCTGCTATTATCAAACGAAATCACTTCGAAGCCGATCCTGTGCGTCTATGATTTCGCATACAGCAGTAGACATACATATTTTTAATTGATTTCGTTTGATAATAGCAAAGATACCGAACCTTCTCTGGTAACTCATTATACACGTGTGATGTCAAAGTGTTTAATTTGCATATCAAAAAAATTGAAATATCTCAATAACGAGGCACGGAAACGAAGATCTGCAAAAGATGTTACGTTGTAGTTTTAAGAGTTCTTTCATTTAAGACAATAATTTTCGCTTCATAGGCACTTTAAGGTTAAATAAGCTGCGATGTTATCCCAAATCTCATTAAATCCGAACTGGCTTATTCCTCAGAAATTTAAATTTCATATTGAAACGAATGTCCTACTTTCACCAATCGTTGAAAATCAGAAATGTGTGTAAATTCCATTACGTAAACCTCCCCCATCAATTTTAAAAGACTAGAGTGCTGTGTGGGCAGTGTTTTAGAAAGAGAAAAATAAAAAGATGGTAAAGTGCCGGGAATAGGTTTGATAACGAAATTCTGACGCTAGCTTCTGGCGGAACCCTCCACCGATATTAAGCCCCTCCGATTTTAAGCCCCTCCGCTTTTAAGTAACCCAGTTATAGACCATTCGTTTGTTTACAGAAAAATACCAGTTCATAGACCACTTTCATAATAGCGATTAATTTGAATATTCTTTTATGTGCATTTTATTAAGATGTGCATTTAATTCAAAAGAATCTTTGCTTGATAACGAGACCAAGAAGGCTTATTTAGATGCACATAGCAGAATATTTAAAGTGTCGGCCATTATGAAAGTGGTCTATATAAGCCAGTGTTTGACCTTCCTGTTATGAACCATTGGTAAAAAAACAATTCAAAGTCCCTTATACACGAACTTGAATAAGACCTAAGGCTTATAAAGCGCGATTTTAACGTATTTAAAAACGTTCCCATGCATTAACGATATATTTTTCACGTACATATTCGAAATATATATATGTGTTTCGTCCGCGGCCCTATACATGGTAAAACTAAATTTACAGAATAACTTGCAAAAAAATCAGAGTTTCATACTTACGTTTGAGTAGAGATAACGTCGGGAAGAAAATATCCTAAGCCAGTTCTCTCTTTTAAGGTGAAGTTAAAGGAAAAAGCGATCAATTTTAAAGGTTAGACTTTCAAGTCTTCTTCCAAGTCGAGTGGTCCTTCTTGCATATATATAACCAAAAAAGAAAACCTGAATTAACGAAAGTGAACCTCTGAAAGCCAAGTTCGGGTCGTTACTGAGTAGTCATCTTGTGTACAGCTCTGGTATATAGATGTAGGGTTAGACCGTAAACAAAGTCGAAACGGTTTCCCGTAATCTTTTCCTCGCTGAACCAGTCACTCGAAATATAGTTTAAGCTGTCATAATCGAAGCTTAAAGCGTAATATTCCAACAGTCAAGTCCTTGAGGACTTTAAGGAAGAGCAGCAAATATTATATACGAAACCCACGGGTTTCTATGCCAACTATATTATAGGTAAATCCTAGCTATACGTCTAGTTTTCCATATATATATACCTCACCTCATCTTTACAACTCTTTCGACCCTATAGAGCTGTAAAATTGTTTGGCGTAAGCCAGAGTAAAATACCAAAATGGATTCAATGGGCACTGGGCCAGCAAAAGCCAAATTCAACACGCCATAAAAACTGGACAATTTATCCAAATTGAATTTTTTTTTTCACTCAAACACTACACTGATAGAGTTCATTCGATGAGATGAAAATTGGTTTTGGGGTTAGGGGCATGCACAAAAACTATTTCAATGCTAGAAGCTTCCTAATGACAAGTAAAATCATCTTGCGTTAGCCAGAATAAAATACTAAACGGTTCAAAGAGCTTGGTTAAAGATATCACTTCTAAGATACCACATTGAGGTACATTTATTCACACAATAGAAATAAACAAATCTATTTTTCCTTTTAAAAAATCGGTTTGAAATCGACTATTGTGAAAACGCCTTTACTCTTTCGCCGTACGGAAGGCTGTCCCCTTGGCAAGTAAAATCGTCTGGCGTTAGACAGAGTAAAATACTCTGGCGTACAGAGTAAAAGTTCAAAAGTCTGCTTGATTCGAAGACGATAGGCAAACAGTTAAGGAAAGAATTTTTAAACCATTAATCTTAACCCCTTCACCACCGAAGGCTGTCCTCTTGACGAGTAAAATTATCTGGCGTCAGGCAGAAGTAAAATACTCTGGCGTACAAAGTGAAAGACCAAAATTCTGCTTGATTCGAAGACGATAGGCAAACAGTTAAAGAAAGAATTTTTAAACCATTAATCTTAACCCCTTCACCACCAAAGGCTGTCCACTCGACAAGTAAAATCAGAGTAAAATACTAAAATCCGCTTAGTTCGAAAAAAAACATACGGTGTACGCAAAAATCAAGTTATGGTATTAAAGTACAAGTCGGGATAAGAAATCGTGTAAAATAGAATCCTGAGTGATCCAAAATTTGAATCATACAACGTGGAGATTCCTTATAACCATACAAGCACGCATACCAGCTTGCGTATTGTTCAAGCACTCAGGCCAAAACTCAGCGAGAGAAAGTCAACCTTTTTGAACTGTTTACACTCAATATCAAAACACACTATATAGACACAAATACTATTTCATAAAATATATATACAAATATTTGAAAACTTACAGTCTCTTTCAATTAACCACAATCTTCTCTGTTATGTGTACTACCAACTATGAATAACGTGCGTTTTTTGTGCTTGTGGTCGATTACGTCGAAGCTCGTGCAATATCAGGTTCAGTTCCGAAGCGGTAATCGCGAACTATTATGAATATTCTATATAGCGTGCTATCCAGCCTGAAAATCGACCTGCCTGGTACACAGGAACAATAAGCAAACAAAGAAAAACAAAGATTTTTGATCAAGCAAAAACATGCCAGCAGGCAGGCAGATGTATTATTGGCCACTCTTTTATCAAAAGCAAAACACTTGAAAAGAAAAAAACCACGTCACGCATTCAACAGAAAAACTTTGAAAAATCTAACATTTTTTCACAAATAACACAACATTCAAGGATTTTTATTTCGCTAAATATAACTAACAGCACGTTAGGCGAACCTATTTGTGTGTGTGTGTTTTACAAGCTATTACATTCGGTATGTAAATAGATTATGGAGTCTTGAAGATGGCACTAGACTAGTGCTTTTGTAAGCCAAGAATTCCTTTAACACAAAATTTAAAGATGTTCTGTAGCTATGACGAAAAATTTGGCAACCTTTTTTTTGTTTTTGCCCAAAAGCTAAGCTATATATAACTTGATAAACGTATAGTGTTAGCATAAATTGTCACTTTTATTATATTAATTGCTGCCGTCACCTCTGTAGATTGCTTACGTAATTACACCACGATAAATTTAAGTATAGGCACTTAAACTAGAATGTTCCGTTTTATACCACTCTTTAATTTTGGGCATACGTATTGGGAGCGGACATTTCGAGAGACCGCGAGAGACTTACGGTTGTAGGGTTCAGTTTACATAAACTTTATAGCTTTGATTTTCTCAGCTTACGTTAATTAAAGAAACGCGAAGGCAAGCACTGTGTGTCAGTATAGAAATGCCCCTATCAGAATGTTCCATTAAATGGAACCTAACGAGGCCTCTCTAAATTACAAACGTCTGCTTCCTTCGAAAACGAACGATACAGTAGCCAAAAAGTGAAACGTCTTTTATTGTCAGTGTTTAGTTTTCGTGTTCCAACAAATTCTTCGGCTGATACGCCATGGCAAAGCTCTGAAAGGGGTTCACTTGTATAGTTGAATTATATTTAGAATATAATTGCATGGGATTTTGCCAGGTCCAATATCGATCGATTATAATCAGCCTATAGCTGCTATCGGAAGCAACCGAAACACAATCCTACAATTAAAAGGGTGAGCAACGGAAGTCTAAAACGGCCACAGAAACTTTGCTTAACATCTAAAACATGAGCATGTTGAACATGTTCAAATTTCGTTCAACATCATTCAACACCATTCAACATCATTCAATGGGGGTGGCCAAACACTTTCAACATGTTGAATTCAACAATGTTGAACGATGTTGAATGAAATGTTGAAAGCGTTTGGGCAGGCCTTTAGACTCCTACGTTCAATAACCCTTACTGTATTTCGATCTGTATTTCAACACTGCCTACGCAGCACGCTACTTTTATCACACTGTCTGTATTTAGACATCGGAGGATGAACACTGACGAGTGCTGGACATAGTTTCTCAAACGAGTCTATATTTTAAGAGAAAATCGACCTCAAAGTTTGCTAAAGTTGACTGTAAATCTTCCTCCAATTTCTATAAATACTGATTTAATTGATTTCTTTTGAATTTTCCTCAAGAATTATTAACGAGTTCGAGAACAGAGGCGATGGCCAAGTGTTTTCGATCTGATAAAACATGTACTGCACTATTTTAGTAAGTTCATTGGCGTAACAGTTTTCCTTTGACAAGCTATAATCTTTTTCAAAATTCCTGGTCCAAAACCACGCGAAAGCGTCTCAGTCTTACATCATCCGCCCCCTCCCTCCCCCATTTCAATGTTGTGAGGTGTATGTTCGTTTATACCAACATTGAGATGGGGAAGAGGGAGGTTCTGTGATTCCTTTACTCTTTTAGCCGAGGGACACGAACTTCAAACCGAGTGCCAACGAATTTTGAGAATGTAAGTAAGGCAGTGTTGAAATAACAATCGAAATATAGTAAGGTCAGATATACTGCCGAAACAGAGAACGTAGGAGTCTAACGTTTCGAGCGAAGGTCCTTCGGCAGAGAGAAACGTGATACAGTAAGGTTAGATATACTGCCGAAACAGAGAACGTAGGAGTCTAACGTTTCGAGCAAAGGGGCCCTTCATCAAACGAACCCCCTCTCTGACGACGTTCTCTGTTTCGTCACTGTCAATTACGACAAGGAATAGGAACTATGCATTTCCACTGAGTCACCCTCTTTCAATCTCAAAATTCCCGTCCGTTAATATAAAGTCACCTATAATATTCAAATGTCAAGGTTCATTGCGGTTTCCGCCATGACCCCTATTTCCTAGGGGAGGGGGGGGGGGGGGTAGTAGACTCTCAACCATGACTCCTTTTCCTAGGGGGGAGTAAGACCCCTTGGAAGTTCTACCGTGTTGCGTGGGCGGTGCTGAAATACGAATCGAAATATAGACGTAGTTTCTGACGTTTCGAGCGAAGGCCCTTCGTCAGAGAGAAAGTCAAACGTGACCTTTACACACTTTGTAAAGTCATCTAATATTAAAACGTCAAGGTTCATTCAAAAGTGCTCTTAAACTGTGGGAAATGTCATTTCGGAAACGCAAGAAGGTTGTTTCCGAGAGCTTAGTCAACCGGTTCTAGATATAATTGTAGCAAATATCCCAACGTTTCAGCAAGTTTAACCCTGGTTTTCATATGTCGCATTTCATCGCCGATCATCGCCGATGCTCACATTTGCGACGATCGGGGATTGTCTGGAGATGATCGCCGATCATCCCAGACAGTCGCCGTCGATAACCGATCAATGCGGGGAAATATTTTTTGTCAAAATGGGCGCCCCCTAAACAACAGATTATTACTCTATACGAAGCTTTCACTCGTCATAGCGCTGGTACTGTGTAAGAAATATAGAAAGAAGAGTTTCTGGGTGCGAAAAATATTTGAGACGAGGGAAGAACCGGAGAATCATGGCAATTTCATGCGTGTTTGAAGTGCTTGGTTTTCTTCCAGAGACTGGGTCCTAATTTGTCTTATTTCATCGGATTTCGGTTTTCATTTGTTTTGCTTGTCTTAATTCATCGGCGACAGTCGGCGATCATCGGGGGAAACAAATTTTTTTGGTTCTTGCGATGATCGGCGATGATCGCCGATAATCAGGGATTGTCCCCGATTGTCGGTTTTCATAATCCTATTTCATCGCAAAGCTGTATCGCCGATGATCGGCGATGAATTATGATATATGAAAACCAGGCTTAAAGCGGGGAAAAAGCGAGTCAAAAGATAGCCCTTGTTTACATGGAGTAGGGTGACCCTTGTAGCAAGGTTAACTCTTCTAGTAGGGTCACCTTCCTTCTGCGTGACCATTTTCCTATATTTTCGGTTTACATGTTATTGTTGGCGTCATTTGCTCGATATCTTCAAAAGACTTCACAAGGTGTATAAGAACAGGAAGGGCAGCCACAAAATCGTCAAGACATTTTGTCCGGTACGCGTTTTTTTTTCTCATTGAAACATAACCCGGCTGCCAACCAGGGTTAACATCTGCAGTCACTATACTTACCCTTGTGGATGGTTAGGTGCAGACATGACTACAGAATATGCTGCGATTTGTTGTTACTTGGATTCAGGTCCCCACACTACGTGTCGAATTCCATCCTTGACCTGACCACCTTTGGATGTCTGCGCCTATCACACCGAAAATACTTTCGGTGGAAATTGCAACTTGCTTTGATTGATTAGGGGTGGGATGGTGGGATGCAATATATTCGCTGTTAATGTTTTCCTCAAATAGCCAGTATGCTGACTAAAGGCGTAATGACTCCTTGCTGGCCAATGCACCTCTAGTTAACACTCTCACGCTGATTCTCCCCATTCTCCGCGCGCCATTCCTTGGCTGTTAACCTTGGTTATTGCATAACCTCATTTAACAACCAAGGTTATCGTAGTGTCATATGACATGCATCCAACATGTGATCGGTCATTAGCGCGAGACCGTAGCCAGAACATACACAGGTGTAGAACGGCAGCAAAGCAACGGAACAAATTGAGCATCCCACCAACCCAACCCTTTCACAAAGGAACAAGGTACAATAATTTCTCTTTTCCACCAAAACTTTTGGTGTGATAGGTGCAGGTCAAAACGGGGTGGGGTGGTCAGATCAAAGATCAAGATTAGCTCGGGGTATCTAATTGATCTGAATCCAAGTAACTACTAGGCTGGCATGAGAACCCTGTGGCAAGACCTGCACCTAACCTTCCACAATGGGTAAGTAGAGTATATGTAGGTGTTAAACGCGTTTACATGGCTTATGTAAACAAAAAGATAGCCCTGCAGCCAGGGTTACCCTAGCAAGCTGATAGGGTAACCCTCCCCCCAGGGTCACCCTATGAACAGGGTAACTAGAGGTGAGCCGATGTTTTAAAAAAGCCGATTGCCGATACCGATTGTTAAGAGCCGATATTTCCAAACCATCGGCCGATTAATCGGCGAAACCGATGTTTGCTAACCTGATGCTCGGTGCTCCCGTTTTGTCGTTTTATTCATCTCAAGTTTTGCAATGAGAGGAAGTCATCAAGCCAATTCTCGTATTTTGAGCGCAAACCGATTTTGTAACGTGACCGAGAACGCGATTATTGACGCCGTACCACAGACGCTAGTGCTCCCCGATTTTGATGGGAAGGACGAGAGAGCAGAAATACGAGTACGAGAGTCACGAGATAGCCGATCCGATGGTGAAAGACAATCGGCCGATGGCCGATTGTGAGAAAAACTAGCCGTTAATCGGCTCTGCCGATGTTTTGCCGATGATCGGCTCACCTCTAAGGGTAACCCTAAGAAAATAGAATCGAGAAATTAAGTCCTGACATAAAGGCGCAAGAAATCTGATTAAGTCTCCCCACTGTGTAATGGGGGGTGGGGGGAAGAGATTTCCAAGTGAAAATCTTATTCTGCGTGTTGTCTCTCACGGAAACCAAACACTGTCTCGTAGCTATAGTCGTATAGCATTTAGACGTAGGCTGTTGGTGAAAGATTCACATAGAATTGGGTGGAAGCCATATGTAAATAGACATCTGGGCAAGAGGAAGGGATTTAGAGGATGAGATAATTGACCTCGGAGAAAAGAAGCAGAGCTGTTGCCAAATAAGCAATGGTAACAATGTCTAGACGACTTGCTCAACGCAATGAATAGACGCCTAGCAATACGCGTTTAGAAAAAAAGCCGCAATCAGTATAGTCCATTGAACGTGTGTGTTAAGGCAAGTGTAACACGGGATCTCCATTAAATAGGAACTTGTTGCTCTGGGTGAAGTCTCTCATAGGAAGAACATGACACTGCACCCAGGTTAAACGTTTAGTCAGACCTTTTATTTAATTAAATGTTTGACCCTTTCCCGTTGCTGGGTTTTCCAGAGTAAAATACATAAAGGCTCTTTTCCAGTCATCGCAAAAACCAGCTGGGTGACGTTGAATTCAGAGGAAAAGAACGGAACTTCAGATTATGTGTGCTAAGAACATCTTGATACATTGAACCCGGAAATCCTGTTGCCACTGAATCGAAGCTCTGCTTTAATGCTTTAATGAAATACTCCTAAATCAGTGTTATTACACTATACTAGGAGGTTTACAGGTACATAACTAAAATTATATATTATACTATAGTACATGATATATATCAAAACAGAGAAAAAGGAGAAAAAAAACCAACTAATAAATATAAATTATTTAAATATACAAGTAATATATAAGAAACTAAAATACAAAATCAATCAATAAGATGGATGACAGAGGGACTTAATTGTAGGCAAAGCGGAGGTTTTGAAGCTTGGAATACTAGATATAGACGAGAGATTACTATATGGAATCTGATTCCACGTAACTATTGTTCTAGGATAAAATGAATACTTATATATGTTATTACTGCACTGGATCTGACGAAAAGGAGAGGTGTTAGGCAACCTGGAAACTCTACGTAAAAGGCACACCTCCTTAGGGAAACTAATACCTACAAGACCTTGCTGGATCTTATCATAACTATGATCTTATAAAACATGGTGGCTTGATACAGTAATCTACGTTGCTCAAGTGAGTCCCAGCCTAAATGATCAATCATAGGAGAGATATGGCTAGCTCTAGAGTAGTCGCTATGAGTAAATCTAGCAGCCCTGCGCTGTATCATCTTCGATGTTATTAATATTCCTTTTAGTGTAAGGATTCCATACAGAGCAGGCATATTCTAGTTGGGGACGCACAAGACTAGTATAAGCCCTTGACTTAACTTTCAAGCTACAATCAGTTGCTACAAGCTATCATCAACCGCTCTAGCTATACAGCGGGGAAACTCGCAAGAAATCCGATCAAGTGTTCTCACTGGGTGTGCGGATCTCTCCCTCGCGCGCTTTACGACTACCCCACGCATATACGACTTACCCGTATTACAAGAAGCCTTTGCGGATGGGAGAGGGTACCGCCTCCACAGGCGTTTCTTTCTCCAATCGAACTGCGGCGCGAAATGAGTTCAATCTGGCATTTGTTATGCTGTGTGACAGTCTCACAGGAAGAAACTCCCAGTTTATACTGACATTTTAATTATTATTTTTTTAAATTAAATAATGTAGCGGAAGTTAGGAAATGGGACGATACGAAATTATAGTCAGGGTTCGAAATACATAGCGAGTCTTCGACATACTGAGAGTTCCACATCTGTGGTTCGGGGATGGCGCCAGGAATTTCCCGACACAGGAGCTAAGGTCCCCAACAGGGAGGCTAGTAGGGGGTTCCGAGGGGATCCCCCCGGAAATTTTTCAAAATTTGAACGTCTAGCAAAGCTTTTTCCATCTTCTCCGCGTGAAATTATCGCAATAACCGGCAAGCTACATTGGATTCAGAGAGGATTCAGAAACGAGCCATGCGTGTGATCTTTCCAGACCTCAGTTATGATGATGCACTTTCGGAGACAAATCTTCCCAAACTTTGTGAAAGATGGGATCAATTGTGTAGTGATTTATTTAGTAATATTGTTAAGAATAATAATCATAAACTAGCCTATCTATTACCACCTAGAATTAATGTATCAAAGAATATGAGGAATGCTAGAACTTTTGAAATTCCGAGGTGCAAGACAGATCGGTTCAAGAAATCATTTATAGTACATTTTGCAAACAATTTTAACTTAGATTTTTAAATTTATAATCCTAAATTTTTAAAATTAACCTTGTAAATATAACATAATTTTTATACAATTGCTTGTAATAGTTTTTCAGCGTAATTCAGTCTTCGACTGCAAAGCTGACTTCTTTTTTTTGGGAAATAAACGATTTATCTATCTACAGCATCTATTTTCATGCTATCAATAAAGAAAAATTTGTTGAACACCTAGTGTGGTCATTAACGTTTGCTATTTTCGTTCAGTATTGCAGACAGAAAATGGAATTTTATGTGTTGTAATTATTACTGTTGGCTTCAACACAATATATACCGCGTATTCTGTGTTTCTAAAGGAGTTTCATTTCACTATTAAAGTATTAATTGCCGACGTGTCTGGCTCAATCGGTTAAAAAGTTCTTTGCCAGTTGTTAAAAATACAATTTTTCTTCCAGATCATTCCCCGACAAATCTGTAAATTTTCCCCGACAGGGGGGCTAGGGTTCCCCGTCAGGGGGCCTCTGGTACTAAGCAGCGCCGAGGATATACATGGATCGCGAATCTCGACTGCGCATCAGAATGACGAGTTCTGAGTCGGGATAAAACTTATTTCAATTTATAACATTAGGCTGAGGAATTCAGTACAATGAGTTCAGAAATGTAAATGAAAATGCAAATGAAAACTGCAGCTTTAGCCTGATGTTATAAAGTTAATTAAGTTTTATCCCGACTCAGAACGCGTCATTCTGATGCGCAGTCGAGATTCGCGATCCATGTATTGTGATACCCGAGGTTCGCGAAACTAACCTTCCTAGTCAGTACACAAGTACAGCTCGACTAGAAAAACCCAACAACTTTTAATTGAAAACCAAGGACATGTGGATTTCCTTCACTGACTCTATACCCGAACCACCACGCCTTTGTATCGGAGATAAGCAGGTAGAAAGTGGTCAGTGCCTTCAAATTACTTGGAGTGTGATACCAACACGGTTTTCCTCCCTCCGTAAAATCAACACCTAGGTCTTAGTTGTCTACACATAGGAGTTTGTTGTCAATTGGGACGAAAGTTCTGTTCCTCTCTCCTGCCACACGTTAAGTGCTAAATTTAATAAATTCAAATTAATAAAAAATTCAAACACTCATATTGAAGAAATCACGCGAAAGGCAAATAAACGTTTGTATCATCTTAGAGAATGTAGAAAATCTCATTTACCGATAGCAGTTGGTATCACTACTATACCTACAAAACCAAAATAAGACTGATTCTCGAGTATGCATCTCCTGTGTGGGTTGGACTCCCCAGTTACCTTCAAAATGAAATCGAGCGGGTGCAATCTAGGAGCTTACGAATTCTTGGGTTGGAGAAAGATTATTTAGCACCGTTGGCCGATAGAAGGGAGGAAGCTACTGGTCGCGAAGTATTAAGGTTTAGAAATGAACCACATCATCCCTGCCATAATCTCTTTCCAGAACTAATTAACCACCAATATAATCTCAGATACATTAACCGGACACGAAACGTATCTTTCTTTTCGGGAACTGAGACGCATAGATTATCTTTTTCAGCGAGAGCTTGTAAATATTTTTAATATCTTTAATATTTTAACTTTTTATTCCGCACTTTTAATCTTAGAACTCTATACCGTACTGTATTCAATCCTTTTAACTCAAACTTTTTTAAGAATATATTGTAAATCCATTGTACTTTTTAATCTTAAGATGGATAATCAAATAAATCATTATTATCCAATATGAACAATTTTCCGGCGAACCTACCAAAAAGAATGTTATTCATTGCAGTCACTGATCTCTATTATAAATTGAGATCATGCAGTAATTGCAGCATACATGTCATGTGCATGTTGCCCACTGACCTGTATATAACTGGACCGCTTGCTCTTGCCAAAAAAGTGTGGCCATTTGAACATGGCGTCAATTCAAATGGCGAATTTGAGTCCTTCTGCTCATGGGAGAAGCCACTGACCAGTGCTTGACACTGGTCTGTAGGCGTTTTATGCTATGTTATGTTCTTTTCGTAAACAAAAAAATTTTCTCTGTTTGAAAATTGATCTAAAATGGCCAGTTTAATATATTTTTACGCTCCGTTGTTGGCAACTAGTGACGCCTGGAGAAGACCACCTTATAGTAAGTGCACTTTCAATGTAGTCTGTCGAAATACAAAATAAATGTTTTACATCGTACGTTTTTCATTATATGATTGATGCTTCGGGTTTAAGTTTTAATAATCTTAACAGTTATGTTTACTTCGTATTTGCTTGCCTTCACTGGCCCTTCTGGTTCAGATTTCAATCTCACTGGAACATTTCAACATAAGGACAGAATTTTTCGCAAGATTTGGACATTTGGTGATATGTTTTACAACGAGAAATACTGATGTTTTACAACAGTAAGCTCATTAAATCCTTTTCGAAAAGTACTAAAATGTACCGAAAGCCTACGAAAAGTAGTAAAATACAAGCCGTTGAATTGCCGACCTGGTATTCACTTGTCAGTTCAGCTTTGTGTATTTATTTCTGTACCTTTTTTAACCTTTCAAAAAAGATTTGTTGTGTTTATCTTTGAAAATATCAGCGAGTCAAGGATTTTTAATTTTTCTCTTCATTTTCACGGGATATTTTATAAAGCCTGCGTCTGTAATCCAGTCAAAATCGCGGTCAGTGTTGTCTACCATGAGCAGAAGGACTCAAATTCGCCATTTGACTTCACGTTCAAATGGCCACACTTTTCATAACTCAAAGATAATAGAAGCAAGCGGTCCAGTTATATACAGGTCAGTGATGTTGCCTTTTTCGACTTCAGCTTGAAGTTCTTATTTAAACAGTTTGAAGTGTATACACGGGAATTTTCTTTTTTTTTTCTCTGAGAATCGGCCGTATCGAGACGATTCTAACGATATATAACACACCTTAAACGGATAAAAACTTCTCGAGATATCTTGTGTCAAACATGAGTTTTTCAAAACATGGCTGGGAGAAAAGAGTCTGAGTCCAAATAACGCTGATGACGTCAAATCGGGAGTTGTTTAGTTGTTTTAAGATCCAGATGTAGACATTGTCACAAAACACAGAGTAATCGATAATTTTCTGCAGCCTGTCTCTCCAAACAATAGGTAAACAACTGTAGTTGTTCGACAGCTTGTCCCGATTCGACGTCATCACCATTACTCTGCCTCAGACTCTTTTCTCCCGGCCATGTTTTGGAAAAACCATTTTTGGCTATGTTTGGTGCAAGATATCTCGAGAAGTTTTTATCCGTTTAAGGTATGTTGTTATATAGCTAGAGTTTCGCTGGATACAACGAGGACTGTCATTGGTTGGTTTGTGGTCACATGACCTTAGCTAAATTTCAATGTCTACCGAGCGGGCAATAATTGAGAACTTATTGCCTGCTTGGTCAATACGTTTTCAATTGTTGACCGCTAGAACTTTGAACTCTTCACGGCATCGGGCATCCTATAAACAAAAGCTTGTTTGGCACGAAAAAAAGAATATTTATAGGTCTTCAAAGTCTTCAAAGCATGTGTGAAGATTCACTGGAGAAATGTATCGCTGTTCTTTGGTTCTAAGACTCATATTTGTTTGGTTGAAGTGAAATTACAGTGGAGCCAGGCGAAATGTTTTGGTAAGTCTTAGCGTTTGTCTTTTGTGTACTTTCCCTTGATAAACGTCGAAATTATTCAGTGAAACTCAAGCTATATAACAACACACTTAATGCCTGATCCCTCGGGAGCAGACATTAAGTGTATATTATCTATCGTTAGAATCGTCTCGATACGGCGGATTTTTAGAAAAAAAAATATTCTCGTATATGCATTTTAAAGTGTCTATAAACTCCAGTAAGATATTACCGATATGGATTCTATATAACGTGAATAGTTGAATGCCAAAATATTTTATGACTTGAACTTTTATTTGTTGTTATATTGAGGTTTGTATTTCCAAAATGGTAATGAGGATGACGTCAATGTAGGATTTGTGTGTGTTTTTTTCTTTTCTTATGATAAACCGCTTGAAGATTTTAATGAAAAAAATGATAAAATACAGAATATACTATTCAAGTATTCCATTAACATGTGAATTGGGTAATATTTCTCGTGTGACGGAACACTGTGTATGCAAATTATGCCCGTAAATTGACGTCATCCTCATTACCATTTTGGAAATACAAACCTCAATATAACAACAAATAAAAGTTCAACTCAAATAATATTTTGGCATTCAACTATTCACTTTAAATAGAATCCGCCGTATGCAGTAATATCATATTGGGTTTATAAGCACTTTTATTATATGGCTGGGTTTGATTTCCGGTCCGTACGCAAAACGACGCATGCTGATTGGTTCCTGAGAGGTCGGGATTTTACGATATTGACCGACCGGTCAATACGCTTTTTTCTCGGCCCTGTAAGTTTTGGCGGGAACATTTCTGAGTTGAGTTGATTTGAAAACAAATAAAAGAGAAATAGATCTTTATTCAAATATTCTGAACAATAAAATGTGTTGGAACATCACTGCTGGTTTTCTTTAAAGCTGTTTATCTAAAAACACGACAAATAAAAGCCGAACTGGTGTAAATAAGAAGGCCAAGAAGCGACACGAAAAAGTCAACAGGTAAGGTAAACAGCATGCTCCGAAGACGAAAACAACGCTCGAAGCTTAAAAATAGAATGAACTAATAGCCATATAACAAATTCCTTATTAACCTCGTTTGCTCGGTCTGTACTGGAAAGTATTTGCCCTCGGTTTTATCGCACAAACCTCGCTCCTTCGTCGCTCGGTCTGTACGAAAACCTCAGGCAAATACTTTCCCGTACAGACCTCGCACTCGGTTAATAAGTCTTTATAATTAAACTGCAGAAACTAACAAGTCTCTTGTGCTATAGTTGTCCATAAAAAAACCGCATCGAAACCACGGAATGAGAAATCTCCATAATCCATGTCTTTGAAGTAATGATAAACCTGACCTCATTTTGTATGTGGTTCGTCAATTGTTTAACCGCAGAACAAGACTCGACGTGGCTACAGTGTAACTACTACGTAATGGTGTTACCTTATTCGTCGATTATTTACCGTACATGTGTACTTCAAACCGTATTAACTAGCATTCTCCTGTTCTGCTTCGACAACCTCCTTATATTTTGCCGACCAAGATTCAAGATCTGTGCCATAAACCTGGAAAGAGTTAAAACACAACAAGTGAATAATTCTTTGAATATTCGCCATCGCTGGGCATGCTATTAACACTTGGGTTTTTTAGTACACGCATCTCGTTGCGCGCCTTGAGTCATTGAAATGCGCATTTTGCCACGCGCCTCGTTCGTTGTGACAAACAGCAATATATCACGTGACAGTTTGGAGAAAATGTTAATAAAAACACTTCCTTGTATGAGTGAAGCATAATACTCTTAATGTCTGCTCCCGAGGGAAACAGTTTTGTTTTTCCGAGAGTCTCGAGGAAAAACAAAACTAACTGTTTCCCGAGGGATCAGACATTAAACACGGAGCGAGCGCATAAAAGGGAGCCCCCCCCCCCCCCGGCTACGCACTGACAGTTTGAAATGTCAACAGTCAAGTCAACGAGTCAGTGAGCTGGTGAAGGTTTGAGAATTATCTTTTATTTATAACCTTTTTACCTTTCAATACACCAGGTAAATTGTAAAGAGGAACATAAGAGTCTTAGATAAAAACAATTCTGAAGTGATTAAATTTGTTTGGTCAATGAATTTATAAAATATTTATGACCTTGCTTTCAAACGATCTTTGAAGGTCACGTAAAGCTGCTTTGTCTTTCGCCGTTTTTTAAAATAGAGTTCCACATAAAAGACAAGACTTTGATATTTAACTAAAACAGACCATTTAAACGAAGACAATAAATAGTTTATCATGTTAACTTTGCAAGTCAATATATCACAAATTGAGAACTTTTTAGTAGTCATTTGTCTGGCTTTCCAGACAACATGTACTGCCGGTCGTGCAAAAACAAAGTTGTCGTCGTTGGAATTGGAAAGTGAGATGATGTTCAGACATCTTTCAGACATCAGTGTGAAGATATTCATTATCAACATTCTTGGTGTATATAAAAGGGTCTTATAATTACAAGGACGGAAGATATGAATGAATAAACAAAGAATACAGACATCATCTGCATTCAAGTGATTCAACAAGAAAAACAGTGAGACGATTGGTCCACTTTCGTACGGTTTTGTTTCGACGTATTGGAAGCGTAATTTTTCCGTCTTTCTACTCAAAATGATGTGTTACACTTGCAAAAGACAAATTCGAAGTTTGGAAAGCGGCAAGTTTAATTTAAAAACAATAAACAAGTCTCACAAAAGCTCCACTCTTCAGTCTTAGCGAAATTCCTCGGCAAGGCCGGAAGTAATTTTAGCTGTGTGGACCAATCAGATGCGTTTGGCCAGGATTGGCTGAGTACCTAATTTCGATGTTTCCTCACGCTATGCCGTATCCTATAAAGAAAAGGTTGTTTGGTACGAAAAAAAGATTATTTATAGGTCTTTAAATAAAGCATGTGTGAAGATTAACTGGAGAAATGTATTGCTGTTCTTTTGTTCTGAGACTCATATTTGTATGGTTGAAGTGAAATTACGGAGCCAGGCGAAATGTTTTGGTAAGTCTTTCAGTTCGTCTTTTGTGTACTTTCCCTTGATAGTTCAAAGTTGTATTGGGCAACAATTGAAAACTTATTGACCGAGCAGGTAATAAGTTCTCAATTATTGCCCGCTCGGTCTACATTGAAATTTAGCTAAGGTCATGTGACCACAAACCAACCAATGACAGTCATCGTTGTATCCAGCGAAACTCTAGCTAACAAAACGTCTTATAACGCAGCGTAATGTCTTATGACGTAGCGTAACGTCTTACAACGTAGCGTAACCCTAAGCAAAATTGACATATTTATCCTTACATTAGCAACCATTTCTAAAGCTTGTCTCTTTGTGATTTCATTCTCAGCTCTTGCTCCCCATCTGTATTCAAAAGCTGCTGTACTATCACCAGTTAGGATCTTCTTACGATCTAAGTACCTAAACATCAACATAATAATGGTAATAGTAATGGTGCTGGTAATGGTGGTGATGGTGGTGATGGTGGTGGTGGTGGTTGGTCACTTTGGCAGTGGTTGGTAATGGTGATGGTTGGTGGTGATGGTGAAGGATGGTGATGGTGATGGTGGTGGTTGGTCACTTTGGTGGTGGTTGGTAATGCTGGTGGTGGTTCACTTTGGTGGTGGTTGGTAATGGTTGGTAATGGTAATGGTGATGGTGGTTGGTCACTTTGGTGGTGGTTGGTAATGGTGATGGTGGTAGTTGGTCACTTTGGTGGTGGTTGGTAATGGTGATGGTGGTTGGTCACTTTGGTGGTGGTTGGTAATGGTGATGGTGGTTGGTCACTTTGGTGGTGGTTGGTAATGGTGATGGTGGTAGTTGGTCACTTTGGTGGTGGTTGGTAATGGTGATGGTGGTTGGTCACTTTGGTGGTGGTTGGTAATGCTGGTGGTGGTTCACTTTGGTGGTGGTTGGTAATGGTGGTTGGTCACTTTGGTGGTGGTTAGTAATGGTGATGTTTGGACACTTTGGTGGTGGTTGGTAATAGTGATGGTGGTGGTTGGTCACTTTGGTGATGGTGATGGTGATGGTAATGGTAATAATAATAATAATAACAATAAAAATAATAATATACACTGTAATAAAAATACATGTGATAATAATAATATAAATAATATAATTATAACTGCAGTTATTAAATTAGCTACTACTGTATAATCTACACTACAGGTACAATGTTGACATTACTGCCACTTCTACTGTCAGCTCGTCATTGAAATCAAAACTCACATTTGTCTGACAAATTCCACCGTAATCAATTTCTCCACATCACCAAATGTGTCATGAATTTTACTAAAAATATTAAAAAGTTGAAATTTACTTTTCTCACTAGTTTTTAACTTACTAGCAATACGTGAGTTTCAGGCTGTTGCATGCGCATCATTTTGGAAAGAAATTGGCAGGCTCTTGGCGGGCTCTCCACAAACTAAGCAATGGAAAACAGACTTGCTAGCGAGGCAACAACAGCAGAATAACAGTGTTAAGCATCCAGAAACTGCATCTATAGTTTGTTTATTTTAAATAGTATATTTACTTTGAGGGGAGCTTGCCAGTTTTTTTGAAAAATGATGCGCGCGCAACATCCTGAAACTCGCCTATTTGTTGAAAAAATATTAAAAGGTGAAATGTACTTTTCCAATTCATTGAGACAACATACACAACTTTTCAAAAATCCACTTCATGGAAATGCTAGGGTGCATATATACTGTACTTATTCATATCATTATTACAGTTAAGTTGTTTGATTATAAACTCATACATATTGTAGTCTAACCCCTTTTCAAAAATGCCATACTGGCTACAAACTTGAAATTGTTGTTTGAACACATACCCCTTGAAAATACCAAGTCTTTTTAAAGTTTGCCAGAGTAGGTCTAAAAAGTTAAAGCAAGTTATTGTTAAAATAATATCACATACATGTACCTGTTGTTTTAAACCTAAAAAACATGCAAAGAAAATGACTCAATGCTCAGTTTAACCAGTCAATTTATTTCAAAGTTTTTTTGGTGTGTTTACCTTCAGCTAAGACATTATCTTTCATGAATATCATAGCCAAGATAACCAATAATAGCCCCATCTTAGGTAACTCCTCTGGATCACTAAAAACAAAAAACAACAATCATTTTACGTTTTCCCCGCTTACACGGGGGTTGGCCAGTGGCTCCCCACAGCAGTTTCCTCCACTTCTCTCTCTCTAGAGCATCCTCCATTTCAACCAATCAACCCACACTCTCTCATATCCCTTTCCACCACCTGACTCCATGTCATCCTCAGTCTTCCTCGTCCTCTTGTACCTTCCACCTCTGGATCACTAAATGTATAATAAGTTGATTTCATATTTATACAATATTGTTTTCATGACAATAAACAACTGGACACTAGTGAAAGTAAAATAGTGCCTGAACTGTGGTGAATGCAGGTCAACGTGGCCAAGTCAAAGGCATATCAAGGACACTGTCCTAGCAGCCACCATTACAACACATGTCAGACCATGCAGCACAGGTACAGATCTTGGTGTTAACTTTACAAAAAGAAGAGAAGGAAACCCAGAAGAAAAACCCTTGGATTACTGAAGAGATTGACTACATCAACACTACTCACATGAGACTACTTGAGAATGGGGTTATTCCATCCATCCATCCACCCATCAACTCACTATATGGCCCACCCATCGTGTATGATATATAACATGAAAACACAAACCTTTCAACTATTTGTCCTAGTTGAGATGCCATACTATTGACAAGAATATAGGATTTTTGTTTATTGTGTTCTGTTTCTACCAGCTCATAGCCAAATGTCTAAGAAAGAGTAAAAATAATTAAACTAAATTAATTTCAACCTTTTGACTTCCTTTATTATTTTACTCAGTTTTCTAACAACAGACAAAGTAAAGTGCACATGACATGAAAATTCACCTCCATTTTTTATTATTGTTTTTGAAAGAACATTTAAAATACAGTAGAACCTGAGTTTTACGATACCCCTTTTAATGACCACCTGCCTAACGCGACCAGCGACCACTTTTTAGTGTCCCAAACAAGATATTTACCTGTTATGAGCGACCATCTCAACATAAAACTGCCGAAATATGTTAACTGTTTTTTCATGGTAAACAAAATGGTTGCTATGATGTCACATCACTACCTGCCATGTACGACCTCCTGTCATTTATAACCACTTTTACCTGGCAACAGGGGTAGTCGTAAAACTCACGTTCTACTGTAATGGAAAATGGTTTTTGCATGCTTTTCAGATCCTATCCCATTCCTGAGTTATTGACTACAACAATTCAGCTATGACATCACTAGTTGTGCGTAGCATAAAATGGAAAATTAACTATATCTTCTTATTGGTTTGAACAAACTGACTTAAACTTTGCCGACGTATTCATTCTACACCCTACTGTACTTCTAAGTAGTTTGAGCCAGTTTAGTTAAACCAATGAGAAGATATAGTTGATTTTACATTTTATGCTAGGCACAACTAAATGACTAATGACATCATGGCTAAAATTTAGTAGTTGATAACTCAAGAATGGGATAAGATTTGAAAGGCATGTAAAAGCCATTTTTCATTATTTTAAATGTTCTATCAAAAACAACAATAAAAAGTTGAGGTCAATTTTCATGTCATGAAGACTTTAAAGAATAAAACCACTAAGGAGAATGCAATTTCCATCTGAATACAATGAAAAATGGATATAAAAGGTATAGCAGGTAGTTCAGATTTTAATAACCTTCTTCATTTTTCTCTGAGCCTCTGGAAATACAAGTGCAAATGAACGAGAATGCTCCTTCATAACATTCTTAGTGATATCTAAGAAAAAGTACACAAAACACATGGATAATTATAAAATATACCAGTAAGCAGTAGCCAGTATAGTATACAGTATTAATATAGTGATATTAATGAGACTAGTTTTTGGCACATTTTCTAAACAATTACCTGCACGTTTCACTGCAGTTTTCTTGCCATCCATAAACAACATATACCTTACAAAATCAGCCACCTGAGAAAACAATTTGACTTAATTTAAATTCTTGTCGGAACCTTTCTTCCCAGAGGGTTGTGGTTAGGTTTAAGCCCACCAGGGGGGTTGTGGTTAGATTTAGGGCTGCTGGGGTGTGTGGTTAGGTTTAGGCCCACCAGGAGGGGTTGTGGTTAGGTTTGGGGTTACCAGGGGGGTTGTGGTTAGATTTAGGGCTGCTGGGGGTTGTGGTTAGGGTTAGGGTTGCCAGGGGGGTTGTGGTTAGGTTTAGGGTTGCCAGGGGGGTTGTGGATATGTTTAAGGTCAGGTTTAGAGGTGGGGGTCAGGGTTGGGAATTAGTTCTTTAAAATTCACAATTATTGTTAATTCTAGGCCATTTCACAATTAACGATAATCATGAATTCTAGATGAGAAGATATGCTGCCCCCCCCCCCCCCCACACACACACACACACACACTCACACCACCACTGTCAACATTTACCACATGTCTTCCTTCACGTAACCATGTTCAATTATATTTAAGTTAATATAATGTAACCATGCAACAAAATATTGAAATATCAACTAGAAGAAAACCCAGCCAAAGAAAACATTATAAATATGGTGTGTCCACACATTTTATAAACATCTCTTTTGATATGAAAGAGCTTTTTATATTAAATTTATTCAACATGGCGGAAGGAAATATTCATATTTAAACAAGTAAACAAACCTTGCGGTCAAGCTCTTCTTTACTAAGATTATTTTTTGCTTGTGACTGTGTTGACTGCGATCTTCTGTCGTCGTCATCGTCTTCTTCAACTTGTCTTCTTCTCCTAGAACCAGAACTTTGACTTGCTTGTGATTGTGAACTCACGTGCGCTTGCTAAACAAACGAAAATTGATCTTAACATGACTAAAATTATCCAAATTCGAAGTATTTTACACGAATTAGTCCTTCTTGACGCCTTACCTCGGGTTCAGAGGCTCTTTTCCTTGTCTTTTGACTTACTCTGGGCATTTTAACGGGAATATTTTTAATTTTTTACAACTATTTTGCCAACGGTATGCCCTCTGAGCGCAAAACAGTTCTTCCCGCCAAACTGCGCCTGCTATATGCTGTCATTGAAGTACTCCATGTAGTCGATAGTAAAGATTACATTACATGAACATTACATCAACGTTACATCACATGCACATTACATTATCACATCAAATTACATTACATCACATCACATTACGTCACGCACGTCACGTCACGTCACGTCACGTCACATCACATCACATCACATCACATCACATCACATCACATCACATCACATCGCGTCGCGTCGCGTCGCGTCGCGTCGCGTCGCGTCGCGTCACAGGGAGCCCATCTTGGCAGCACTTGGGTACCTGTGGCGGACTCGAAAGACGCGCGGGGGACTGTGGCAGGGGATTTTAAAAAATACGGAAAACGGTTACCGGAAGCGAGGGAAAAACGGGGGGAAAAACGATCGAGTGTGCCACAGAGTACCCACGCTCTGCCAAGATGGGCTCCCTGTCACAGAATAAGGATCAACCCAACCTCGTCCCCAGGGCCATTTGTGGGGGCTGGGCCAAGATGGCGGCCAAAAACAAAATGGCGGGAACAAATGGCCCTGGCACAGGCTGCAAAAAATGAGTCATATTTTGACTCATTTTTGACTCGGCCCAGGCTTCACGAAGTTTATCGCGCCTAGTCAGGCTCAATTATTTTCTGAATATTTAGTTCAGCTTGACTGACCCAAACTGAAAACAATCAAAACATCATTTCCAAATACATTGTCGAATTATTAAAATAAATACACTTTTAATAAATATCTGTAAATGCTTATTATTTATCATTTGCTTCACCGTTGTACCAAATTCGCAAGAAACTGGATTGCCGTTGTCTGGCCGGGCCGCCTTGTTTTCGTAAGTTTTCGGTGGATTCAATTCAGCGTTTTGAAAAACATTTAGGCTTCGTTTCGTCGAGAACTCTTGTTTGAAAAAAGCCTGCTTCTTAATGGCCAAACATGTAAATTCTGCCCTGTGGTGTACTTTCCTTTCGCAGCCAAAATACTTTTTGACTTTGTTCACCAAGTCTTTCGTTCGCCCGATTTAGAAAACACACTGAATTGCCGTCCCATGGACTTCGTTGTATGGCAGCCAGGGCACAGAGACGACACGACCCATCATTACATATTCTTCCGATGTTTTCACGGGTGTTTCGAAAGCTTTCCTCACATTTTCATTCATTTCGAAGTTGTTTTTTAACAGCCGGCAATTCTGAATATACTTTGAGCCCAAAAAGCAAATGCCCGCGAGTTAGCCTGCCGCCCGCCTTGTTTCCACCAATCAGAATACCTAAAACATCCAAAGTTATCTCGACCAATCAAATGTGGTGATAGCTCAGCCTGTGCCAGGGCCATTTGTTCTTGGCCGCCATCTTGGCCCAGCCCCCACAAATGGCCCTGGGGACGAGGTTGATTTTGACTCATTTTTGACTCGGCCCAGTTTTCACGAAGTTTATCGCGCCTAGTCAGGCTAAATTATTTTCTGAATATTTAGTTCAGCTCGACTGACCCAAACTGAAAACAATCAAAACATTCATTTCCAAATGCATTGTCGAATTATTAAAATAAATACACTTTTAATAAATATCTGTAAATGCTTATTATTTATCATTTGCTTCACCGTTGTACCAAATTCGCAAGAAACTGGATTGCCGTTGTCTGGCCGGGCCGCCTTGTTTTCGTAAGTTTTCGGTGGATTCAATTCAGCGTTTTGAAAAACATTTAGGCTTCGTTTCGTCGAGAACTCTTGTTTGAAAAAAGCCTGCTTCTTAATGGCCAAACATGTAAATTCTGCCCTGTGGTGTACTTTCCTTTCGCAGCCAAAATACTTTTTGACTTTGTTCACCAAGTCTTTCGTTCGCCCGATTTAGAAAACACACTGAATTGCCGTCCCATGGACTTCGTTGTATGGCAGCCAGGGCACAGAGACGACACGACCCATCATTACATATTCTTCCGATGTTTTCACGGGTGTTTCGAAAGCTTTCCTCACATTTTCATTCATTTCGAAGTTGTTTTTTAACAGCCGGCAATTCTGAATATACTTTGAGCCCAAAAAGCAAATGCCCGCGAGTTAGCCTGCCGCCCGCCTTGTTTCCACCAATCAGAATACCTAAAACATCCAAAGTTATCTCGACCAATCAAATGTGGTGATAGCTCAGCCTGTGCCAGGGCCATTTGTTCTTGGCCGCCATCTTGGCCCAGCCCCCACAAATGGCCCTGGGGACGAGGTTGGGATCAACCAGAAGTCCAACCCATTGAACTCTAAATAAACTGGAACGCCAACCTCGTCCCCAGGGCCATTTGTGGGGGCTGGGCCAAGATGGCGGCCAAAAACAAAATGGCGGGAACAAATGGCCCTGGCACAGGCTGAGCTATCACCACATTTGATTGGTCGAGATAACTTTGGATGTTTTAGGTATTCTGATTGGTGGAAACAAGGCGGGCGGCAGGCTAACTCGCGGGCATTTGCTTTTTGGGCTCAAAGTATATTCATAGTATATTTAAGTATATTCTTTTTGGGCTCAAAGTATATCCCCCACAAATGGCCCTGGGGACGAGGTTGCTGGAACGCTAACTCCATAAGAAAGGCCCTATGATTGGGTGAAGTCAAACTTCCGGCCGCTGGGGGTCGCCATTGCACGTCTGACGTCAACAGAACCTATGAGCGGCACGTACAATGAAAAACTGAAAACTCGCTGCAAAAAACAACCATTTTTTAGACCTAAAGTTTTTTTATAGATGATAACGAAGAAGATAGTATGTATTGGGCTTATTGGCCTTGTACCTGAACAATTTCTACACACGAAAATGGATGGAATGACGAAATATCTGCCGAACAAAAGCAAAATTCGAGTCCGAAACTCGTACGGAAAATGCAGGTTTCTCTTATGTTTCTTTGTTATCTCAAACGTTTGAAGGTTGTCTTGCCAAGAATTAGTAATAAGATCATGCTAAATTATAGCTTTAACTCAAGTTTTAGTTGTGGAAATGCTAAATCTGACATTTTTCGATACGAAGAGTAATTCCAGAGCTGTAATAACACACGGTAAAGTGCATTTTGTTGTTTTTTTCCTACTGAAAATTTAAAAATTTAAAACCCAACTGTTTTTATAAACAACCTCTTCATTTTAAACCTGGGTTTCATATGTATTTTCTTTATATTTGTCCAAACCAATGGCAATTTTGGTTGCGTATTGTTGACTTTCATTTGAGAGCTTATATTTTTACTGTTTTCCTTGTTTTTACTCGTCATGTCAGTGTTCACCTACTCTACGGTATATTGGAATTTGATTTAAGCCTAAAAGTGGTTAACAAGTTCAGTTTTTGTTTGATTTCAAGCTGTTTTTGCAACCCAGTTCACCAAATTCAGCTTCATTTTCTCTCGGCTATAAAGTAAAAGGGACTGGGGTTGACGTGCATGGCGGCCCCCATGTTGGCTTCATGATACGCCATCGAGTTATCGTTCCAGTTTACTTAGAGTTCAATGGTCCAACCTCGTCCCCAGGGCCATTTGTGGGGGCTTGGCCAAAATGGCGGCCAAAAACAAATGGCCCTGGCACAGGCTGAGCTATCACCACATTTGATTGGTCGAGATAACTTTGGATGTTTTAGGTGTTCTGATTGGTGGAAACAAGGCGGGCGGTAGGCTAACTCGCGGGCATTTGTTTTTTTGGGCTCAAATTATATTCAGAATTGCCGGCTGTTAAAAAACAACTTCGAAATGAATGAAAATGTGAGGAAAGCTGGCGAAACACCCGTAAAAACGTCGGAAGAATATGTAATGATGGGTCGTGTCGTCTCTGTGCCCTGGCTGCCATACAACGAAGTCCATGGGACGGCAATTCAGTGTGTTTTCTAAATCGGGCGAACGAAAGACTTGGTGAACAAAGTCAAAAAGTATTTTGGCTGCGAAAGGAAAGTACACCACAGGGCAGAATCAGTAACATGTTTGGCCATTGAGAAGCAGGCTTTTTCAAACAAGAGTTCCCGACGAAATGAAGCCTAAATGTTTTTCAAAACGCTGAATTGAATCCACCGAAAACTTACGAAAACAAGGCGGCCCGGCCAGAGTCCAGACAACGGCAATCCAGTTTCTTGCGAATTTGGTACAACGGTGAAGCAAATGATAAATAATAAGCATTTACAGATATTTATTAAAAGTGTATTTATTTTAATAATTCGACAATGCATTTGGAAATGAATGTTTTGATTGTTTTCAGTTTGGGTCAGTCGAGCTGAACTAAATATTCAGAAAATAATTTAGCCTGACTAGGCGCGATAAACTTCGTGAAAACTGGGCCGAGTCAAAAATGAGTCAAAATCAACCTCGTCCCCAGGGCCATTTGTGGGGGCTGGGACAAGATGGCGGCCAAGAACAAATGGCCCTGGCACAGGCTGAGCTATCACCACATTTGATTGGTCGAGATAACTTTGGATGTTTTAGGTATTCTGATTGGTGGAAACAAGGCGGGCGGCAGGCTAACTCGCGGGCATTTGCTTTTTGGGCTCAAAGTATATTCAGAATTGCCGGCTGTTAAAAAACAACTTCGAAATGAATGAAAATGTGAGGAAAGCTTTCGAAACACCCGTGAAAACATCGGAAGAATATGTAATGATGGGTCGTGTCGTCTCTGTGCCCTGGCTGCCATACAACGAAGTCCATGGGACGGCAATTCAGTGTGTTTTCTAAATCGGGCGAACGAAAGACTTGGTGAACAAAGTCAAAAAGTATTTTGGCTGCGAAAGGAAAGTACACCACAGGGCAGAATTTACATGTTTGGCCATTAAGAAGCAGGCTTTTTTCAAACAAGAGTTCTCGACGAAACGAAGCCTAAATGTTTTTCAAAACGCTGAATTGAATCCACCGAAAACTTACGAAAACAAGGCGGCCCGGCCAGACAACGGCAATCCAGTTTCTTGCGAATTTGGTACAACGGTGAAGCAAATGATAAATAATAAGCATTTACAGATATTTATTAAAAGTGTATTTATTTTAATAATTCGACAATGTATTTGGAAATGATGTTTTGATTGTTTTCAGTTTGGGTCAGTCAAGCTGAACTAAATATTCAGAAAATAATTGAGCCTGACCAGGCGCGATAAACTCCGTGAAGCCTGGGCCGAGTCAAAAATGAGTCAAAATATGACTCATTTTTTGCAGCCTGTGCCAGGGCCATTTGTTCCCGCCATTTTGTTTTTGGCCGCCATCTTGGCCCAGCCCCCACAAATGGCCCTGGGGACGAGGTTGGAGTCAAAATATGACTCATTTTTTGCAGCCTGTGCCAGGGCCATTTGTTCCCGCCATTTTGTTTTTGGCCGCCATCTTGGCCCATCCCCCACAAATGGCCCTGGGGACGAGGTTGCCAGAAGTCCAACTCGCGAAAAAAAGTGTCCCATTATTTTTATGCGCATGCGCCAGTCCGCCATTTTGAAAGTAAGTGCAACCGGGAAATTATCCCCCTCGTCCTTACGACCCTCGGGCTCCTGTAGTCAATTACCCTTGGCCTTCTTGTGACCTTTTATTTAACTTTATATTGTTATCTATACATATATAAATAATATTTATTAAGTAATAAGTAATTTACTTTAGAAAACATTTCGTTGGAGATGAAATTCTTTGACCACGAGGTTATTAAAACTTCAGTACGCGGATACTACGGGTAAAAGCCCGTGGCAAAAAAGTCCTGTACTCACGAAGCTGAGTTTTACATTTCTGGATGATGCCGACACACTTGTTTACAGAGAAAGATGGCTAAAATTTTCGGAACTACGCATTGTTGAAATACATCGAGTACGTATGTTGTTACAAATTTTATAAGCTTTCATTCGGTATATAGTTCAAATCATAGTGTTACCTGTAACTTTTTAAAATGTTCAAAATGTTCTGACCATTGACCATAAAAGTTTTAATATTTTTTCATATATTCAAAAGGTATGATCACTAATTTGCACCAAAAACGTTTTCAACTTCAACTAGAAATCTGCAAACATTTCCACTCCTTTCATATTTGAATTAGCTTCTGTTCAAGAAATATCTTAGGTTCATGCCAGAAGTCTTTCTGAGGTTATAGCAAACACCAAAACAACAAAAGGCAAAACAAACTTAAGAAATTCATCCATTTCAGACGGTCCACGTCAAAATAATAATGTTTTTTTCATATTTTAAAGTACTTCCCAGCAAGAAAATTGAAAGTTCTGACATGAATAGCACTTGACAGTACCCTTTGTTTAATATCTTGTTCAGGGCTGTGCGTTAATAGTATTCAAAAACAAAATCCAAAATTCTATAACACTTGTGAGGAGTCCATTTCCCATTATACAATTCTTATTTTACGAACAATGGTGAGAACATTTTGAACATTTTAAAAAGTTACAGGTAACACTAAAACTTGAATTATATACCAAATGAAAGTTTATAAAATTTCTAACAACATACGTACCCAATGTATTTCAACAATGCGTAGTTCCGAAATTGTTAGCAATCTTTTTCTATAAACAAATGTGTCGGGCAAAATCGAGAAATGTAAACCCCACTTCATGAGTGCAGGACTTTTTTGCCACGGACTTTTACCCGTAGTATCCGCTCACTGAAGTTTTAATAAGGTCGTGGTCAAAGAATTCTAACTCCAAAGAATTGTTTTCTAAAGTAAATTACTTATTTACTTAACTAAATATTATTTATATATATAGATAACAATATAAAGTTAATTAAAAGGTCACAAGAAGGCCAAGAGTAATTGACTACAGGAGCCCGAGGGTCGTAAGGACGAGGGGGATAATTTCCCGGTTGCACTTACTTTCAAAATGGCGCCGGGATCGCGAGGTCGACATTTCCCGAGGACGCTTACATCAAAGGTGCCGACAGA
>OZ036004.1:8013967-8061467 GCA_964035015.1 Corallium rubrum
AACAACTAGAGTAGCATTGTCATTGAAACTTTTCTTTCTTAGATGAAGCAGCAGAGCAGGTTGCGATGTTTTACCGATCTGAACCATCATGGGAGCTAGTCGAAACATTACCAGATATTGGTAATTATAGTCAAACCGGGTGTTCTCTTGCGTGTGACTTTGCAATATTGATACGCAACATTGCAATTTTGATTGATGGATTCCATCAGCAACCTGCAAACGCTTTATCATGATTCCTCAACGAGTTGCCCTAAAAAACCGTTTTAAATGCCAAACTTTGGATAATGGGAAATTCTACATAAAGTTAGAGACATTACCTTCAAGTATTAAACATCACATTTGTGTTTGATGTTTAAAACCAATATTTTGAGCAACCCATCGAGGAATCATGATAAAGCGTTTGCAAGTTGCTGATTGAATCCACCAATCAAAATTGCAATGTTGTGTATCAATATTGCAAAGTCGTACACAGGAGAACATCCGGTTTGATGATAAGACAAAAAGTTTTTGAAATCAGATGGCCAACAGGAAAAACTATAGCTTGGGCCTTATAATATTATTAATATTAACTTTTTAATCAATTTTTGGAAGGTACATTGATTTGATTAAAAGTGCCATCAATTTTGGTATTTGACTTTTAGGGTGGAGAATAAGAAAGAACTATTTTTTGACCAAGAATTCAGCTGCAACTCAAAAGAATGACCGTCAACTTTTAGCTTGGGTAAGCAAGCTGGAATCCTTAAACTTTCTCATGTTTTCCCAACTCATGTGCATCATCATATAACAATATAGGATGTCAAAAAATTGAATAAATAAACTTTTTTTTCAGGTGGATTATGGACCTGACTTAGTTTTATCAATTGACAAAGATCTTCCTGCAGCAATGAAATTATTAACCAATATTCTGGTATTTATCCTATCTTGAACATGCGTTGTGTATCTATTGGAAAGTAGAGTCAAATTTGTTGCAGACACTCACTCTAAACAGCCATTTTTACTGTATTTATCGTATTCATGAACCACTATATATACCCCTGATACCCCATAAACAGTAATCCATGCTGTTAAGTCTTCAGTGGTGTAGCCAAGAGGCCTGAGGGGCCTACCCCCCGTGACCCTGTCTCCCAATTCAATCCCTCCCAGAAAAGACATCCAGTTGAGCTAGATCCTACTAACCTAAGCTACGCTGCTGTGCTTCCCAAATTTTTATCCTGGCTACACCACCACCACCTTCACCAATGCCACCATCACACCACTGTCACCATCACCACCACTATCACTGTCATCATCATCACCACTATCACTGTCACCATCACCACTGTCACCATCACCACTACCATCATCACCACTACCACTGTCACCACTATCACCAGCATTACCACTACCACTGTCTCCATCATCACCACTATCACTGTCACCATCACCACCACTCACTGTCACCATCATCACCACTATCACTGTCACCATCATCACCACCACCACTGTCACCATCATCACCACTGTCACCATCACCACTGTCACCATCATCACCACCACCACTGTCACCATCATTACCACTACCACTGTCACCATCACCACTACCATCATCACCACTACCACTGTCACCAGTATCACCAGCATTACCACTACCACTGTCACCATCATCACCACTGTCACTGTCACCACCACCACCACTCACTGTCACCATCATCACCACTATCACTGTCACCATCATCACCACCACCACTGTCACCATCATCACCACCACCACTGTCACCATCATCACCACTATCACTGTCACCATCACCACTGTCACCATCATCACCACCACCACTGTCACCATCATTACCACTACCACTGTCACCATCACCACCACCATCATCACCACTACCACTGTCACCAGTATCACCAGCATTACCACTACCACTGTCACCATCATCACCACTATCACTGTCACCATCATCACCACCACCACTGTCACCATCATCACCACCATCACTGTCACCATCATTACCACTGTCACCATCATCACCACCACTGTCATCACCATCACCACCACTATCACCATCATCACCACTGCCACTGTCACCATCACCACCACCATCATCACCACAACTGTTATTACCATCACCACCACTATCACCATCATTACCACTACCACTGTCACCATCATAACCACCACTGTCACCATCATTACCACTACCACTGTCACCATCATTACCACTACCACTGTCACCATCACCACTACCACCACTGTCACCATCATATATCACCACCACCACTGTCACCATAATCATCACCACTACCACTGTCACCATCATCACCACCACTACCACTGTCACCATCATTACCACTACCACTGTCACCATCATCACCATCACCACCACAGCCACTATCACCACTACTGCCACCACCACCACCCTTCTCAGTGTTCAACCACTTAATCTGTCTGCTAAAAGAGCAGTTAACTTTACTGGACTGTTTCTCTTTCTTATTAGCATCCTTATATATGTCCAGTACGTATTGCGACAGCTCATGAAAAGGGCGCTGTTATTGTGAGAGATTTTAGACCTGGTGGAACTTTGAAGGATTTCATTTGCAGGGTATGTTTAAGGTATTTGAAGAGAGGGAAGGGATTCGAATAGATGGAAATGTAGAAAGTGGGTTGCATTTGGGGGTAAAAAGATGGAAGAAAGATGAATAAAGTGGAAGAAGAGCAAAATAAGAATGATTGGATGAAAAGGAAAAAAGACACGGAAAGAGAAAGAACAGAAAAACGTCACATAGTTGGAAAATGAACTTTATGGGAAAAGATTGAAGAATAAAGAAAAGAGGGGAAGAAAGGAATATAATTAAATGAAATAATAGGTTAGAAGCAAAGACAAAGGGAAAAGGTTAACAGGAAAGAATTTTTAACTCTTATCCTTTCTAATTTTTAACTCTTGTCCCTTTTATTTTTAACTCTTATCCTTTCTATATAAGTAATATATTTTTAAATATGCATGTGCACGGCCTATTGGAAGATCACTTCTCATCTTGTAAATATTTTTAACTTTATTGTGAAATAGTACCGTGGGTAAATAAAGTCATTACATTACAAAGAAAATGTTGGGAAAATGGCGTATTTCATATCCAAATTATCCTTTAATTTCGTTACTTAGGCAAAGCCCAAATTCAGCCATTTAAAGAAATACTGTTATCCTAAAACACCAGTTGCCATGCAGCTAGAAGATATTAGAAGATGTGGAAGACAAATCCTAGAGGTACGTTATGACGTATCAATGTGGTAAGAACAAAAAATTGACCTACAAGACGCGGGTTGAATGAGTCACTGATGGTCTTACCAACGTCTTCAACCAACACGATCTCTTACCAAAATTAAGTGTATATCTTAATTGTAAAATAGGGCTCGAATTAAGACATGGCCTTAATTTTAAAATAGGGCTACAATTAAGACATGGCCTTAATTTATCTGTCCCACAAGCGGGATGTTAAACTTGAACACATAAAGCTAAAAATCCTAGAGGGGTGTTGCGGTCGGGCTTTGAGAGGTGGGTCATTTTTCCAGAGGGTTGTGACTAGGTTTAGGGTCCGGGGGTTTTTGGTTAGGTTTAGGGCTACCGGGGTTTTTTGGTTAGGTTTAGGGTTACCGGGGGGTTGTGGTTGGGGTATGGGGGATGAGTTTTCATTTAAAATTAATGACTATCCTTAATTCTAGGCGAGTTGAGAATTAAGTATAATCCTTAATTTTGGATGTGAGGTCGACCTGCTTGAACTGGACAGACAACATGAAAACATTTGGGTTTTTATCAAAACTTTTCCGGATTCTGAAGGCCCATTTACACTACGCTTGATTTTTACCCGTACAAATTTTATCCGTGCTCGGACCTTGTAAATAGGTAGTCCGAGCACAGGTAAAATTAGCCTGCGTAGCAGACGGTGGTTTTGGGGAGACGGAAAACCCGCAAGGCGGAAAACCCGCAAGGCGGAAAGCACGGGAGGCTGCCCGCCTACCGCCCGCCCGCTTCCTAAACCGGCTGCTACGCAGGCTAAGATAAAATTGGTACGCGTACCATTTTTACCCGAGCCGTACCAAAAATTGAGCGTAGTGTAAATGGGGCTTGAGGCAGGGAAAAGACAAAAACAAGTTCGCTGTCGTGAATTGACGTGATCCATGCGTTTTTCTTGAGTTATAGAAATATGACTTTCAGGGAATCGGCGCACACCGTAGTCGATCGGTACATTTAATAGTGAGTGTGTTTTTTGAGATATTTTCTTGTGAGGACAGTACTGACGCTTTTGCTCGTTTCAGGCATTAAAAACTCTTCAAGATAAAGGTTTTCCATATGGTAAGTTCACCGAAAGATCGTGGTGGCATGATGTCATCGAATGACGTCATGTGCACGTCATGGAATTACGTCATTGCGTGACGTAGTCACTCGTGGCATGGTGTCATCGCATGACGTCATATGTCGTCATAGAGATAAGCATGACGTCATGGAATGACGTATTGTGACATCATTGTGACACGTCGTGGAATGACGCCATCACATGACGTCATCACCCGTGGTGTGATGTCATCGCATGACGTCATAGAAATTCTAAATATGATTTTTAAAATCAGAAATAAACTTTTACTTCTTACCATTCAGGTCATCTTCATACAGGCAATATTTTGATGGAAGGAAACGTGTCCAGGTATTTTTGGGAGAGAAAAATATTAGAACTAGAAAAATAAAGGTTGCATTAAAGTGTATATGAAACGAAAATTAAGTTTGTCTTATTTGAAAGAACTCTTAAAATAATGGGGAATATCAATTTACAGCTTTTTCATATTTTACTTAGTTCTTGAGATATTTAGCCTTATGTGATATTCAAATGAGATAACTTAGGTTCGTTTTTTTCTAATTAACATATTCGAAAATCGTGGATATTTTTAAGATTATTGATCAAAATCACTTGTAACTTGTCTTTCATGTTTAGTTGCATGAACTGTAGCAATATGCAAAGTTTCAAGTGATTTTGTTCAATAATCTTAAAAGTATTCGCTATTTTCGAATATGTTAATTAGTGAAAAAACGAACCATAAGTTATCTCATTTGAATATCACATAAGTCTAAGTATCTCAAGAACTAAGTAAAATATGAAAAAGCTGTAAATTGATATTCCCCATTATTTTAAGAGTTCTTTCAAATAAGACAGACTTAATTTTAGTTTCATATACACTTTAATTAGGTGTGATTATTTAGGCTGATTTCTAGTTGAATACATGTTAAACTGACAAGTTCAAAAACTCATTCATAATTTACGAGGAAACACAAAGGAAATCAGTACCAACATATCCATGATTTTGTATTCCCTTACTCGCCTTTTTGAATTGTAGTTTCTTAGTTTCTAACCTTGTTTCATTATGAAGGTTACTAGATATTGAAAACAGTCTTTTGGGTATTCCTTCAATTCACCGTCATCACTTACTAGAATTAAAGAAAATCCAGGTACGTTGAGGTTAGCGAGAAATGAAAAATTGACTTTCCCATTGACTTTCCGGTTAAATCCTACTTCTAAGAGCATGTTCACATGAGACTGAGTTATCTCGGTGGGTAGGAATAACTTGGGAGACCACGGGTTGTTGAGACAGTTAAGTTGTACGAGGTTTGGATAGCCCATCTGACGGATAAGTCCTAGCGAGTAAACCGTGCTATCAATGCTTTGAAAAACCAAACTTGAATTTTATCTGCTGAATAGGCGAATTTCAGGGTACTGCGTGCGCATCGTTTTGCAAAGGAATTGGCGGGCTCTTGGCGGCTCCCCACAAAGTAAGCAATGGCAAACAGATTTGCTAGCGAGCCAACAACAGCAGAATAACAGCGTCAAACATCCATAAACTGTATCTATGCATTTCGCCCTGTTTGACCACCAGTTGCTACAGGCAATATAAAGTCATTAAATCCAAAATCCAATCCCCAGGAACGTTTTCTTCTATATAAGAACGCTTTATTGTGTACGTTTTGTAAGGATGTATTTTAGTTTGGGCTAACCGACCATCTTCGTTCTCTTTACATGAATAGAGTATTGAACAGCAAGACGTTTACTGTTTTGGTCATGTGTTGTACGAAATGACTTTTGGCCAAGAACTTCGTTCACCAACTGTCGATGAGATACCACCAAACTGTCCACCACTCATTGGTAAGAAATAAGAATCATTGAGCTGGACCACCAAGTCACTATCATGCTGTCGATTCTGACATCAGACACAATACATTCTGTAGCCATACGTGATCCTACCTAGCTGGCTGATACTAAAGCCCTGTTTACATGGCCAAAATTTAAGCGGGATCTGAGCCACATCTGACTTTAAGCGGCATTAAACTGAGCACGATCCGTGTAAACGCAACGGGATTGAAAAACGCTTGCTATGGCGGTATTATTAATACGATAAAATGCATTTTTTTTGCCCTGCTGTAGAAGCTTCCATCTCGCTATTCTTTGTTCCTTTGTTTCTTTCTTTCTTTTAGCTATTACTCTTTCTCGTGTACCGATGTCTTCCGTTGTTCTTTGACGCACGCTACCCATACGAAGCTTCCCAAACCAAAAATATTGCTCGTGCGCCATGTTGAATAATGGTGTACGTGTTTTAGTAAATTTTTCATGTCTTACACGAAAATTTTTTTCGGCTGACTCGAGCGGGATTTGAACTCGCACCTTCGGGATTCCGGTCCGCCGCTTTACCTGTTGAATCGGTTGACTTTAACAGTGTAAGACATCATGAAAAATTTTCTCATGTCTCTGAGGATGATTCTGAATTAGTGTTTTAGTAAGGGATTATTAAATGACCGTGTAAACGCACCAAGGTAGCGCATTTTAAGCACGCTTAACTTAAGCGTGCTTAAATTTTGGCCATGTAAACAGGGCTTAAGTCAAATATTTCGTGTTTTTTTTGTGTGCTACACTTCAATTAATTCCAATTCGTCTTTCTTCTAGAGCCAATAATAGGTTCAATTCTAACGCCAACAGCGTGTAAAGGTCAACTTCCTACTGTTGGGGAACTTTTAGATATACCGTAAGTCAACAGTTTTAAATATGTTCATAGAATATCAACTTCAGTAGCTCAATGGTTAGAGCGTATCGCTAGTTCTCACCAGGTTGCGTGTTTGAAGACTTTGAGATTTCTTAAGTACTTAAACATACTGACAACTTGCTTTAATTTCAATTTTTGTTTACTATCTTTCATCACAACTTTACCTCGCGTCTTTTTGTTTTCAGATTTTTTGCCGATGTGCAGCTAGGTCCACAAGAGAAAATGTCTTTAAAGGTATACGAAGCATGCGCTTTGGTCAGTCGGAGTTTAATCTGAAAAAAATAGACGCACAAAGACGACCATAGAATGGCTGTTAAATTAGCTCTGCGAGTCGTAGATGGTTAATGGTTTGGTTGATCTGTTCAATGGTTGGATTGACTGGTTAGTCTGTTGTATGATTGGTTGGCAGGTTGGTTGGTAGGTTACATACAGTACTTGTTTGGTTGTTGAGTGGTAGGTAGGTTGTTCTGTTGGTTGGTTGGTTGGTTGGTTGGTTGGTTGGTTGGTTGGTTGGTTGGTTGGTTGGTTGGTTGGTTGGTTGGTTGGTTGGTTGGTTGGTTGGTTGGTTGGTTGGATGGTCTGTCGAGTGAGTGGTTGGTTGGTTGGTTGGATGGATGGTTGGTCTGTCGAGTGAGTGAGTGAGTGAGTGAGTGAGTGAGTGAGTGAGTGAGTGAGTGCGTGAGTGAGTGAGTGAGTGAGTGAGTGAGTGAGTGAGTGAGTGAGTGAGTGAGTGAGTGAGTGAGTGAGTGAGTGAGTGAGTGAGTGAGTGAGTGAGTGAGTGAGTGAGTGAGTGAGTGAGTGAGTGAGTGAGTGGGTGGGTGGGTGGGTGGGTGGTCTGTCGAGTGGTTGGTTGGTTGGATGGAGGTTGGTTGGATGGATGGTCTGTCGAGTGGTTGGTTGGTTGGATGGATAGATAGTTGGTCTGTCAAGTGGGTGGGTGGGTGGGTGGTTGGTTGGTTGGTTGGTTGGTTGGTTGGTTGGTTGGTTGGTTGGTTGGTTGGTTGGTTGGTTGGTTGGTTGGTTGGTTGGATGGATGGATGGGTGGATGGTTGGTTGGTCTATCGAGTGGTTGGTGGTCGAGTGGTTAGTTAATATATAATAGTTTCTTATGTAAGACTGAAGAAAATGCCAAAGTCGTGATAACTCCGTTCTTATAGATTCCTTCGAAACTCAAAGAAGCATTGAGGATGGCGAAGGAAGGTATCGAGAAGAGACTAAAAGAAGATCAGAAACTCGTAAGCCGTATATTATAACTTCAAGTTTTAACTTTTATTTTAAACCATTCTCATTCTGATTACCTAAGTACATGTCCAACTCAGTGAGCTATATATATATATATAACTAGAGTGATATCTGTTGGTTATTGACCGGGCAAAGATTGAAGCCAAACATGGCGGCCTGAAGTTTATACTTCGCAGTACGCATAGTTCCAGTCTCCTACGCGCTCTTTTGACCGGAACTATACGTCCACAAAGATATCACTCCAGTTATATACCGTAGAATCCCGAAAGTAGCGGCCCCCCTTACTTTCGGTTTTATTCGCTGTTGGGGCCCGCTACTTTCGGGAGGCCGCTACTTTCGGGGGGCCGCTCCTTTCGGGGGGCCGCTACTTTCGGGTGGTAAAATACGTTAACATACTGTGGAAATATTCTTCTTTGTTCTTTCCTATTTACCACATTTAATATGCTTTAGTTTTTCCTTATGCCATTTCAACTCTGACTGTTATACACTTTGGTACGTTGATAGTTGAAACTTAACACTTTCGAGTTAATCAAGCGATGACTTGGGGGCCGGTCGGCTACTTTCGGAGATTTTGTAGACATCTCAAATTTGTCGCTACTTTCGGGGGGCCGCTACTTTCGGGATTCTACGGTATATAGAGCTCACTGGTTCAACTAGACTTACATCAAAGGGGGCTTGGGTAGGTCTAAGTAGACGTATTAAAGACTTATTAACCGAGTGCGAGGTCTGTACGGGAAAGTATTTGCCTGAGGTTTTCGTACAGACCGAGCGACGAAGGAGCGAGGTTTGTGCGATAAAACCGAGGGCAAATACTTTCCAGTGCAGACCGAGCAAACGAGGTTAATAAGGAATTTATTATATGGCTATTGGTTCATTTTATTTTTAAGCTTCGAGCGTTGTTTTCGTCTTCGGAGTATGCTGTTTACCTTATCTGTTGACTTTTTCGTGTCGCTTCTTGGCCTTCTTATTTACACCAGTTCGGCTTTTATTTGTCGTGTTTTTGGATAAACAGCTTTAAAGAAAACCAGCAGTGATGTTCCAACACATTTTATTGTTCAGAATATTTGAATAAAGATACCTATTTCTCTTTTATTTACTCGGGCGACCTGTGGTCGGACGAGTCTAGGTTTCGCCTTTTCTGTTTTTTTTTTAGTTTTCGGGTCACAAAATTGCATTTTTGCACATTTTACTTCCGGTAAAGCTTTGCGGCCGCGACGGCCATAGCGAGTATACATCTTCTTTTCGACAACATCTTGGCGTTGGTGTGTTTCTTCAAGATTTCGAGTGTTTAATAGTTGGGTTGAGTTGATTTCCGCGGTATTGGTGAATTCATCAATAGTGGATCAGTAATGTTGCTGACAAGGTTTGTCCATGAAGACAGAATAGACGAGTATATTACAGACGCGAGAAAATGCCGTATTGACATCAGAATCGTAAGGCCGAGCCTTGACTTGACTTGACTTGACTTGACTTGACTTGAGGACTAGTAGAGATACAAGAAAGAGCCACAGAATATCAAAGAACATATACATGTTTACCTAGTATTAAACGCCTTTCTGCTTGGCCCAGCCTGGTAGGCACCGAATAATGCAAAAATATGTTTAGATATGTTTATAGTCGTCTACATGTCGCCTATTTGGTACGATTTACATGATTCTATATCGGAACCATCGCTTGAATCTGCCGAATTCAGCACTATAGGTTTTGTGGTTTTGTCTAGTCTACTGAAAGTATTAAGATCGTTTAATTTTTTGGCTAATAAGCTTGTTTACACCAAATCGCTTCATGGAACCAAGTACTTCGTATAAGACCATATATAGAGAATTTGTGCCGAGCGCCAAATAAGGCCTATGTTGGCCTATGCCAATATTTGCAGAAATCAGAGCCCGAGTGAACGCCTAAGCAGGCATCTTGTTGTTATTCAAATCAACTCAGAAATGTTCCCGCCAAAACCTGCAGGGCCGAGAAAAAAACGTATTGACCCCGAGGTCAATATCGTAAAATCCCGACCTCTCAGGAACCAATCAGCGTGCGTCGTTTTGCGTATGGGCCGGAAATCAAACCCAGCCATATAATAATGGGATTATTTTTGTTTACAGTTGAGTCAGTTTCGAAGATATTCCAAAGCACAAGCGAAAGCAACGTCCCAGGAGGAAAAGGAAAAACGAAAACAACACAGAAAGGTAAACGTTTTCAATATCATTATTTATCTATTATTTTCCGACGAAATTTTTACTTTATTGTATTCCTTTCAAAATATTTAGCAATTGAAGAAACAGGATTCGAGCGCAGAAACTTCATCGTCGAATGCTTCAAAGCAAACAAGTAAGTTCACGGCATGTTCCTCGCTCATCTGTCGGTTAAAATATCATCGTTTGTATATGAGATGTGGTAATTAAAGTGATGTTACGTATAGATGTGCGAGCTTGGTGGAATGTGACAGGCGTTTGGTAGACGTTCATCGAGCCATAGTTAATAGAAAATATACACCCAGCACACTTCAAAGCGGTTGACAATCAAGCTACGATTCATGTTCTAAGGATTTTGGGTGAAGGAAAATTCGAGTGTAGAATATATACATTTTAAGACCAAACCGGGACCAGTTGCGAAAAATGCAACTACACAGGCCTTCCGGCAGGAATTGAACCCACGACCTTGCGATTCTAATGCAATGCTCTGACCACTGAGCCACGGAGGGCGTTGCCGAGAGCTTGATCGCGAGTTCTGTATATATACTAAGGTGGTAATGCCAGGAGAGAATTGGGTATATTATAAGTGATATTGGACATTTCACTCGATTACATAGCATGTTCTAAGGATTTTTGGGTGAAGGAAAATTCGAGTGTAGAATATATACATTTTAAGACCAAACCGGGACCTGGGTATAGCTGGCGGTATTAGGGAGTTCGGGCGTGGGCGGTAGGCGGGCAACGCGAAATACTGCCTGCCCAAAAACCATGTTTTTCGCTCTTAATATTTGTCCGCTCATGTCTGTAATATAACTCCTGAAATCAAAAATCAATATTCTGACCAATCAGTATGTTCCGTCACCCAGCGGACGGAGACCACTCAAAAACATGGTTTTTGGGCAGGCGGTTATTTCGCGTTGCCCGCCTACCGCCCGCGCCCGAACTCCCTAATACCGCCAGCTACGCAGGCTAGTGACACGCGTTTGGTAGACGTTCATCCAGCCATAGTTAATAGAAAATATACATAAAACCCGGCAAACTTCAAAGCGGTTAACAATCAAGCTACGATTCATGTTGAAAGCTACATGAAGGTGCCAAATCCTTTGTTTTAGGTAGGTTTATTAATATTTAAACAGTACGGTTGAGTGATTGGACCCAAACGTTGCTATTGGATGATTGCTTCATTATACAGAAAACACAATATGTTCAGTAACCGTGAAAGTGCCAAAATTTCCATAAACCTGAACAAAAACATAAGACAATGACTTTTGTTCAGCTTCCAAACCATGTATATTTTCTATTAACTATGATCGAGCCCGAATGCTCAGCGAATGTTTCCGAGTAAGTTTCCGAGTATGACGGTAATAGTTTGAACGCAATTTCTTTTTCAGAAAAAAGTGTTTCCTCAGAGTCCTCGGTATCCTCTCGTATCCCTTCTGCTCCTGCACCACCTCCAGCGTCCCCACCACCACCCCCAGTGGCCTCTTCAAATGGTGCTCCACCACCAGCCAAGGGTAGAGGAGCTCTGCTCAGTTCAATTACCTCATTTAAGAAAAACAATCTGAAAACGGCCAAAATGAATGATCGAAGTTGCCCGAAAGTTTAGCAAGCTAAGCTTAGATTTTATATTATCCCTCTGAAGCAGATGGACCAAAGATTGAAATTAGAGTTATGGCAAGACAGCAACGAATGAAGAATTACGAATAAAACTAATTTATACTTATAGCTTCAACGATGATTCACTCCGAGCTATACTTTTTGTAATAAAAGTAGTGTGCTGCGTAGGCAGTGTTGAAACAACAATCGAAATATGGTATAGTAGGTTAATACTGCCGAAACAGAGAACGTAAGTGGTCTAACGTTTCTCTCTGACGAAGGGAAACGTTAGACCACTTACGTTCTCTGTTTCGGCAGTATTAACCTACTATACCATATTTCGATTATACTTTTTGTAATTGGGACGTCAGTTCAACTCGAACTTTAATGTGCATATAAACTCAATTTTTTTATCATCTGAATACGTTCTACATAGAGCAAACAGTGAGATATTTTTTTTATTGGAGCTATTCTTCAATGTTTTTTTGCCGATTCGCATTTCTAGTAAGGTAATGAGATGACGTCTATGTAGGCATTTGGCTTTCTTTCTCTTTTTGGCGAGATAAACTACCTGAGAATTTTTGTGGGAAAACTCAAACAATATGGAACATGTTGTTCAAACACACCATTAATGGAAGAATTGGGCCATGTCACTCCTGCAAATAAATATTGTATAGATAATGATGACTACTTTGGCGTCATCCATTACCATTTTGAAAACAAAAATCTCTATTAAAGCAATAAAGGTGGCTCCAATCTAAAAAGCGTTTCGTTGTTCAACTATTTGCCAAAGGTTAGAACGTATTTAGATGATAAAAAAAATGGGGTTATATGGGGTTTTACGGTATTTGAATAAAGCAAAAAAAGTTAGTTAAGTTATTTTGCCGTTTTTGATTTACTTTAATAGTTTCTGTGATATAAGCCTTTAAACATGCCAATTTCGGCTTTTCGCCAAAAATTTCCGTTGTTCATTTTTAAGCACGGGGGCCTGGGACTCGGGAACCTAAGCCGACCGCCGTCTTAGTTGGAACTCTCGTGCGTACTGGAAAACGGGTGTGAGCTCGACGTCAAATCTATGTGTTTTTATAAGCCGAAACGTAGTAGTTGTTTTGGATTGACTCGTTCCTGAGTCCCAGGCCCCCAAGGTGTTGAAATGAACGACGGAAATTTTTGAGAATTGGCATGTTCAGAAGCCAATATGTCAGGAACTATTTGAGTAAATCAAAAATGGAAAAATAACTTATTAACTGATTTTTTCTGCTCTATTTGAATACGTTAAAACCCCACAAGTGATTAGGACAGCTTGTACAGAAAAAACATCTTCCAGCTGAAGACAGTTTACTGACGTTAAATGTATGTTCCTGCCATGAATGAGATTTATATA
The DNA here is from genome assembly GCA_964035015.1 of Corallium rubrum. NCBI lineage: Eukaryota > Metazoa > Cnidaria > Anthozoa > Scleralcyonacea > Coralliidae > Corallium > Corallium rubrum. Next base: position 8,027,436 of record OZ036004.1, read on the forward strand.
ACCTGATGCAAACATGCGTGTGACTTTGGGAGAATTCGATACTACTTATCTAAACTCTAAACCGTCGCGGACGGCTCAGGTAAACTTTCAAATTCTCCTCACCCTCGTGTTTACATCAGGGTGTATAAACACGGGCGGCATTTTCCATTTCTTAGCTAGTAAACAAACAGATAACTCTAGCAGTATAGTGTGTAGTCCAACCGTGATAAAATTAGCAATGACGTCATTTCAAAGTTTCCGTGAGATATAAAAATGACGTCATTTTTTCTCTCTGAACTTTCAGTGTTTCTTAGCGTGTATGTTGTTCGAGAGACGATTGTCATTTTGGCGTATGTGATCTTTGCACGCGACGCAACTCTGACTTTTACCACACGCTTGTGGCTAGATCACATACGCCAAGATGACATGCTTGTACCTTAAAATTCAATTTGTGATTTATAAATCTCTGTATCAAAATATGAATATGTTAGGTTCATAAATTAATTTGAACAATTCAATATAACGTAATAGATTTCTACAATTTTAATCTAGAAAACGATTACTAACTACCATAATATCATGATCACCTCGGTTTTCATTGTTCTCAAAGGGAATGTAAATCCCGTATTTTCCTCATTACCCATGCATACGCCTTTGTCTTCTAAATTTCCCCGGGAAATTTAGTAGAAAACAAAAGATTTCTTTGTCTACTAATTTTCCCTCATCAAGCATGCACGGGAAAATTAGTAGACAAAGAAATCCTTTGTCTTTTACCAAATTTCCCGCTTGCATATCTATTATGCAAACAGGCGGTCCTAGAACACTCACATCTTTATTAACAGACATATCTATTCTACAAACACAAAGCATGTCCCAAAGGTATAATTACTTCAATCAATAGTAAAACTCGTAAACAACTTCACTGAACCATACAAAAACAAACACCTAAACCATAGTTAATAGAAAATATACATGGTTTGGAAGCTCACAAAAGTCATTGTTTTATGTTTTTGTTCAGGTTTATGCAAATTTTTGCACTTTCACGGTTACTGAACATATTGTGTTTTCTGTATAATGAAGCAATCATCCAATAGCAACGTTTGGGTTCAATCACTCAACTGTACTGTTTAAATATTAATAAACCTAAAACAAAGGATTTGGCACCTTCATGTACCTTTCAACATGAATCGTAGCTTGATTGTTAACCGCTTTGAAGTTTGCCGGGTTTCTAAACCATGTATATTTTCTATTAACTATGCCTAAACTTATCTCGGCATACTTCTCTGAGTTTTCCTCGTCGATCATAATATTACAAGCTGATAACATGACTTGTCGGGAAATTAGCGATTAAATTGCCCTTCGCCTTGGGAAGATTTTTTTCACAAATCTTCCCTCGGCGGCGGGCAACTTAATCGCTAATTTCCCTCAAGTCATGTTATTACTTATTGTGACGAAATTGTCCACTATACCGCGTAATATAACAATAACTTTTAATAAGAAAATAAAATAATATACAAGCTCGACTCCGCGACTCTATCTTTCACAACAACCCATCTCGTCTAGACTTTAACTGTCAAAAAACTACATCTCACTCATTAAGCATTGTCTGTTGTCTCTGTGTGTCTAAGACACACCCCTATAATTAAGCTTGAAATAGACAACTAAAATATCAAAATTGTCACATATCCTCCTTTTTCTCTAAGAACAAATGTTTACAAAATTTGTTCTCAACGTCCTATTTGGTCAAACGAGACATAGTGTCAGCGTTAGCGTTCTCTTTTCCACTTCGATGCTGGATCTTGAACTTGTACGACTGTAGTGACAGACTCCAACGCGTTAATCGTCCATTCTTATCTTTCATCTGGTCTAACCACTGTAAGGGATGGTGGTCGGTCTGGATTGTAAAATCCTGTCCATAAAGGTATATCGTAAGGTCTGGATGGCCCATACTATTGCCAGGCATTCTTTTTCTATGGTAGCATATCTTGTTTCCCTTGGACGTAACTTACGGCTAATGTAGGCCACTGGGTGTTCTCCGTCAGGTCCTTCTTGACTCAATACTGCTCCTATACCTCGTTCTGACGCATCTGTTTGGACAACAAATGGTTTGGACAAATCTGGACTATGTAACACTGGTAGACTGCACAGGCGATCTTTCAATAGAACAAAAGCCTTTGAACATTGGTCGGTCCAGGAAACAACTTGTGGTGCTGCCTTTCTGGTCAAATCAGACAACGGGGCTGCGATCTCTGCGTAATTTGGAATGAACTTTCTGTAATATCCACTAAGTCCAAGAAATGCTCGTACGTCAGTTTTAGTCTTTGGTCTTGGGAAATCTTTAACGGCTTGAACCTTGCTTTCGGTTGGTTTGACCTTTCCTCCTCCAACGACATGACCTAAATACACCACTTCCTCCATTCCAAAGTGACACTTGGAGGGTCTTGCAGTGAGTCCCGCCTTTCTTAGACGCTCTAGAACTTCTCGAACATGATGCAAGTGTTCGGTCCATGTCTGACTGAAAATAATAATGTCGTCCAAAAGTGCTGCCACAAATTCTTCTGATCCTTGCAGAACACAGTCCATTAATCTCTGGAAAGTGGCTGGAGCTCCATGAAGACCGAATGGCATGGTTGTAAATTCATATAACCCGTTTGGCGTGATGAAAGCGGTCTTCTTTCTTGATTCCTCGGTTAAAGGTACTTGCCAATACCCTCGCGTCAGATCAATTGTCGAAACGTACTTGGCTGTTCCCAGTCGGTCAATAATGTCGTCAATCCTAGCCATCGGATAAGCATCAAAACTAGAAATCTTATTAAGCTTCCTGTAATCCACACAGAACCGCTGTGTTCCGTCCTTTTTTGGTACCATCACTACTGGAGATGCCCACTCGCTTCTGGATGGTTGAATCACTCCCATCTCTTCCATCTTTTCTATCTCTTCTTTCATCTTTTCTCGCTGCGCATATGGTATTCTGTATGGAGCTTGACGTATTGGGACTGCATCACCTGTCTCGATGCGGTGTTCTGCTTGGTCTGTACGACCTGGCTTGTCTTGAATGATGTCCTTGTACTCTTCTAAGAGTCGTTCCATTTGTTCTCGTTGTGTTTTCTGGAGGTTGCTGCTAATGAACACTTCACTCTCATCCTCATTGAAACATGGTGGCACAGGTATAGTTTCTCCTTCATCGGTACTGTATTCCGTGTCCGTTTCTTCTTTGTCTTCAAAATAACTTGTCGCCTGTGGTGTATGCCATTTACGAAGCATGTTAACATGGTAGACTTTTGTTCTTTTCCTCTTTCCCACCATTTCGACTTCATAGTTGACAGTTCCTACTTTCCTCTTCACTTTATAAGGACCTTGCCATTCAGCTCGTAATTTATTGGTACTAGTTGGTAACAGTACCAGGACTTCTTCTCCTTCGTTGAACTCTCTAACCCTTGCACTTTGGTCGTACCACTTCTTTTGACGTTTCTGAGCCTTTGCTAGATTGGTTTGTGCTATCTCCATTGTCTCTGATAGCCTTTCTCTCATCTTCATCACGTAGGACACAATACTTTCCGAACTCTTTGGATCTGTCTCCCACGTCTCTCTAAGGATATCCAATGGACCACGAACATGTCTGCCAAACAACAGTTCAAATGGTGAGAATCCTGTCGATTCATTCGGTACTTCTCTATAGGCGAATAGAAGATAAGGAAGCCAACGATCCCACTCGGTCGGGTCATCTTTTGCCAGTTTCTTTAGCATGGATTTAAGAGTGCCGTTAAAACGTTCTACCAGACCATCTGTCTGGGGGTGATACGGACTCGTACGTATTGGCGTTATCTTCAACATTCGGTATACCTCTTTCAACAACTGCGATGTGAAGTTGGATCCCTGGTCGGTAAGAATCTCTTTCGGTACACCCATTCGGGAAAAGAATTTACCCAACTCTTCGGCTATAGTTTCGGCTTCGACATTCTTTAGTGGTATTGCTTCAGGATATCGTGTGCTGTAATCGCAGATTACCAAGATGAATTTGTTACCTGATTTACTTCGTATCAATGGCCCCACAATGTCCATAGCTATTCTCTGGAATGGCTCTTCAATAATTGGTAAGGATACCAGATGTGCTTTCTTGACCCCTCTGCGTCCGGCTGACTTTTGACAGGTTCCACACGACTTGCAATGTTGGTTTACATCGTGGATGATCCCAGGCCAATAAAATCTCGCTAACAAACGATCCAGTGTTTTTTTCCTTCCTAAATGACCACCCATAGGTATATCATGAGCCAACTCGAGAGCCAATTTGCGACATTTTCTGGGTAATATCAGTTGCTCGGCAGTCTGTGAGCCATCTTGATCAGCTTCTTTAGAACACCACTGCCTGTAGTACAGTCCTGCTCGTTTAAAAAATTTTCCAGTGTTGTCTGGTAAGGTTTCTTCTCTAACTAGTTTTCGAATGGACTCTAATGTTGGGTCATTTTCTTGGAGATTCTGGAATTCTCTTTTGCCAACATTCAGTATCGTTGAGGTACTTTGTTCTTGGTCACTTATTCCACTTGAGGTTGTTAACTCGTCGTCTCCCCTGTTGCTGTCATCTCTCTCAGTCTGAGGGCAATCTTCTAGCTCTTCTGTGTTGGTACTCTCATCATCTGACCCGAGTACAGTTGGTTGTGAGTATATGTTCTGCCACACTTTCTTTGCTTGGCGTCTTTCTCTCTTCGTCTTCCTCTGTTTCTGCCCGCCTTCGAAAACACTATCATCAAACTGTTGTAAAGGGGCTTGCTCGTCTTCTTCAATGTCTTTCTCGTCATCTCTCGTTAGTCGTCTGGTTTTTACTCCAGAAGTCATTTCCTTGGCAAGGGTAGTTGCTTCTTCTTTCTCCTTCTTTCTTTTTTGTATTCTTGTCAAAACTGCATACGCCTCTTGTTCCCGGACAGCTAACTCCAATAAGTTGCCAATGTCTCGCCCCAACAGGACAGGTCTGGGTAGTGTTGGTGATACTCCAGCTCGGACATGGTATATTTGATCGTTGATTTTAATTTCTATGTGGGCTGTTGGATAAACAACTGAATCACCATGGGCGCACTTAATTTGAAGCTGGTCGTTTTCGTTTATTCTCTCATTTGTAACTAGATCTTGATGAACCAACGTGCAGGAAGCTCCAGAGTCTACCAAAAGTTCTGTGGGGATGCCTTCGACTAATCCTTGGCACACGTATTCCTGGTCCCTTGATTTGTAACTGCTTGATGTGAACTGTTTCGCTTCACTTTTAGTGTTGTCGCAGAAGTAAGTTCCAATTTTCTTTCCCCCATTGTCTTTCGAGGCTATACGACTAGGACATCTGCTCGCAATATGGCCTAACTTTCCACAACTGTAACATGTCAGGCCGGCGTCTCGCCTCATGATATTTTCACTCTTTTTCCGGTCATCTCTTGGTCCCAAAGAAAAATTGCCAACTTTATTTGTTGTACTTCTACAGTCGCGTGCGAAGTGTCCTGGTATACCACACTTTAAGCAATTTCTGTTATCCGTATTTCCATTGAATATACTCCCTCTTGCCGAAATAATGTCATCTGCTATCGTCCCAGCTTCTTCTGCGGTTTTGGGCTTTCTTTCTCTCACGCGAAGTTGTAAGTCTCGTGGCATTGCGTTCACCAATTGTTCCCGAATAATAACATCGACTAATTCGTCTTTATTACGTTCTTTGGGCTTCAACCACTTCTTCGAAAGATCTCTTAATCGTACCTCTGTCTCGGTGTAGCTCTCTTCAGCTTTCTTCTTAGTACTTCTGAATCGTTGACGGTAAGTTTCTTCGTTAATGTTGAATCTTTTCAAAATCGCCTGCTTCACTTCGTCGAAATTCTGTGCTTTATCAGAATCCATGTTGGCATACGCGGCTTGTGCTTTTCCGGTTAACAATGGCGCTAATTTTAGTACCCAAACGTTGTCTGGCCATTTATACGCGTTCGCTACTCTTTCAAACATTGTTAAAAAATGTTCGATGTCATCCGTATCCGTCAACTTCTGCATGCGAGCTTCGCGTGGTTTTTCTTGATCTCCGATTTCCAACGACGGCGTATTTCCGTTCGGATTACTCACTCTCATATTTTGTTCATACCAGTCTCGTCTTTCTTTCTCGTATTGTTCAAACCACACGCGTTTTTCTTCTTCTTCCTTCTGAAGTCGCTCTGCAAATATTTTCCTTTCCTCAAGCAGCCTTTCTTCGCGCTTTCTATCTTCTTCTATACGACGTTCTTCTCGCCTCTTGTCTTCGTCTTGTTTATTCGTAGTCAGTGCTTCGAAAATTTGCAAAAAATGTTGGTCCCGCAACTCTTGTCGTTGTTTCTCTTCCTTCTTTTCCTCCAGAAACGAGCGTAAAAGATCATGAACCGTACCTCCATCTGATATCTCTTCTGCGTCTCCCGATTCCTTTGTTCGCTTACTTTTCACTTTCTCCGCCATAATATAAAATCAATTCTTTCGCCGCTCCGTCGTGTTGTTGTTAAACTCGGTTCGAACGTCTTGGCGACAATTTGCAATTTCTGTGGGCTTCACTTACTGACAGTTTTTATCTTCGGTGAATTTGTGAGATCCCACTTCTGACACCATATGTGACGAAATTGTCCACTATACCGCGTAATATAACAATAACTTTTAATAAGAAAATAAAATAATATACAAGCTCGACTCCGCGACTCTATCTTTCACAACCCATCTCGTCTAGACTTTAACTGTCAAAAAACTACATCTCACTCATTAAGCATTGTCTGTTGTCTCTGTGTGTCTAAGACACACCCCTATAATTAAGCTTGAAATAGACAACTAAAATATCAAAATTGTCACACTTATAATAACATCTTTAGGATTATGCAAGAACATAGTCAATCGAGATATGGTCTGGAAACTCAGCTAAAGTTTTGGTCTATCTTTTTGTTCGCCTTTATGCATTTTTGTGCACGGTGAACGGTCACTGAACACATTGTATTTTAGTATAATGAACGAATTGTCCAATAGCAACGTTTCAGTTCAATCACTCAACCGTGCTATTTAAATATTAATAAACCTAAAACAAAGGATGTGCACGGTGTAAGGTACGGTTCAACATAAAATCCCAGCTCATTATAGGCGCTTTGAAGTTTGCCGAGTTTCCAGACCATATCTCGATTGACTTTGGCAAGAACGTTGCCAACAACATTTTCATCAAGAACCACTTTTTAAACAATGGAATAGCGGGCGAACGGGGCCTAAAACGGCCATTTTATGCCGGGGAGAAAAGAATTTGACCAAAAACAAAACGTCTCACCTTTAACATGACTTTTATTTAACTCAATACATATTCTTTAAGATTGTTCTGACTTTGTAAAGAGCAATATCTTAATTTCTTAATAAATAAGGGTCGTGTTATTCAAATATTCACGTTATAATTACTATATTACTGTTCAATACATTACATTTTATACTACAATAGCTACCTAGCTTTACAATGCATATAATTGACTTTCTTTCATTCCTAGCTCTCATTCGCGGGTTTCTCTGTACTTCTGAGCAAAATTTCCAGCGCGCTAAATTCTCGTAATCGGCAAGCAAACTCCTAATCGACACGCGATCTTTCTTAATCGGCACGCGATTTATCATTATCAGCACGCAATCTCTTATGATCGGCACGCGATCTCTCACAATCGGCACGTAAATTCTCATAACGGCACGCAATCTCTCATGATCGCCTCGCAACTTAAGCATTTCGTGAAAATGCCAAAATCGCGTGTTTCATTACGAGAGTTGAAGCAATGGAAAATGAAAAATTCTAGTGTCGTTATCTTGTAGCAATTCCAAACAGAGAAGTACACCAGAGAGCTAGGATCGAACTCTATAAAATCAAGGTCAAACCTTGTATCGCAATGAATATTCTGAATTTTAATACATCTTTTCTTTCTAATGCCATAATGTATTGAAACGTTGATGGCTGAGTAATTCTTTCTTAACAATGTCGCAACCAATGTCATGACTGAACAACAGTTGGCAGGCCAACATTGTTCACAGTTGACAGCACAACATTGTTCACAGTTGACGGCACAACATTGTTCACAGTTGACAACACAACATTGTCCACAGTTGGTAAAACGTTGTTCCTGTTTATAAACAATTCAAAAAAGGTAAAATATCTACCTCTCATGCAATAAGTACTCTAAATTTCGAAACATTTCTCCTAAACTTTGTCCGGCTAGATCCGACGCCAAAAATACCAACACAAACAACTGCGGTCAAAAAGTTACTTTCCATGAAAGGCCTTCAAGTATACAAAGTTTCCAAATGTAAGTAGTTTGTAAGTCAGTTATTATTTAAAGTGCTTATATCACTTGTGGGGTTTCAACATGTTTAAATATAGCAGAAAAAAATCACTTAATAAGTTATTTTGCCGTTTTTGATTTAGTCAAATAGTTCCTGACATATTGGCTTCTGAACATACCAATTCTCAATAATTTCCGTCGTTCATTTTAACACCTTGGAGGCCTCGTTTCGGCTTATTGATTCACAAAAACACATATATTTGACTGAAAAATCGAATTGTCGAGCTCACTCCCGTTTTCCAGTACGCACTATATATATATATATATATATATATATATATATATATATATATATATGTTTAAAAAGTTAAAACACAGGTATGTTAAAATCTTTAATAAAAACCAAACGTTTTCGACTATATTACAGTCATCTTCAGGGTTAAAAACGAGATGCCATCCAGCAGGCAGAATAATTTATACTATTAGGTTATTCCCAAAGGGAACAGGTTACAATTAAAGCATTTGACTTGTTTGTTAAGGGTCGGATTTTTCTGTTTGATTAATAGTCCTTCTGCGATTAAGCGTTTAGTGTAAAAATGTTCGACTTGTAATTTCATCCAAGTAAAAGAATGATGAGGGAATTGTTTCAAATGTCTGGCTGGTTCTGAGTTGTGACGAACGTTTTCGTGTTCTGCGATGCGGGTCTCGAGATTGCGGCTTGTTTCGCCAATGTAGCTTTCGCCACAGGAGCAATTTCCCTGGTATACGACATGCGATGGTATATATATATATATATGATGATATATATATATATATATATTATAAGGCTATATATCTCAAACTATTAAAGTAAATCAAAAACGGCAAAATAACTTATTAACTAACTTTTTTTGCTCTATTCAAATACGTTAAAACCCACAAGTGATATAAGCACTTTAAACGGCGTATTTTAAAGCGCCTATAAATTCAAATAAGATATTACTGATATGGATTCTATGTAACGTGAATAGTTGAATGCCAAAATATTTTATGACTTGAACTTTTATTTGTTGTTATATTGAGGTTTGTATTTCCAAAATGGAAATGAGGATGACGTCAATGTAGGCATTTGTGTGTGTGTTTTTCTTTCTTATGATAAACCGCTTGAAGATTTTAATGAAAAAAATGATAAAATACAGAATATACTATTCAAGTATTCTATTAACATGTGAATTGGGTAATATTTCTGCTGTAACACTGCGTATGCAAATTATGCCTACATAGACGTCATCCTCATTACCATTTTGGAAATACAAACCTCAGTATAACAACAAATAAAAGTTCAAATCAAAAAATATTTTGGCATGCAACTATACACATTAATTAGAATCCATATGCAGTAATATCATATTTGGGTTAAAAAGCACTTTAAAATTGCACTCGAAGGAGTTTTCGTTAAAAGAAACTTAATTACTGAATGCAGTTGCTGCGTTGCTTACTTCTGCTTTTCTCTTGGTGTTTAAAAGGATAATATCTAAAATGACGGCGATTCTACAAAGGGCACAGTGAATTCGTTGCCTTCGTCATTCATAGGGTTCTGCAGTTGTTCGGAAGGGTTTCCTTCATCCGTTTTCTCCCCTGTACCATCTTCCAAGGCGGGCAAGAGCGCCTCGTATTGACTCTGTAAGAACTCGTGTGTTTGAGAACCAAACTCCATCCCTTCGCCTTTCAACACAGGTTCCACAACGGTGCCACTAGCGACCCCTGTGATCCCCTGCTCCTCCTTAACGACCTCACGTACCACCGGCGTCCTTCCTGCCTTCCCCTTCTTCGCAGGAGGGCGGTGTTCGTTCTTTCCTTTAACGTGCGATTTTTTGTGTTTGTTAAAGTTCGACGGGTCACTGAACGCTTTGAAACAAATCTTGCATTTCAGCGGTTTATCGCCAGAGTGTATGCGCTTATGAATCTTGAGGTTGCTTGAAGTGAAGAAAGCTTTGGGGCATTGATCGCACTTGTATTTCTTCTCCCCGGAATGCTTCAGGATATGCGTCTTGAGTGAGTCCACGTTCTTGTAGTAGGCGTTGCACAGCGGACACTTGTGTGGATTCGTCAGCTTGCCTTTCGAGGCGGAGCGCGACGAGCTGTAGGTTCGCGAGTGGTCGGCGTCGGTCGCTACGTTCCGGCCCAGTCCCTCGACCAGGGCGTTCGCCGCGCTGTTCTCCACGTCCTCGTTCCCGCGCGTATCCATGGTAACGCTCGTGACGCTGATGTTGCCGTCCGCGCACGTGTGAACGAGCAGCTCGTCCGGCTCCAAGAACGTCTGGTTGCATTTCGAACAAATATGATGCGATCCCAGATTCTTAGTTTTGTCCTCGTCACCCTCGATACCCTCCGTTGTCCCGTTAGTCTCCTCAATGATTGGGATGTCCTCTTCGGGCACCTCCCCGCTATCCACGTGCGCTTTCATGTGCATTTTCCAGCGATCAACGCGCATGAATTTCTTCTCGCACAGCTGACATTGGTACCAGGCGCTCTCGACGTGACGTTGCATATGTCGTTTCAAGTCCCCTTGTTGTTGGAAGCGCCGGTGACACTGCGCACACTCAAAAGGCTTCTCTCCGCTGTGCACTAACTGATGCCGTCTCAGGTTAGCTCGTTGGTTGAACTCGCGATCGCACTTGTCACATTTGTATCTTCGTTTCGCGCCTTTCTTGCCAGCATCGGCGCTCTCTACTCCGGGATATGGAAGCAGTCCAGACTCCGGGATAGACATTGCCGGTAGGCGTTTGTGTAACGCTAGGGGTCCGGGTGCCCTGTGGTGGGATGCGGGTGGTAGTGGGGAATGGAGAAAGGTTGGGTGGACTTCACCATTGAGGATCTCATGAGGTCGGCCTAACGTACATTAATTAAGAAAACACGTTATGACCACTCAATCTTAAAATTACTAATAATTATATTATTATATACTATGCCCTTTCTAAAAGTGTATATGAAACGAAACTTAAGTTTGTCTTATTTGAAAGAACTCTTAAAATAATGGGGAATATCAATTTACAGCTTTTTCATATTTTACTTAGTTCTTGAGATATTTAGACTTATGTGATATTCAAATGAGATAACTTATGGTTCGTTTTTTTCACTAATTAACATAGTCGAATATCGCGAATATTTTTAAGACTATTGAACAAAATCACTTGAAACTTTGCATATCGCTACAGTTCATGCAACTAAACATGAAAGACAAGTTACAAGTGATTTTGATCAATAATCTTAAAAATATTCACGATTTTCGAATATGTTAATAAATTAGCAAAAAAAACGAACCATAAGTTACCTCATTTGAATATCACATAAGTCTAAATTTCTCAAGAACTATGATATTCCCCATTATTTTAAGAGTTCTTTCAAATAAGACAAACTTAATTTTCGTTCCATATACACTTTAAGTTTCAACCACATGACCATTTGCTTGAGATTTCATTTCTAATTTCCAGATGGTGGTCAGTAGAGGTTTGCGAATCCAATCCGATCGGATTCGGACTAAACTTTTATCGTTCGGATCCGCGGATCGGATTTTATTTTTTCTCGGATCGGATTTTGTTCTTTTTTTCTGAGATCGAATCGAATCGGATTTTGCACTTTTTTACCCACAACAGATTCACTTTTGTCATTGTTTTTGTCACAGAATTAACCAATTGACTAGTTGTACGCACGTTGCACAACATATGAAGGCTATTATTACATAAGATCATTATTGTATAGTAGTTTTTTTAAGTTCTTGGTTTCTTTTCGGAAAGTTTGCGCAACTATTGCAACATATATCTGGTGTTTTAACTTTTTCGGACCGGATCGGATCGGATTTGAGCAGCTGTTTTCGGATCGGATCGGATCGGACTACGATTTTTTGGCTTCGGATCGGATCGGATTCGGATTGACAGTTTTGGCAAACCCTCGGATTATAAGGGGTCAATCCGATCCGACGCACACCACTAGTGGTCAACACCGATCTGAAAAATAGGACTGGATCGAGTTTCTATTACTGAAAATGAAGCCAACGGCGTGTAGCGTTGCAGACATGTTGGAAGGCATTCTGACATTTTCTATTTAATGTTAGTGAATGGACATATTGGTTGGACAGTTATTTGATGTTGGTCAGTTTTGCTTTTCCTCTCAGATTAGCCATTGAATTTGTAATGAGGTCACTCCAATATGGCCGCCGTTGGCTCTAATTATCTGGGTGAAGCATCAAATTAAGTTCAGGTTTTTGTGTATTTATGGTTAGCAAAGTAAATGTATTGGCCAGACTATGAACCCATTTTGCAAGTGTCTCAGTTTGATTTGCTTGCACAATCGCAGTTTGTAATCTCTGGTCAATGCAAATATGCTGGCTTCAAAATCCGCTCATCCAACACAATAGAAAACTCAATCCAGTCCTATTTTTCAGATCAGTGGTGGTCAGACAAAACAAAATTAGATCGACTTGTACAACCTAGCACAACGCAAGCATAGTGTATCAATATCATGGAAATATTTTGAAGTGATAATTGACCACCATCTGAACAGATAAAACGGAAGTGGCATCATATGAATTGGCGTCACGTGAAACGGAAGTGACGTCACGTGAAAGTAAAGAATGGTATATTATAAGTGCGGCATGCTTTTCACACAATTAAGTTACATGTTATAGACCATATTCATAAATGGCCGTGGAATTAATATTCTTTTACGTATATATAAATTAGCCCCTCTGAACTCATTTTCATGTGCGAAATTCAAAAGAATCTTCACTCTAAAATGAGGTCAGAGGGGCTAATTTATATGCATATAAAAGGATTTTAAATCGTCGGCCACTTATGAATAGGGCTCTTTGATAAATCGTTAGGCTACTGTGGTTAAATAAATAAAAAAATAGATAAATAGATAAATAAATAAATAAATAAATAAAGAAGTAGAAGTATGTATATATATATATATATGTATATATATATATATATACACACACACACACTGTAAATAAAAAATAAAATAAATAAATAACATACCAGCTTCATTGTTTTCCTCAACTTCCTTGATTCCTGAATTTTTTGTTAATTCCATGAGTGCGTATAAATCATTGTTATTAGGCATGCTAGGCTCAGCAGTGTAGGGTGGTCGATAATGTCCCATGCTAATTACATAAGGTGGAGAATTGGAATACTCAGGGTGAATAATTTCTTGCAATCTATCAACATTCATTCTCTTTGATTGAATAGCGTTAGAAGTATTAGATGTACTTTCCTCTGGTGAAATGTTGGTCCGTTTCCGTGCCACACCTTTCCTTTCATGTTTTCTGTAAAAAGATTTTTTGGACATTAATGTTTACAGTACATATTAATATAACTAAACTAACTTTGGATAACTCTATCAGTCTACCGTTAATTTTTTCTTCCTAGAGGTTCAGTAAGGACCATCCCTCATTGGTCCAGTGTTACTACAGGAGGAAACCAGAGTAAACTAAACTAACTTTATAACTCCATCAGTTATATCTAAACTTCTCTCTAGAGGTTCAGTAAGGACCATCCCTCATTGGTCCAGTGTTACTACAGGAGGAAACTAGAGTAAACTAAACTAACTTTATAACTCCATCAGTTATATCTAAACTTCTCTCTAGAGGTTCAGTAAGGACCATCCCTCATTGCTCCAGTGTTACTACAGGAGGAAACTAGAGTAAACTAAACTAACTTTATTTATAAATGTATATATTCTACACTCGAATTTTCCTTCACCCTAAATCCTTAGAACATGCTGTGTAATCGAGTGAAATGCCCAATATCATTTATAACTTTATTTATACTGGATAACTCTATCAGTTATATCTAAACTGTTCTTCCTAGAGGTTCAGTAAGGACCATCCCTCATTGGTCCAGTGTTACTACAGGAGGACACCAGTCTGAGAGTAAACTAAACTAACTTTATTTATACTGGATAACTCTATCAGTTATATCTAAACTGTTCTTTCTAGAGGTTCAGTAAGGATCATTGGTCCAGTGTTACTACAGGAGGAAACTAGAGTAAACTAAACTAACTTTATTTATACTGAATAACTCCATCAGTTATATCTAAACTGTTCTCTCTAGAGGTTCAGTAAGGACCATCCCTCATTGGTCCAGTGTTACTACAGGAGGAAATTAGAGTAAACTAAACTAACTTTATTTATACTGGATAACTATCAGTTATATCTAAACTGTTCTACATACTAGAGGTCCAGTAAGGACCATCCCTCATTGGTCCAGTGTTACTACAGGAGGAAACTAGAGTAAACTAAACTAACTTTATTTATACAGGATAACCCTATGTCATATCTAAATTGTTCTCCCTAGAAGTCCAGTAAGGGTATCATCCCTCATTGCTCCAGTGTTACTGCAGGAGGAAAGTGGAGTACCCAGAAAGAACTTGAGGTAAATCTTAGGTTGTAGAGGTGAGAGACATGTGTGCTATAACCAGTGTGCCACCAACATCATATTTTTACACTTCACAGTCATCTAATTGAATAGTAAACCAATGCTCTGTCAGCTACAGTGTACATGTATATATATAATTCAGTATTAAGTACCTTTTGTTTGCAAGTTCTTGTTGATCATTTTCATATTCTTGGTAATTGTTGCTGGGGGCTTCCATCTAAAGTACAAAATATGGAAAAAAGTTTAACATTTGAAGTGACATCTTAAATACAATGTACCAGTACAGTACAGTACAGTACAGTGTAGATGTAGTTGCAGTGTAGGTGTAGTTGCAGTGTAGGTGTAGGTGTAGGTGTAGGTGTAGTTGTAGTTGTAGTGCAGCGCAGCGCAGTGCAGTGCAGTGCAGTGCAGTGCAGTGCAGTGCAGTGCAGTGCAGTGCAGTGCAGTGCAGTGCAGTGTAGTGTAGTGTAGTGTAGTGTAGTGTAGTGTAGTGTAGTGTAGTGTAGTGTAGTGTAGTGTAGTGTAGTGTAGTGTAGTGTAGTGTAGTGTAGTGTAGTGTAGTGTAGTGTAGTGTAGTGTAGTAGTGTAGTGTAGCGTAGCATAGTAGTGCAGTGTAGTGTAGTGTAGTGTAGTGTAGTGTAGTGTAGTGTAGTGTAGTGTAGTGTAGTGTAGTGTAGTGTAGTGTAGTGTAGTGTAGTGTAGTGTAGTGTGTAGTGTAGTGTAGTGTAGCGTAGCAAAGTAGTGCAGTGTAGTGTAGTAGTGTAGTGTAGTGTAGTGTAGCGTAGCATAGTAGTGCAGTGTAGTGCAGTGCAGTGCAGTGCAGTGCAGTGCAGTGCAGTGCAGTGCAGTATAGTATAGTATAGTATAGTATAGTATAGTATAGTATAGTATAGTATAGTATAGTATAGTATAGTATAGTATAGTATAGTATAGTATAGTATAGTATAGTATAGTATAGTATAGTATAAGAAAACTGTGGTTGAATGTTTTTGCCTTCAAGTAAATTCACCTGGTGTTATACAGAGTGAAATCATCTGACATTAACCCACTACTGGTAAAATTGTCTGTGTTAGACAGAGTAAAACAATATTAAAAGGAACCATTTTGGCTGACTCAAGCAGGAATGAGTTAATCACTTGTTAACCCACTGCTGCCTAGCAGAGATGAGCCGATTAATCGGAAACTAATCGGCAAAGCCGATTAATCGGCCAATTTAAAATAATCGGTAATCGGCCGATTATTTTGAATAATCGGCAAAATAATCGGTGCATGTCTCAAATAAAGCTTTTCATGAACAATGCAAACACACACACCATACGTCCGTAACTACATAAGCCCAAACACAATAGTGAGTCTTTATTTCACAATGATTACAGGGCGTTTCACATAACTCTGGAACAGGAAGAGTTCCGCAGTCAGATGTTTGCCACAAAGTTTACGAACTCCACAAATTTGTTACATATAGCCAACAATGTAGCACTAATCGGTATATGCCGATTAATCGGCCGATTATTTGTATTAATCGGCCACCAAATAATCGGCTAAATAGTAATCGGCAATTTTTGTAATCGGCTCATCTCTACTGCCTAGTAGGATGTCCGAGGGTTCTCTTTGACCATTAAAATCATTGAGCATTAAACAGTAAAAAATATAGGGAGCCACTTTTCAGTCCGCTCAGACAGGAATGGGTCAAGGTATGACAGCTTACCTGCACAACTTCTGGTACATGGCTAGGGCTGCTCGCATCATCACTATTATCTTGCACTTCAGGAGGTTTCTTCTGACAGAGCTTACCAGTACGATGCCTGAGATATCTTTCTAAATTTACAAACATCTGTTTACACTTGCCACATTGATGAAGGTCCGGTTCACATTCACTCTCTTCATCATCTAAAAAATTTAGAGGAATTATTTTATTAATTATTCTATTTATAATTTCAACATTACTTTGATTCAGCTCATTTTACTCAAAGGGACAAAGGTTTTAATATTGAGAGAGCAAAAAAGTATAGTGTTGTGTAGGCAGTGTTTTTAATAGAGCAAAGCAAAAATGTGGTAAAACGTCTAGTATTTTTTTTGAGAGCTTACTAAGACCAGTTTGGAATTACGTATTATGTACTGTATGTTACAAGACACAAAAGTTA
Organism: Corallium rubrum; assembly: GCA_964035015.1. Classification (NCBI taxonomy): domain Eukaryota; kingdom Metazoa; phylum Cnidaria; class Anthozoa; order Scleralcyonacea; family Coralliidae; genus Corallium; species Corallium rubrum. The sequence goes on from OZ036004.1 coordinate 8,044,251, forward strand.
GATATATTCTATTCACACATACCATTTGGAAAGCTAAGATTCTGAATATTTACTCCAGAAATCTAGATAAAGAATTCAACAAAAAGTTTTACTGCAAAACCTCATGTGAAAATTGTCCATTAGGTTACATGTATTTTGAATGAATGAATGAATGAATGAATGAATGAATAACTATATTTATTAAGGGTAAACACCAATCTAACGCACAATGGTTAATAAGGGTGACCCTCGAAGGCCCTTGTTAGTGTTCTTTAATCAAATATCCCCCAGAGACTGATGATGCAAATACAGTATGGGAAAATTATGTATATATTATTAAAAGCAAAATACAATGTACTTGGTACAAGTAAAAACCATTATGTAGTTTCAGAAAATATCTATAACCCCCTCGTGGAAGCAGGCCCTGAGACACTCAATCGAGCACACACATGTTAGTGAGCGCATCAAAATATATATGGTGTACCTCTGATCATGCGCATGCATTTAATAAGTACTGTGTTCTAACTTGGCATTTCTTACAAAAGAGTTCACACTTTAAGTGTAGTTAACATACAGCAGGTATTAAATAAACAATGAAACACAAAAGTACTTAGTCTGTGAAGCAACAAAATGGCATGCAGTGGTGCTGTAGTTATACCGTCATTTGCAGTTGAGCGTGCAGCTTGCGTTAATTAAGACATTGTTTCATCGTTTTGAAACTCTGCATTCATTGGACCACAACATAGTGTTTCCAAGGGCACAATGTGATGTTGAAACAGAGTTTTGACTGGGTTTGACAGGGTTTCAATTAGTGATTAAGTTGTTATAACCATCGCCGTTGCTCTTTCTCCACCATTTTCCAATATCTTATCAATAATTCTTCTCCTTATGTCCATCTGGCCTTGCTAAATCGTTTACTTTTTTTATAATATCTACCTGCCACATTGCAAGAATAATAAATTAATCACTAATTGAAACCCTGTCAAAGTTCCGAAGCGATGTCACATTGTGCCCTTGGAAACAATACGTTGTGGTTCAATGAACACAGAGTTTCAAACGATGAAACATCTTAATTAACGCAAGCTGCAAGCTCAGCTGCAAATGGCGGTATGACACCTGCTCAGATTTAATAGGTGTGTGAAAAGGAGCACCTTGAGTCTCCAAGGAGTGCTTTTTATAGAGCATGTCGTCCGAGTAAGGCCTACATGGAAGGCAATTGTGTAGTACCCCTCAGCTCCCTAGCAATCATCTATAAACCCACTACTCCTGGTATCACAAATACACACACACCCTCCCCCACCACACTCCCTCCAAAATTTCCAATGAACCAATGATGGTCTAAGTTACATCAGGCTATCAGTGGTGTTGGCACAGTGGTTAGCGCATGCATGCCTTTAACCTCTGCGAGATGGGTTTGATTTCTGCTCTCAGCAGTTATCTGATTGAAAATTTCACCTTGGCCACATGTGAGAAGAGTGCTTCCAGTTTGACTCTACCAAACACCACAGGTTTCCCCTGGGTACTCCGGTTTCCTCCTGTAATAACACTGGCCCAATGAGGGATGGCCCTTACTGGACCTCTAGGAATAACGTGATACGCCATTGTATTCTTACGTGATTTAATTGATCAGTTGCTTAGTTTATAAATGACGTGAGCCAACAACTTGTTGTCATTGCTCTGATGAAGGCCTGAGTCAACAGGCCGAAAGCTTAGCAAAGAACTATTTTACGTGGTGTTTCCATAAAACTTATTTATATTAGTTTAGATATAACTGATAGAGTTATCCAGTTTAAATAAAGTTGAAAACCCAGGTGTGTACATATATTTACAAAGCTATTTGAATCTTTAAAATATTTTTCATCAATAATAAAAACACGACCATGTTTACAGACAGTCATATTATTAATACATGACCAACACAGACCAACACTTCTGACTCCATATATTTCTTGGTAGAGTCCAATGTCAACAATGACCAAGCAATCACCCCTCAACTTCACCCAGAAAAATTTCAAAATTACCACATGAATGTCCTTTTAATAACTCAATCGATATGTTAATACTGAATAACAGTTCTTATTTTTGAGTACAAAAACCAAAGCACATTTTCCATTATTGAAATCTTTTTGTGATTCAAATTAGCAAATGTTTTATCTCTAAATTAAGAAATCTATTTTGCTATCTCAATATCTGGAACCTGATATTGCCAACTTCAGCAATAAACCAGCAACAAGACATATCATTAAAGCAAGAATGATCACAATATCACAAGATGTCAGTTTTACATAGAGTATTACATATCTCGTGAAATATTTGACTTGTAATAAAATATTTCGATCAGAGAACATTTTATTTGGTTACTATGTATCATCCTGATCGTGTATCTTCAGTTTTTTTCTAAAATAATAATAGCTCAATAAAGGTTACTTGCAAAGCTCTGGGTCACCAACCAAACACCAGATGTCCTTTGATTCTAGTACAATGTGCACAATGCACCAAAGGACAAAACATCACCAAAATCTAGCATTATTTCTTTTGGTCCACTCCTGTCGATAAACAAATTTATTTAAAAAAAAAACCCCACTGTTTTTTTAACACCATTGAGCAGTATTGTATTGGACTAAATTTCATCTGTTCAATAAAATTTCTGGCAAAACTGACAGTTTTGTACCTGTACTAGTAGTATATATAGCCAGGTATCTGAGTACCCTGAATTTATTGAAGAAAGCAGCTTTTAATTTGGTCAAACCAACCGTTTGAGTAATCTAAAATAATCCCCACAGGAATATTGGAGAACATGTTTTTGAAGGGGGAATATACGTAACTTGAGAGGGAAACACACAGTAGATAATTAAACATGACATACACTGTGGTTTATTTTTCAGTTTCAAATTGATTTGTAATAAGCTTTGACAACATCGCCCAAACACCAGCTCTGTCAAGGCTTTCTCCTTGAATAAATTAGAATCCTAATAATGTCTTCAGGCTTTGCGAACAGCTGCAAGATCCAATCAACAACACAACCCGGACGGACAACAGAATATAAGCAATCCTTCCCTAGCACCATACACGAAATATTTTTCAAGCCATTTTAGGTGCTAATTCTATGAACAAGCTTTGACAGAAACGACCATGGGGTTTTTCCTTGTGAAAGAAAGGACATATGGTATGCAAATAGAAGTCAATGACCTCACGTCTTGTCTATTGACCAGCGTGGCAACGCACGTTTTTCCCCATTCAAAGGAAAGCTTATTGTTTTGACGTCTCAAAGAGAATGCCTTAAATGAGTTTCGTATCCTCTCTCTCCTTTCTCTCGTTAGCCCTGTAAATATAAAACACTTTCCCGAAACGTTTTAAAAAAAATACAAGAAGAAACGCGAAAACCAGCGAGAAATAACGGGACTACCCCACAGTCTCCAAACCCAAAGCAAAACAACAAAAACTTGAATGAAACAAAAAACTAAACTATCGATGAAAGCCGTAATGGTGAGCCCAAATTAAAGCCCTTTCCCCTAGATGTTGAGAAATTTAGATTTTATTAACTAACGTGAAGTTACGGGGAAAGAAACGGGAAGATTCTGGCAGTGTACAGATGACAAGACGCCCCCGTTATATTTTCTCAGACTGGTGGATGAAAGAACTATTTCGAACTTACCAGTATTAAGTTACCAAGACCGTCCGATGGTTTCTCTTTGGCTAGTTTCGATACAATCATTTCAAGGTTTTGCCTAGGAGTGAACGAAAAGCAACGAGAAGCGAGGTTAGGGACCACAAAGAATCCCAAAACATGACAGCTCTTCATGGTTATATATAAACACAACGAAATTCGAACCACGAACCCGACGAAGGTACCCGGAAAGAAGGAGACGAAAAAATCGGTTAGATCGAAGTGTAGACTCACTTACCCTTTTCGACTCTCTTGCTCTTCTGCCATTGTTCGGTTTTGGCCGCTAAAGATTGCTTTTTGGCGTAAAACGCGGCAGAGTTGTCACCTTTAAAAGCCCGCCACCCAAACAACAAGACGCCAACTCCGCCATATTGATGGTTATTGAGGGAGCCTCGTTTGCGCGTCGCACCTGTAGGGCAGTAATTACGACGGAGGCCACCTGTCTTCAGAACAATAACTTGCAAAAAACAACCAGGGGGTACCATAAAATTAGATTTTTAAGGAAAACTGTGTAATCTCTGGTATAAACTAATATTTCTCTCGACTGGCCGTATAATTTGCACATAGAGTGCTGTGTAGGCAGTGTTTTAGATAGCGCAAAGTGAAAAGCTGGTTAATTGCCGAGAATAGTTTTGATAACGAAATACTGACATTTCAAGCAGTAATCTTTGGTAATAAGAAATAAACTGATATTTGTCTCGACTGGCCGTATAATTTGCACGTTGAAAAAAGTAGGATGCTGCAAAGTGGAAAGCTGGTAAACCGCCGAGAATAGTTTTGATAACGAAATACTGACGTTTCGAGCAGTAATCTTTGGTAACAAGAAATAAACTGATATTTGTCTCGACTGGCCGTATAATTTGTACATTGAAAAAAGTAGGGTGCTGTGTAGGCAGAGTTTTATTACTAGTAGATAGAGCAAAGTGAATAGGAGGTAAACTGCTGAGAATAGTTTTGATGTATAACGAAATATGTTGTCAAACAGAGCCCTTTAACTCAGATGACTGAGGACCCCACTCGAAACATTAATATAATATTGATGTTCCGAGCGGGATTCTTCATCAGAACGTCAATATAATATTGATGTTATAATTAGCGTGTCGAGCGGCAGTTGACGACATTGGCAGCCATGTTGAAGGAACTTTAACCGAAAATAATCTCCTTGGCAGTCATTGTATTTGGAGTATGTTTTCCTCCATAATAGTAATAAGAATAAGAATAAGAATGATAATAATAATATTAATAATAATAATAATAATATATGGAAGCCCAGGAGGCTCACAACAACTTTTTATTTTTATGGTTTAACTTTTTATTTTGTCGTTTCAACTTTTTATTTTTGCGTTTCAACTTTTTATTTTGTCCGTTTCAACTTTTTATTTCGTCGTTTCAACTTTTTATTTTTGCGTTTCAACTTTTCATTTTTATTTTGACGTTTCAACTTTTTATTTTGGCGTTTCAACTTTTTATTTCGTCGTTCAACTTTTTATTTTTGCGTTTCAACTTTTCATTTTTATTTTGACGTTTCAACTTTTTATTTTGGCGTTTCAACTTTTTATTTTGTCCGTTTCAACTTTTTATTTCGTCGTTTCAACTTTTTATTTTTGCGTTTCAACTTTTCATTTTTATTTTGACGTTTCAACTTTTTATTTTGGCGTTTCAACTTTTTATTTTGTCCGTTTCAACTTTTTATTTCGTCGTTTCAACTTTTTATTTTTGCGTTTCAACTTTTCATTTTTATTTTGACGTTTCAACTTTTTATTTTGGCGTTTCAACTTTTTATTTTGTCCGTTTCAACTTTTTATTTCGTCGTTTCAACTTTTTATTTTGTCCGTTTCAACTTTTTATTTTTAACTTTCAACTTTTTATTTTTAACTTTCAACTTTTTATTTTTGCCTTTCAACTTTTTATTTTGTCGTTTCAACTTTTTATTTTTTCATTTCAACTTTTTATTTTTACGTTTCAACATTTTATTTTGGCGTTTCAACTTTTTATTTTTAACTTTCAACTTTTTATTTTTGCGTTTCAACATTTTATTTTGGCGTTTCAACTTTTTATTTTTAACTTTCAACTTTTTATTTTTGCGTTTCAACTTTTTATTTTGTCGTTTCAACTTTTTATTTTGTCGTTTCAACTTTTTATTTTTAGCTTTCAACTTTTTATTTTTGCGTTTCAACTTTTTATTTTGTCGTTTCAACTTTTTATTTTTAACTTTCAACTTTTCATTTTTAACTTTCAACTTTTTGTATTTTATTAAAAATGAAAAGTGAAAAAATAAAACACAAAAGTGAAAAGTTGAAACGCAAAAAAATTTTCGGTGAGCGTAGACCATGATGCTTTGCGAGGCAAACCAATATGGCGGACTTACCAGAAGATTGGCAAAGAAATATATTTTTGTGGAGTAAAAAGTCAGATTGTTGTCCGAATTATAATACATTATAGACATGTATGAACGAATTAAAGAAATGGTGGGGAAGATGAAATCGAACACGATGATTCTACGATACCTTGAGACAGAGTTTGCTTGTGGCTTTTCATGTCGCATCATGGCATATTTTTATATTTTGTTTAAAGAAACAAATATGTTGTTTACTAGGTATTTTAATTCAAACGTTTAAATCTTTCTGTTTTTAAACAATGAGGCAAAAATGATAATTCCCTTTGTAAGATTTACAGTAGCCTTAGACTGAGACCCACAGTGGAAGTTTCTCTTCATAATGGGGCCCATAATGGCGTATCCTACACCGTAATGATGGTGTATTGAATGGCGTGGATCTTGCCGTGTTTCCATAAAGTTACAGAAACACGGCTTTCAACCAATCGCCGCGCTTGTTTTCAAATGTTATTTTATTATGGATACTATAAGCATACAATTATTTTACGATTTTCATTTCGCTCGTTTGGAGTATTAAAACGATGTCATCAGCCATATAATTTGCATACTTCAAAAAGGTGAATCTCTTGAACGCCGTTCATCCTCATTTTAAGTGTACTTTATGATAAGATCAAAAAAATTTTTTCATCATAGTGCCACTTTAAGCTATGAATATTCATAGTCACGATGAAGGAGTTGAACCTGACGATGTAATAGAAGCTGTGACAGTAGGTAAAACTTAAGTTTATCTAACTGTCTGTGCTGCTCAAAATATTTTAATAAAGGTTTTTGATAGAGAGGTATTGTAAAAGTCAGATGTAAGACATGAATAACTGCATACTGGTTAACTATCAGTCTATTAGGCCAAAAAGAAAAAATTTAGCGCCTAGGAATAACAATAAAATTCTTTCCAACACCAAATGTCAATTACGCTAGCACATCTATTATTAAAGCTAATTTTGAGCACATTACTATCCCAAGATGCAAATCATGCTGCAACTCGGGCCCATGCTCCTTAAAAATTCAATAAAAAGATTAGGGTCGGCATTTTGCTAGCAAAAGACTAGGTAGGGTTGGGAAACCAGAAACCCAGGTATTTTTTTTTTGGCCTTACTGGGCTATTTATCCCATTGTACATGCAGTACGGGAATTGTTTATTTTGGCACCCCCGACTTGCTGATAAGTGTTGTATAGTACATGTGGCAAGTACCTGCAAAATTATCTCTATAATATAAAATACAAAGCTATAATTGGAAGATATATATATATATATATATATATATATATACATATATATATATATATATATATATATATATATATATATATATGTATGTATGTATGTATGTATGTAATATACCAACAAGTTCGAGTGTTTCATCAGGGGATCCAAACACAAGCAAACAGGATAAAAACACGAGGCCAAAGGCTGAGTGGTTTTATTGTTTTCAACTTTTCATTTTTGTTTTTTAACTTTTCACTTTACATTTTTATTAAAATACCAAAAGTTGATATATGGCATCTCAATCGAGCTGTTTCAATTGGAAAATACAATTAAAATAAACCCTCATCAGATTTTATTCATGAGTGTGTGTAACATTCATTCATACAGCAACTTGTTTATTTTGCATAGATAATTAAGATCTTAAGAATTAGATGAACACCGGTTTTCATCTAATATCTTGGGCTTTCCTGTAGTATCCAACTTTAATCAGGTGATTGAATGAACTATTGTAATTGGCTGATTATCATGAATTATTAATGAATTATTAATAAGTTTATATATACAGTATATATACAGTATATATACAGTATATACACAGTATATATATATATATATTCATCCGCAAACATTGTCATGTGTTCCCAATCCTTTTCCCAGGTCCTTGTAGTTCATTCTGTTTGGAAATATAACAGCTGAATATTATTTCATTTATGCATACATGTATTTATCCTTAGTTAGTAGTTACTATGCATGTATATGCCATGTTCAGACAGTCTGTGAACTCTTCCAAACCTTTACATTTATTAGTGATATACAGTCATATATATATATATATATATATATATATATATATATATATATATATATATATATATACATAAAATAAGGTGTCCTCTACACACGCTCTGATTAGCTGGGCTCCGTGCGTTTATGAGAACAGAGATCATGAATGAGGTAAAATGACATGGAGTGGTGTAGGATGGCATCACCTGGTGGGAAAATGTAACGAACTTTCAAAACTATCCCAAAATGTAGCGACCTTTCAAAACTATCCCGAAGTGTAAAGGCACTCGGCTATCACCTCACGCCTCTACTCAACTTCTTTTGTGTTCAAATGACGTCAAACGAACCTTTATAAGAGTACATATGCACACAGCTTTATGTTTTATTTGTTAAATATATATATATATATATATATATATATATATATATATATATATATATATATATATATATGAATATTCACAGCTTTTAAACGTCTTTTTAAAGTGGAGAAGCTGAAGGTTAGGTAGATAACATATTTGTTTCTTTAGACAAAATATAAAAATATGCCATGATGGGACATGAAAAGCCAATACATGTATTAGTATATATTTAACTGACCTACAACAAGAAGCAAACTCTGTCTCAAGGTATCGTAGAATCATCGTGTTCGATTTCATCTTCCCCACCATTTCTTTAATTCGTTCATACATGTCTATAACGTATTATAATTCGGACAACAATCTGACTTTTTACTCCACAAAAATATATTTCTTTGCCATAGTTTTACTGAATAAACATGCCTTCATATACATCTTCTGGTAAGTCCGCCATATTGGTTTGCCTCGCAAAGCATCATGGTCTACGCTCACCGAAAAATTTTTTGCGTTTCAACTTTTCACTTTTGTGTTTTAACTTTTCACTTTTCATTTTTAATAAAATACAAAAAGTTGAAAGTTAAAAATGAAAAGTTGAAAGTTAAAAATAAAAAGTTGAAACGACGAAATAAAAAGTTGAAACGACAAAATAAAAATGAAAAGTTGAAACGACGAAATAAAAAGTTGAAACGACAAAATAAAAATGAAAAGTTGAAACGACAAAATAAAAAGTTGAAACGCCAAAATAAAATGTTGAAAGGCAAAAATAAAAAGTTGAAACGTCAAACTATATAAAAATGAAAAGTTGAAACGCAAAAATAAAAAGTTGAAACGACGAAATAAAAAGTTGAAACGGACAAAATAAAAAGTTGAAACGCAAAAATAAAAAGTTGAAACGTCAAACTATATAAAAATGAAAAGTTGAAACGCAAAAATAAAAAGTTGAAACGAGGAAATGAAAAGTTGAAACGGACAAAATAAAAAGTTGAAACGTCAAAATAAAAATGAAAAGTTGAAACGAGAAAATAAAAAGTTGAAACGACGAAATAAAAAGTTAAAACGGACAAAATAAAAAGTTGAAACGCAAAAATAAAAAGTTGAAACGCCAAAATAAAAATGAAAAGTTGAAACGACAAAATAAAAAGTTAAAACATAAAAATAAAAAGTTGTTGTGAGCCTCCTGGGCTTCCATAATAATAATCATCATCATCATCATCATCATCATCATCATCATCATCATCATCATCATCATCATAATAATAATAATAATAATAATAATAATAATAATAATAATAATTTAGATTTGCATTTTGGCTAGGTTATAGGAATATATGAACCGAGTTAAGACCAAACCAGGACCAGCTGTGAAAATGCAACATCAACTGCATTATGGCGGATTTTCTGTGCTTATAAAATCGATAAATGTCGCGTGCTGATTGGTCGAGCTACTTTGGATTAATAGACGAGTTTCAGGGTGTTGCGTGCGCATCGTTTTGGAAAGAAATTGGCGGGCTCTTGGCGAGCTCCCCCACAAAGTAAGGAATGGCAAACAGACTTGCTAGCGAGCCAACAACGGCAGAATAACAATGTTTTATATCCAGAAACTGTATCCACACTTTGTTTATTTTAAACAGTATGCTTACTTTGAGTGGAGCTTGCCAGTTTTTTTGAAAAATGATGCGCGCGCAACACCCTGAAACTCCCCTGCTCTCGGTATCATCGGTTTCAAATTATGAAGCTTAACCATCTAATAAAACCATCCCACAAGCGGGATGTTAAACTTGAACACATAAAGGTAAAAATTCTATAGGGGTGTTGTGGTCGGGGTATGAGAGGTGGGACATTTTTCCGGAGGGTTGTGGTTAGGTTTGGGATTTCCGGGTGGCGTGATTAGGTTTAGGGTTTCCGGGGGGTGGTATGGGGGTGAGGTTTCGTTTAAAAAGGTTGTCTAATCAGATAGTGGTTTTAGTAGTTGGTTAAGCTTCATAATTTGAAGGAAATGATAGCTCAGAATTCTCGATAATCACCTACAGCGTTTATTCAAAATGGCCGCCAGCCAAGTTGTCCATGCGACAGACGAGGAAATTAACAATTTTAAAGAAAATGTTGTTCCTAAAAGTACGAAAATGTGTATTTATACTAAAACAATTATTCGCCTTAGGCTCAGTGATATACACCGATATTCACCTCGCCTTCGGCGAATAATTGTTAATTAATCAAACCAAGCATTCGATTTGTTCCCACCAATTTTATATTTTTTGGTATTACAATAATTTCGTATTTTAATCGTGTCCTTTCTTATGTATGTCCACGCGCTAATCTCACGAATGCATTTTATTTTTAATCATGTCTTCATCAAGAAATTCAGTGTTGCTGTTGTCAGCTAATGCTTGGCAGTGCACACATGCATAAAAACATCATCCCTTCTCGACAAAAACGATCAAATACAAATATTACACGTATATTTTGAAAAAAAGTTCAAACATTTATAAATTTTCTCAATTTCGGTTTACGCAAACGTCAGCTAAAAAATAGCGGGGAAAAAGGTATACACCAATATGGCCGCCATTTCATTGATTATTTGATTTGCAACACCAATATGGCCGCCGTGACGTCAGAAATGCATTTCATTGGTCAAAACGAGGAAGGTCAAACCTAGCCAAACGTCACGTTTCAAACGTAAACAAACGTGCGAAATAGTTATGGCCTAGTCCCAAGGCTCTCTCTTCGCAACCTCGTACCCAGGTTGAAAACCCTGGGTACGAGGTTGCTCTCTTCGCTGTTTCAATTCTCGGTTTTCACTCACGTGATTCGTGGCCCCGTTGGGGTGGTAAAACAATACAAAATATTTGAATAAGAATAAAGTTAAATTCCCATAGGATAAAGATTGTGCACCAACATTGTTCATTGTTCATTGTTCATTGTTCCTGTGCACCAACATGGCCGCCGTGACGTCGGATGAAAACCAAGAATATGGTTCTGGGAACGAGATTTATTTCAATATTTGCTATGAGCGCTGTGACGTCAGACCTAGGTACCAGTCTCATCATTTACACGCGTGCACATATGACGTCACAGCGTGGTAAGAACAAAAAAGTGGCCCACGAGACGTAGTCGAGTGGATCACTGATGTTCATACCACGTTGTTACGTCTTCCGTGCATGTATAACTGCACCATAGATAATGAAGGGGAACTGGATAGGAAACTTACGAAACCGGAAACGATGTTTGCACAACTTGCTATGGTAATTCTACGCTTATAAGCGGGCAATGCACCTAACGGGTGGTCCCACATGGCTAAAATCAGACACTGCTGAACTTAAGTGATATTACACTTTTGTCTAATTTCAGCAGTAGGTGCATTAGCTGCTTATAAATGTGTAATTACCATAGCAAGTTGTGCAAACAACGTTTTCGGTTCTTTAACCTCGTTTGAAGTTTCCTATCCAGTTCCCCTTCCATTATCTATGACTGCACGTGCACAGACAACAAAAAAATTGAATTTCATTTGTTTTATACAATACAAAAATTTAAAAGGTTTTTATCGAAACTCTTGCCTGATTTTGGAGCATGAAGAAGGACAAAAGCAATTGTGTCTGTCCTCTAATAGATCATGGGTCAACAACCAATGAAAAGACGCCTGCATACTGAGGCTCGGATGCAACCTCGTCCCCAGGGCATTTTGCCTCCACGTTGGGAGCCGGCGAAAATGGCCCTGGCATCGGCTGGTCACGTGACACCCAGAATTTTGGGATGTTTTGGCAAGAAAATTTATGCGGTCTTTGTGTTTCGTTTTTGTATAATACGTATACATGAATAGTAAATAAGAAATATTTAACGCTCTGCCGAGTCACTCATGCGAACCTTTATCATAAATGCAACTGGCTAGCATTATTCATCATGATACTCCCCACGATTATCCAGGATACATTTAAATGTCTGGAAGAAACAGATATCTAATGTTGTTCTTGACTTTAACCAAAACTATCGTTACAATTCTTTGGATGAACTTCGCAGAGTGGATTTATTGTAATTCATATTTTGATGAATAAATTACACTGTATCTGAATTAATCAAGTTTTTAAACCGGCCAATCCGATTATAGAATCGACCAGCCGATGCCAGGGCCATTTTCGCCGACCTCCCAACGTGGAGGCAAAATGCCGTAGGGACGAGGTTGCTGTGCACCAACATAGCCGCCGTGACGTCAGATGAAAACCAAGAATATGGTTCTGGGAACGAGATTTATTTCAATATTTCCTATGAGCGCTGTGACGTCAGGCCTAGGTACCAGTCTCATCATTTACACGCGTGCACACATGACGTCACAGCGTGGTAAGAACAAAAAGGTGGCCCACGAGACGCAGTCGAGTGGATCACTGATGTTCATACCACGCAACCTCGTCCCCAGGGCATTTTGCCTCCACGTTGGGAGGTCGGCGAAAATGGCCCTGGCATCGGCTGGTCGATTTTATAATCGGATTGGCCGGTTTAAAAACTTGATTAATTCAGATACAGTGTAATTTATTCATCAAAATATGAATTGCAATAAATCCACTCTCCGAAGTTCACCCAAAGAATTGTAACGATAGCTTTGGTTAAAGTCAAGAACAACATTAGATATATGTTTCTTCCCGACATTTAAATGTATCCTGGATAATCGTGGGGAGTATCATGATGAATAATGCTAGCCAGTTGCATTTATGATAAAGGTTCACATGAGTGACTCGGCAGAGCGTTAAATATTTCTTATTTATTATTCATGTATACGTATTTTTCAAAAACGAAACACAAAGACCGCATAAATTTTCTTGCCAAAACACCCCAAAATTCTGGGTGTCACGTGACCAGCCGATGCCAGGGCCATTTTCGCCGACTCCCAACGTGGAGACAAAATGCCCTGGGGACGAGGTTGCATACCACGTTGTGACGTCTTCTGTGCATGTATAACTGCACGTGCACAGACAACAAAAAAATTGAATCTATTTGTTTCATACAATACAAAAATTTAAAAGGTTTTTATCGAAACTCTTGCCTGATTTTGGGGCATGAAGAAGGAAAAAAGCAAGTGTGTCTGTCCTCTAATAGATCATGGGTCAACAACCAATGAAAACACGCATGCATACTGCGGCTCCGATGGAGAGCTAAGTTTGTAAATTCTTAGCTATAGCCATGTGTGCTCCTAAGCCGGTGGCGCTTGCATAGTTGTATATTAAAGACTTATTAACCGAGTGCGACTACTGTGCGAGGTCTGTATGGGAAAGTATTTGCCTGAGGTTTTCGTACAGACCGAGCGACGAAGGAGCGAGGTTTGTGCGATAAAACCGAGGGCAAATACTTTCCAGTACAGACCGAGCAAACGAGGTTAATAAGGAATTTATTATATGGCTATTGGTTCATTTTATTTTAAAGCTTCGAGCGTTGTTTTCGTCTTTGGAGTATGCTGTTTACCTTACCTGTTGACTTTTTCGTGTCGCTTCTTGGCCTTCTTATTTACACCAGTTCGGCTTTTATTTGTCGTGTTTTTAGATAAACAGCTTTGAAGAAAACCAGCAGTGATGTTCCAACATACACATTTTATTGTTCAGAATATTTGAATAAAGACACCTATTTCTCTTTTATTTGTTTTCAAATCAACTCAGAAATGTTCCCGCCAAAACTTACAGGGCCGAGAAAAAAGCGTATTGACCGGTCGGTCAATATCGTAAAATCCCGACCTCTCGGGAACCAATCAGCGTGCGTCGTTTTGCGTACGAACCGGAAATCAAACTCAGCCATATAATAAATACGTATACATGTGTGCATGTAGTCAAGCAGACGTTTAGCTCCCTTGTCAAATACCGGCGGGACTGAACCTGCAACTTTCTCTAAATGCCTAATGCCTAGTTAGACCATATAGCTAAGGTTGGATTCTATACAGGGTGTCCGAAAAAAATGCCCCCATCCGTTTTTGTACTGCATCTTCTTTCATTTGGGTACAAGAAGTAAATTTTTATATCACGCCGAAAGCCCGTCACTCCTTCTTTGTTGTCTGAAATTTTCAGAGCTAAATAGTTATCTACTCGCTTCCTGGATTAATTTAAAGAGGCAACATCAAAATTTGAACTTGTCCAAATTATGCAAGTTATCTATGCTACCTATACAGATTTCGGAAAAATATATGGGGTCCCAAACGAATGTCGCCCATCCCGTTTTTGACCACAGCTTTGTTTGAGTGCGGAATACAAGTTTGAATACATATGCATGTGAAAACTGAGCAATGCGGCATAAATCATGTGGGGTTCCTTGGGGTAATAACAATGCTCATGAGAGTTCCATGCACATGTTTGCCATGTAGGCAGAAGTGCACTTTACTTCATCCGTCTTAAGATGGTTGGACAACAATTCACTTCCGAGGGAAGAGCACTCATGGTTGAAACAAGAAGCCCAAAAAGACAAGGGAAGCCTTTAGGAGAAGATTTCCAAATCTTGACGTAGCATATACATAATTTGGACAAGTTCAAATTTTGATGTTACCTCTTTAAATGACTACAGGAAGCGAGTAGACAACTACTTAGCTCTGAAAATTTCAGACAACAAATAAGGAGGGATGGGCTTTCGGCGTGACATAAAAATGTACTTCTTGTACCATAATTAAAGAAGGTGCACCTCATAAATGGATAAGGGGCATTTTTTGGGACACCCTGTATAAACATTGAGCCACTGATGCCCGAAAGGAGAGCGAATTATAGGTATACAACATATTCTCAAAATTCTCTCCCTCTAATGCCGTTTCTTACACTCTTCCAACTCTCCCTTCTCTATACTACACATCAACATAACTCCCATAATCCCATTCCCCTAAAAAAGTTCCCAACAGTTCTTATTAGAAGTATATATCCAATATATTCATGATTCACCATGCTTAATACGTTTCTCCGAGCCATATTTAATTTATCACCACGGCAAAATTGTTATTTGGGGGGAATGTAGAGTTCAAATTTCTTAAATTACTTTTTTAATTATTATTGGAATAAGACACACACAGATGTTCATTATCTCGTGTTGTTGAAATCAGTGAAATGTATCTTTATGTCAACGTAAAATAATTGCTTGTAATTGTAATGCTTTTGTCCCGTTGTTATAGTCACTGTATATTATGGAAGATTTATTTAGTAATTTTGCCAGCATTATGAACAAGAAGAGCATATTATATGTAATATATTATACACTCGGAGGAGTAGTTTCGTCAGGATATCCAAACACCTCGAGTTTGTTCAAAAACCTCGACTTCGCCTCGGTTTTCAACAAACGTCTCAGTGTTTGGATATCCTGATGAAACACTCCTTCTCGTGTATCGTACATTAAAACACTCATTAATAATTCATGAAGAAAACACAAAAGAAATCATGACCGTGAAGGAGGTTGTATATCTGCCGGATACAAACCACACGTGGTTGTATCACATATACAACCACTAGTGGTTGTATATCAGGTCACTATCTCCGCTCTAAAACATTGAAATTGAGCTTTTTCTGAATTAATCTGAACAAATATTACTCATATTAACATCAAAGACTCGGCGTGTTTTAAGCTGTTTACAACATTCGCGTCCGTGTTGTATCGAATATATAATCACTCGCCTTCGGCTCGTGATTGTATATTCGATACAACACGGCCGCTCATGTTGTAAACATTACTTACATATACCTCTGATCTACTGGAGTCTGGAGCTTAACACTTTGAGGCCTGGACCTCTCCCTGTGCTGAATAAAATCGTCGGACCCCGGGGGAGGGGGGTACTCTGGCAATTTTTGGGTAGGGGTGTGCCGTCGTGAGCTCAACATCCTGATCGACCCTATCCCAAACCTAACCCTAAAGGGCGATTTTCCATACCCTATCCCAGAGGCTAAACCAAAAAAATCAATACCCTATACCAGCACCGGTGTCACATCAGCATCCATACTCTATCTCAGACCAAAATATGCACCCTATTTCAGACCAATTAAAATCGACAATTTGTATACACTATCATATTCTATAGGGCATCACATACCCGTATCCCCTTACGATATATACATATCCCTTATATGTATAGGTTATTTTGAGGCCATGAGGGGATATGTGATTTATATAGAAAAGAAATAATGAGGGGAATATTAATCTATTGTTTTGCCATTGTTATCAGGGGCTATTGAATATATTCTCCGAAAAGAACAAATGATCGAAACCGAGCTGTGTGAAAATTAGACATGCATGCATAGTTTTATTTCATTTCATCACATTTCGCTCTGATCCGCTTGAAACGTCAGTTTTCCGTTATAAAAAATCTCCGCAGGTTACCATTGCTCTGTTCAAAACACTACCCAGTCTGCCCACGCAGTACTCACCTCTTTTACGCTCTTAAACATTATGTATTTTAGTCTGCAGAAACACATCAAAGTAAGTTAAAGAACTCGGTTTCCGCTAATTTCAAAAATTCTTAGAGCCATTACAATTTAAAATCCACAAAATATAATGGATATTTGTTGTAAATCTATATCGAATAATTAAATATTTACACAGACCCATTTCGGTTTTCCCATGCAATGTATGCATGTATGCACGTACGTTATATATTGAAAGATTATTTTATACATCTCTTCATCATCAACTTCTTATTTGGCGTTAAGATTTAGCGGCGCAAATCACTTTCTCTCAATGTCTTCTGTATAGTACCCATGCGTCGCATCTCTTAAAGTGCCCCTAACCTCGAAATTTTTTATTGTCTTATTTGGAAGAACTTTTAAAATGATAAACTAACTTCTTTGGAAGATTTTCGCTTTTTCGCTTTGTTTTTGAGATATTTCATTTT
>OZ036004.1:8066467-8131467 GCA_964035015.1 Corallium rubrum
ATATATATATATATATATATATACATTATATAATGATGATTATTGGAATATAGTGATGGTGATAATGATAATAATGATGATGATGATGATGATGTTGATGATGATGATGATGATGATGATAATAATGATGGTGATAACTGATAATGACAATAATGATGATAACGATGATAATAATAATAATAATAATAATGATAATAATGATGATGATGATAATGATGATAATGATGATGATAATAATGATAATGATGATGATGGTAATGATGATGATAACGATAATGATGGTGTTGATAATAATAATGATGGTGTTGATGATGATGATGATGATGATGATTGGAAGATCGATGATGATGATGATGATAATGATGATGATAATGATGATGATGATAATGATGATGATGATCATGAAAATGACAATGATAATGTTGGTAATGATGATGATGATGATGATGATGATGATGATGATGATAATGATGATGTTGATAATAATGATGATAATGATGATTAATAGCGGTAATGCTGATAAGAATGATGATGATAAGGATGATGATGATAATGATAATGATGAGAGTGTTGGTGGTGGTGATGATGATGGTGGTGTTGATGATAGTAATGATGATGACGATGATGATAATAATGATGATGTTGATAATAAGGACATATAAAGATCAGAATTAAGATGAAGATAAGGATTGATAGAAATTTCTCTATTTTGTAGAACTCGCACAAATGCCCCTGTGTTGCTGGACTAGAATGTAAGGGAACTAAGACCCTGAAGATACCTGGCGTTGGAATCACTCTTCAGCTCAAGCAATGCATGCCCGCTGATGAGGTTGTCGAAGTTGAAAATGTTGAAATGACTGAGAATTAAGTTTTCAAACTCTGTGATTGAAAACAATAAAACCAGGATTAAAACCATTAATTTAGAAGCATTGTAATAATGCCTAGTTGAAAAATCAATAAACTGCATTTAAAATCAAACACAGAGTATATAATTAACTCTTTGTATCAAATTTTTTTAGCAAGTCCGCCATATTTATGTCAAATTGTCAGTCCCCTCCACATATTTTCTGGTCATTTCCAGGCCTCAAAATATTAACTCTTTTTTGTCCGAATCGGTCTTTAGTATTTTATTCTGGCTAACGCCAGACGATTTTATTCACCACTGGGGAAGCCCCCGGACAGGAATGAGTTATAAACTATCTCTTTAACTCTTTCTTGTCCGAATCGGTCTTTAGTATTTTATTCTGGCTAACGCCAGACGATTTTATTCACCTCTGGGGAAGCCCCCGGACAGGAATGAGTTAAAACCTACCTCTTTAACACTTTGAAGCCTGACGACGAGTCTTTTTTATTATTATTATTATTATTATTATTATTATTATTATTATTATTTTTATTATTATTATTATTATTATTATTTTATTTAAGGAGGATAAGTTTTTCAGCAGAGCTGGTGGGGTCCTCCATTTACAGCTAAAACCTATAGGTGTTGATTTTACGGAGGGAGGAAAACCGGAGAACCTGGCGAAAAACCCTCGAAGCACAGGAGAGACCAACTAAGGTTAATTTTAAGGTTTATTCTGGCTAACGCCCGACGATTTTGTTCAGCACGGGGAGAGGTCCAGGCCTCAAAGTGTTAAACTAAAAGCATATAATCATGAACTCCAACGAGAGGATATGCTGGTCCGCTTAAGGTGGCTCCACACAGTTTCTTGAAAAATGGAAAATACAAGTTTGAGAGTCCAAAACACGTGCATAAACAATTCCAAAGAAGAATAAAACTAAATGTTATGCATAGTTAAATAGTCTGACAATCAAAAACTGTTACCAAATAAATAGCAACAGTTGTTGCTATGGCAACAATGACGTTTCAAAATGGCTGCCAATTACCCTTCAAACTAATTTAATTCATAGTCAATCGAGATATGGTCTGGAAACTCGGCAAGCTTCAAAGCTGCTATAATGAGCTGTGATTTTATGTTGAACCGTACCTTACACCATGCACATCCTTTGTTTTAGGTTTATTAATATTTAAATAGCACGGTTGAGTA
Source organism: Corallium rubrum (assembly GCA_964035015.1). Lineage (NCBI taxonomy): Eukaryota > Metazoa > Cnidaria > Anthozoa > Scleralcyonacea > Coralliidae > Corallium > Corallium rubrum. The sequence goes on from OZ036004.1 coordinate 8,068,519, forward strand.
ATTGAACTGAAACGTTGCTATTGGGCAATTCGTTCATTATACTAAAATACAATGTGTTCAGTGACCGTGCACCGTGCACAAAAATGCATAAAGGCGAACAAAAAGATAGACCAAAGACTTTAGTTGAGTTTCCAGACCATATCTCGATTGACTATGTTTAATTCGAAAAAACTTTGGTGACCCCCAATTTTTTTTCCATTAAAACTTTTCTTGAAGTATGAGTAATCAATAGGCCGATTTTTAAAAAATTCTGTAGAAGGAATTTAAACATTTCGTTCTACAGAATTTTTTTAAAATCTACCTATTGATTACTCATACTTCCAGGAAAGTTTTAATGAAAGTTCACGATAATATAAACTGAAAAACAGACTATAAAATCTACGAAGAATTAAATTTCAAGTCTTTTATAGTAATCTTAATGCCTTAACAATATTTCGTGTTGTGTACTTGCCATCGTTTGACTGTATTTGTTGTTAATTTAAACAGTGAAAACTAAACGAAGCGGCATCTGTTGTTTGCTTTACGGCTTTTCCGACACAGAGTACTTAATATTCCTCCCCCGGATAATCTGACCGTGCTGACGTCAAGCTAAGATTGCCTATGCCAGTCAACTTTAGGATTGGGAACGATTTCTAAGGCCGCAATGCGTCATATCTTCCACTACGTAAGATGGCCACAGGGAATGGCCATCCAGTTTATTTAGAGATCAGTGGGGTACTCTCGTATATAAGCTTAGGTATACGGGTATATGCACCACCATATAGGGTATGGTTTTCGAGCTCTGGGGTCTGGGATAGGGTATATAAATTGTCTATTTTGGTCTGTAATAGGGTGCATATTTTGGTCTGAGATGGAGTATGGATGCCAATGTGACACCAGTGCTGGGATAGGGTATATTGATTTTTTTTAGTTTAGGACTGGGATAGGGTATAGAAAATCACCTTTTTAGATCTGGCATAGGGTCAGGATTTTGAGGTCACGAATGAACGAACCAACGCAGGCTTGGGGTCCCGGAAGCTGTGATTGGGTCTGGGTTCACGAACGAACGAACGAACGAACGAACGAACGAACGAACGAACGAACGAACGAACGAACGAACGAACGAACGAACGAACGAACGAACGAACGAACGAACGAACGAACGAACGAACGAACGAACGAACGAACGAACGAACGAACGAACGAACGAACGAACGAACGAACGAACGAACGAACGAACGAACGAACGAACATAGGCGTATGGGCCGGGGGGGGGGGGGGCTGCAGCCCCCCAGTTTTTTGAAAGTTAAGCTATTCGGGCAAAAATGGTATTGCCATTCGGGCAAAAATGGTGTTTGAATAGTTTGATTAAATTGTTATCCGTCAGTTTTAGCGAAGCAGATTAACCGCGGATCTGTCAACTGTGGCATTTTATTCGGGAAATTATTGTCATATTAGAGAGACCCGAGCTAGGCGAACGGTCTCGGGTTTCATGGGGTGAGCTTTGTAATGTTTAGGATAATTAGAATAAATTATAATAATTAAGGAGCACGAGGTGAAGACAGCTTTGTAAGCAAGAGAGTGATTAAAAGTGATTGTGAAAGAAGACTAGTTAAACACTACATTTTGGCGACGAGGATATCCTGAAAGACTATTGTAGTTTACTGACGATGTAGAAGAATTGAAACTGAATTAATACGGAACAAAATGGCATCCAGTTTGCCTGATTTTGCTCCATTTGATGCGTCGCACCGTGAGAACATTGCGACTCGATGGCAGCGGTGGTTTACTCGATTTGAAAATTTGTTGGTTGCCCTTGATATTAAGGAGCCAAAGAGAAAGCGTGCTCTGTTGTTACATTACATGGGTGAGAGTACTTTGAATATTTTCGAAACCCTTCCACCTGATGAAGGAGATGATGACGAATACAAAAAAACGTGTCGTGCATTGAATACATACTTCAAACCTCAGAAGAATACATCATTTGAAATTTTTAAATTTCGCAAGACAACCCAGAACATTGACGAGACTATTGACCAATTCCATGTGCGATTGGTGCAAAGTTCCCGATATTGTGAATTCGCCAATGTTGACACGGAAATTAAAGCTCAAATTGAACTTGGAACTAATTCAAAACAACTCCGTCGATATGCCTTCCGCCATTCAAAGCTCACGTTGTCTGAATTGCTTGAATATGGACGTATTATGGAAACAGCCGAAAAGGATGCACGCGGAATTGAGAAACAAAGAGCTCAGGAGATCGAGGATGAAGTTAATGCCGTGAGGCAGAATACAACTCATAAAACGACTGGAAACAAGACATGTTTTCAATGTGGATATGCGTGGCCCCATGTGAGTGTTTGTCCTGCCAAAGGGAAAACGTGTAACAAGTGTAAAAAGCCAAATCATTTTGCTCGATGTTGTAATATGAAATCACCTCCATCAAACAAGGGACCGCGAGACCAAGGCTTTACCAGTTCCAGAACAAATTTCCCAAGACAAAATGAACGGATAAAGCAAGTTGAAGAACAACATGAAGGTGAGACTTCTAATTCTGATTCTGACGAGTTTGTTTACACTGTACATGACAATATGCATGATACGTCTAGTGATAAAGTGAACTTGCAAAATATCTCAGATTCTCCTACACGAGAAACTGTGAACAATGTTTCCGGGAAACGAAATTTCTTCACTCAAATTAAAGTTAATGATATTTCTATTCAAGTAAACATTGACTCTGGTGCGAGTGTCAATATTATTGATGGTTCAACCTTTACGAAGTTAAGCCAAAGCAAGCCTGTCCATTTGAAGAAAAGTAAAATAAAACTTTTTGCTTATGGCAGTACAACCCCCCTTGATATAAGAGGTCATTTTGAAGCCTCAGCTGAGTCTGCAAAAAAGATTTCCCTTGTGACATTTTATGTGATAAATGGCAATGGTGGATGTTTATTGAGTGGCAACAGTGCCATTGACCTTGGCCTGTTAAAATTAAACAATGTATCTGATGACACATCTCTACCAAACCAACCTCCAACTAAAAGCGATGAGAAACCCACTCCCAACAACAAGCCTAAACCAAAGCCAAAGCGGCTGCGATCATTGTTTTCTAAATATGATCATTTATTCCAAGGGGTCGGAAAATTTAAGGACTATAAAGTTCACTTGCATATTGATCAGTCTGTACCTCCTACAGTTCAACAAGCCCGAAAAATACCATTTGCTATGAGAAAAAAGGTATCGAAAGAGTTGAAACGCCTAGAGTCTTTGGACATTATTGAAAGTGTGAAAGGTCCTACAACATGGGTGTCTCCCATTGTGTGTTTTCCAAAGCCGAATAACCCAGAAGCAATACGTCTGTGTATTGACATGCGTGTGCCGAATAAAGCTATATTAAGAGAGAGACATCCTACTCCAACTACTGAGGATCTAATTCACAAATTAAATGGTGCTGCATATTTTTCGAAGTTAGATCTAAGCTCCGGATACCACCAGCTTGAACTTGACCAAGAATCACGTGATATAACAACGTTTGCGACGCATAAAGGCCTGAAAAGATTCAAGCGTCTAAATTTTGGCACCAACAGTGCTGCTGAAATTTTTCAAAATGTCATTCAAACGACGTTTCAAGATATCGAAGGCTGTATCAACATCAGTGATGATATTCTTGTTTTTGCCAAAACACAAGAGGAACATGATAAGAATTTAGCGGCAGTCCTACAACGTGCCGATGAGAAGAATCTGCGTTTTAATGACTCTAAGTGTGAGTTTGACAAGCAAAATCTTAGTTTCTATGGACATGTATTCTCTGCAGATGGCATATCACCCTGTCCCAAAAAGATTGAAGCAATCAAGTCTCTGAAACCTCCAACAAATGTTTCAGAACTTCGCAGTTATCTTGGAATGATAACATATTGTGGTCGATTCATCAAAGATCTTGCTACTTTGACTGCACCTTTACGTCAACTGACTAAGAAAAGCATTCCATTCGTGTGGAAGAGCTGCCATCAACAAGCCTTTGAGAAGTTACAAGCATCGTTAACCCAAGATGCAGTGCTAGCCTATTTTGATCTCTCCAAGCAAACTGAATTAGTTGTCGATGCATCACCAACAGGACTAGCAGCTATTTTATTACAATTTACCCCAGGAAACGATAATGCTCGTGTTGTGGCCTATGGCAGTCGTGTGCTGACGGAAGTAGAACAAAGATACAGTCAGACAGAAAGAGAAGCTTTAGCTATTGTGTTCGGGTGTGAACATTTTCGTTTATTTCTGTATGGAATCCATTTCACATTATACACCGATCACAAACCACTGGAAATAATCTTCGAAAACCCACGATCAAACCCTCCAGCTCGACTTGAAAGATGGCGTTTACGATTACAGTCTTACAATTTTCAAGTCAAGTATCGTCCTGGGCATAATAACCCATCGGACTATATGTCACGGCATCCAATTGAAATTACCAGAGCCTCGAAAGAAAGTCTATCTTCTGAGCAGTATATCCAGTTTATTGGAGAAGCAGCAACACCGAAAGCCATGACACTTGATGCCATAAAGAATGCGACTCTGGAAGACACAACTCTGCAAGCCGCAGCTAAGATGATCCGAGAAAATTCCTGGTATAAGCTGGAATTGATCGACATTCCTGGGAGTGATCTTCGAGAGTTAAAGTTGCTACGTAATGTGAAAAATGAGCTTACAGTATCCACTGAAAATGATTTAATTCTACGAGGAACTCGTATCGTTGTACCGACAAGTTTGCGTGCTGATGCAATCCGTCTTGCTCATGTTGGCCATCAAGGAATTGTAAAGACGAAAAGCCTGCTTAGAGAGAAAGTATGGTTTCCCAAAATCGATTCACTCGTTGAAGAAGAGATCAGAGCATGCATACCGTGCCAAGCAACAGGTCGCCAGAAGCCACCACAACCTCTGCAGATGCGAGAATTACCAAGTGAAAACTTTGATACTGTTTACATTGACTTCCTTGGTCCATTACCCACTGGTGAAACTTTGCTAGTACTAATTGATGGACGGTCAAGATATCCTGAAGTTAAGATTATGAAGAAAACTGATGCATCCAGTGTTATAACCCGTTTGAATGAGATTTTCTCCACATTTGGATTACCTAAAGAAGTCATTTCAGATAATGGACCACCTTTCAAGAGTGATGAAATGAAGAAATTCATGAAGGTCAACGGAATTCGACATAGAACCATTACTCCTCTGTGGCCACAAGCGAATGAAGCTGAAACTTTCATGAAACCTTTAATGAAAGCGATACGTACAGCACATGTTAACAAGCAAAATTGGCGACACGAGTTACACCGTTTTCTGCTGAATTACAGAGCAACTCCACATGCTACGACTCAAGTTGCACCAGCGAAGATGATGTTTTATCGAAACATACGTATGAAGTTACCCCAAGTTGATTGTAAAGTCAAGAAGGATCTTATTGATGAATCCATTGAAAACTGCGATCAACGAGCGCGACAACGAATGAAAGAATATGCAGATCAACGACGAAGTGCAAAACAAGCCACTATGAAGATTGGAGATTGTGTATTAGTTAAACAAAAGAAAAACAACAAACTTACAACCAATTTTGATCCACGACCATTAAAGATAATAAAGATCAAAGGAACAATGATCACAGCAGAGCGACCAGGATATTCCATTACTCGCAATCAATCATTCTTCAAACTCGTCGATGCAAAGGTGAATTCTGAAGGTGAAGAAGAGAGTCATGATGATGATTTTGAAAGACAAGAGGAAGATAGAGAAGACCAAAATGATGATGGTGAGAATAGAAATGAAGAACAGAATCTAGCTGATCGACGTTATCCAGGAAGAGAAAGAAGAAGACCAGAATATATGTGAGTTTGCATATGTACAATATATACTTGTATCATACTTACAACAGTTGTTATAAGAAGCAAAGGACTTCAAGGTTCATTTAATTAGTTTACAATGTATATTTTGAAAGTTATACATATATGTAGAAAAGCATAAAAGCACTAATTTGTACATAACTCAGTAATATTCACATTATGTTAATGACTGTTTATTCGAACAGGTTTAACTTTAACGTAAGTTAAAGTTGTAAAGAAAGGGAGGGATGTAATGTTTAGGATAATTAGCATAAATTATAATAATTAAGGAGCACGAGGTGAAGACAGCTTTGTAAGCAAGAGAGTGATTAAAAGTGATTGTGAAAGAAGACTAGTTAAACACTACAAGCTTTACCAATTATTGGCATTAAATCTCAAAATCTGATTGGTTACAACGGGAAAAGCCGGACTAACACCTATGCACATGCTTGGCTCACAAGTCACGACTCACGACGTTAATTGTATTACATTTCTCTTTCTTGTTTCTTCGACTTGATCGACTTCAATAGTATTAAAATTATGATACCGTCAAAGTCTCATAAACGATCTTATCGACAACGTGTTAGATGCGAGGAATACGAGAAGGAATTTGACAGTGACTATAAAGACAGACATTTTCGGTTAGTTCACAATGGTAGAAAAGTAAAATGTCATCCATTTAATAGTAATATCGCGAGATGATTATGACGTCATCAAAATGACGTCATCAAAATGACGTCATCAAAATGACGTCATCAAAATGACGTCATCAAAACGACGTCATCAAAATGACGTCATCAAAATGACGTCATCTCATTCGGGCAATTTATGCTCAGCCCCCCCTACAAAATTTCGCCTGTACGCCTATGCAAACGAACGAACGAACGAACGAACGAACGAACGAACGAATTTATCTTTATAAGTACTTCCGTTAAAGATGGTGAACTGCAGATATTTTAGTAGATAGCGAAACACTAATATTTCATACAAAGTCTTTCATCAGAATAAATCATGGAGTAATATAAAAGTAGAATGCTGAGTATAGGCAGTGTGTTTATATGCATGATGTATAGAAATTCTTAAAAGTGGTGAATTGCAGATATTTTAAATCATTAACTGACAAAATACTGACGTTTCAAACCAAAGCCTTTCACCAAAATAAATCATGAAGTAATATAAAAGTAGAGTGTTACGTAGGCAGTGTGTTACGATGCGATAAAAAATCTCAGTTAAAGGTACATGGTGTACTGCATTATATTTTAGAGAATAAAATACTGACCTTACAAGCTAAAGTTTTTCATCGGAGTAAATCATGGAGTAATATGAAAGAGTGCTATATACGTAGGTAGTGTGTTACGATGTATAAAAATCTTAAAAATAATGAACAGCCGTGATTTATGTGAAACGAAATCAGAGTGACGTTTCAAACCAAAGTCAATCGTCTTTCATCTAAATTAATAACTGTTTACTTGAAATGATAAAAGAATTTAAAGAAATGTTTACTGACTAAAAAGATTGTATGGAATTTCTCAGTGTAGCTTTGTAATATTAATAACTATTTACTTAAAATGAAGCATTAAAATCAAATTCAAAGCAGGAAGTTGTTCCAAGAACTCCATGAAATACATTATAGTCAGGTTGAGGAACCGAATTGCAACCTTTCTAAGGCCTTAACGCTTTCAACATCGCATTCAACATGCATCATTCAACATTGTTGAACGATGTTGAATGATGTTGAAAGCACGAGTGGCCAAATGAATTCAACATCGTTCAACATTCATGATGACAATTAATTGAAAGGTTATTAGCTAACAAAATAAATCTCAGTTTCAGATAGAAAAAATATATAAAAAGATATATAGAAAGTAGGGTGTTAGTGCAGGCAGTGTTTTAGATCAAGCAAAGTGAAGTGGTAAACTGTCGAGAATAGATTTGATATACAGGGTGTCCCAAAAAAATGCCCCCCACCATTTATGAGGTGCACCTTCTTTAATTATGGTACAAGAAGTACATTTTTATGTCACGCCGAAAGCCCATCCCTCCTTCTTTGTTGTCTGAAATTTTCAGAGCTAAGTAGTTATCTACTCGCTTCCTGTAGTCATTTAAAGAGGCAACATCAAAGTTTGAACTTGTCCAATTTATATATGCTACGTCAAGATTTGGAAATCTTCTCCTAAAGGCTTCCCTTGTCCTTGTTGGGCTTCTTGTTTCATGATAGGAAAGTACCATGAATGCTCTTTCCTCGGGAGTGAATTGTTGTCCAACCATCTTAAGACGGATGAAGTAAAGTGCACTTCTGCTTACATAGCAAACATGTGCATGGAACTCTCATGAACACTGTTATTATCCCAAGGAACCCCACATGATTTGATGCCACATTTCACACATTGCTTCATTTGGAATCAAATTTTATTCCCCTGTGGTCAGTTTTCACACGTATATGTATTCAAACTTGTCGATTCCGCACTCAAACAAAGCTGTGGTCAAAAATGGGATGGGCGACATTTGTTTGGGACACCCTGTATTTTTCCAAATCTGTAGGTAGCATAGATAATTTGCATAGACAAGTTCAAATTTTGATGTTGCCTCTTTCAATGACTCCAGGAAGTGAGTAGATAACTATTTAGCTCTGAAAATTTCAGACAACAAAGAAGGAGTGATGGGCTTTCGGCGTGATATAAAAAATTTGCAGGTTCGAACCCTGTCTGGGGCTCAGATCTAGAAATCTTTTCTGAGTAATTGAGCTTGACGAACGTCCAACAAACGTCTGTTATACATTACACCAAGCTCGCAAACGTACCACATACACTACTTGTATACGTACAACTTAGCATAACAGTTAAACCAGCTTACTCAAACATTGACGTGCCAGAGTTTGTTCATAAGAACTTTAATTAGAGGTACATTAAAACACAAATACAGCTTCAAACACAACATGATGTAATCAAAAAAGCTTAAAGAGATAGTTTATAACTCATTCCTGTCCGGGGGCTTCCCCAGAGGTGAATAAAATCGTCTGGCGTTAGCCAGAATAAAATACTAAAGACCAATTCGGACAAGAAAGAGTTAAACAAGAAATCCATGCAGCACTGCAATCTTTTTAGTCAGTAAACATAATTTTTAACTCTTTTATTATTTTAAGTAAACAGTTATTAATATTTTTTACAAAGGTTACAACAGGTCCCACACAATCTTTTTAGTCAGTAAACATTTATTTTAATTCTTTTACTATTTTAAGTAAATAGTTATTAATACTACAAAGCCTACAGGAAATTCCATACCGTCTTTTTAGTCAGTAAACATTTCTTTTAATTCCCTTATTAGTAAACAGTTATTAATTTTAATTACAAAGACCAAGAAAAATTCCATACAATCTTTTTAGTCAGTCAAGATTTTCCTATAGTGTTCGACTATAATAATCACAATTCCTATTGCTTGTTTAAAAGTCACAAACTAATCAAATTCAAAACAAGAACTTTCCACAAGAAATACCCCACAAGTTCGTATAGCGCTTATGAAAAGAAAATTAAGTTTGTCTTATTTGAAAATACTTAGTTTAAAATGACAAAGTAACATGTTTTGCAGTTTTTTGTTTCCTTGCTTTGTTTTTAAGATATCACAGTCTGTTTTATAAGCGAAACTAACAAGTGACGTTTACGGGTACCGCCATTATTGTTTACTCGTAATAGAGACTTTAATTAGATATCCAGCGTACCCATAGTCGTTTGTACGGGTAGACCACTGCATGACCTCTATATAACTGGACTGCAGGTCCACGATACTTTTGTATTACATGAAGTGTCCCCAATTGAATGGCACCATCTTTGATTTTCTGGTTTGTTGATTGGTTAATTTTAGACCTTTTGGAAAGCCCGCGAGGCGCTCCACCCGAATTTAACAAGATGGCGTCCTGTCGGTCATCTGTGATTGGTCAATTTCGCGGCTCAGACCTAACAAGATGGCGCCTGATGGCGTGTATTTGGGCCATTTTTTCGTGGGGCAACCGCAGTCCAGTTATATAGAGGTCAGTGGGGTAGACCATGATCTACCACGGGAAAACGGGTAGATATTACGAGTAAACAAAAATGGCGGTACCCATACCCATAAACCGAACCCGGAAAGGTTATATATCTTTTCTATTATCAGACGGGATCACTTGGAAGCAATTCTGTGTGTGTCGTTTTCCCTTACAACAACAAAAATATACATTTTCGACTGATTCCGTTTAATAGTAGCAAAGATATATAACCTTTCCCAGCAAGTCATTATATGCACGTTGTGGTGTCACTGGTTAGTTTCACATATAAAACAAACTAAAATATCTCAACAATGAAGCAAGAAATCAAAAAACTGCAAAACAGATTTATACTCTGTCATTTCAAAAGTACTTTCAAATAAGACAAATTTAATTTTCGTTTCACAAGCGCTTTAAACATTTATCGTGTTGAAATAAAGGCTATCTATAGTTTTCAAACTGAACTCATTAATAATTCATGAGGAAAACACAAAAGAAAATCATGACCGTATCGTGTCTTTATATGTGATAAAGATTTCTCCTGATTTACATAAACTTTAGCTTTGATTTTCTCGGCTTAGACAAGGTTATTTTTCAAACTAACTCCGCCAATCAACTTGCCAAGTGGTTCGTTTTTGAAGCCGTATAATAAACTCGCAGTTTGTGTTTTATCAGATATAAAAACACTCGTCTTCGCCTCGTGTCTTTATACCTGATAAAACACTCCTGCTCGTTTATTAAACAGGACATAAAGGCTAAAAGCTATCAACAAATTTGATCAAATAAATTCGTCAATCGACAACAATTAATAGGAATACTTGGCAACCAATGTTTCGATATGCAGGAGCCAAAGATTGGAACTCCCTTCCCGTGTACATAAGAGAAATGACTTCTTCATCACTTCTCTTTGAACAGTGTTATTTTCTGTACAAATATTTCCAAAGCAGGTCATTATCATATTAATTTACCATTTTGTGGTTTACCCTTTCTTCGTTTTAGCATGAATAGAAGTTTGCCTGATGATTCTATTAAACAATGCCATTCCTGTTTATTTTGAGCTAAAAACTAATTATTTCTCGTAGAATACAATACCCTAAAGGAATACCATATTGACGCAGATGACAAAACACTTCAAGGGACAAATGATATAAAAATGGCACATCCAGCGAAGTTAAGCACAATAAATCTGAAGTTGAATTCTCGAAGAGATCACCTCAAGAGATTTTGCAAGTTACGAAGATGAACAAGTTATTCGTGGTTGTCCTGTTGGCCGGATTTGGAGCGTGTTTTGGTGGACTGATTGATGTAAGTACAAGAAAACTAGAAAGACTAAAGTCCCTGAAACCAATGAACCAGCTATACCCAAGGCTCCATTCCAGTCGGATGAGTAGTATTTCACTTGGCTTGTTGCCCACGTCCCATATAAATTGTTTGGTTTTTTTCAACGTTTCGATTACATGGCAAGTGGCCGGCTAGCAAAGTTTAATCGAGGGAAATGGCAAGTATTATACTGTATTGTACTTATATTTTACGTGTCTTTCTTACCAACAGCTTATACCCGGATTCTGTAAAGTCGACGGGGATTGCGGAGTAAACAAATGCTGTTTAGTTGGCAGAATTTGTTCTCTAAAATTACAAGCAAACTTCCCTTGCCTACTTCAGGTAAGTTACACAAGTTTCATAGCTTTGTTTTTAGCGCTACAAGCTGTCGTAAGTATAGTTAAACTCATGCAGAAATATCTGAGCTCCAGACGGGACTCGAACCCGCAACTTTCCGACTTCACGCCGAATAAGTTATATATAATTGAGCTTAGTAAATCTAGTTTCGTAGCGTAAAGTAAAATATACTCAGGATATGTAATAACGGTGCTAGGACTACGTATAGCAATTTATTTTTATAAACTTTTTTTCTGTTTTTCTGTTGTGTACAGACCCTTTCCAAATGTGGTTGTGCTGATGGATTACAATGCAAGGTGACCATGTCGTTCACCGTCTTAGGCAAAACATACGAATTTAGACAGTGCCGGGCTGCTGAAGATAGTGCGCCTCCACAAGAGATTAATGAAGAACCTCGCCGAGAAAAACGATTCTTAATCAGGGTAAGTCAGTTGAATATATATATATATATATGATAAAGCGGAACCGGTTGGGATGGTTGGGACATGTGCTGCGGAAAGACGATGGTGACTGGGTGAAGAAGAGCATGTCACTCAAGGTGGAAGGTACAAGAGGACGAGGAAGGCTGAGGATGACATGGAGTCAGGTGGCGGAAAGGGATATGAGAGATTATGGGTTGAAAAGGGAGGATGCTCTGGAGAGAGAGAAGTGGGGGAAACTGCTGTGGGGAGCCACCGGCCAACCCCCGCGTAAGCGGGGAAAACTGACGTAAAAAGATTTTTGTTTATATATATATATATATATATATATATATATATATATATATATATATATATATATATGTAACATAGCTGTAATATAACGGCGTTTTTGATTGGCTACCGTGCGTGCTCCATCACTCGATGGGGCACCGCAATTTCAATTGTAATGAGAAACGCACTTTTAATCAGCGAAATATATATTGTTTTCCGTTGTATTCTTTCTGATTCTCTGTTATCAGGCCCGCACAGAGACTAAAGTGGGCCCGGGGCAAAATAAAGAATTGGGGCCCCCGTTGCAAAAATATCGCATGCCATTTTACGGATAAATCGGATATAAGGATATTTCAAGTGAAAATGTTTCAGTTTTACATGTGAAATGACAACGCAAATTTTCGTAAGGACTTTGAGGACAAAATACAGTAAATAATCACTAACGCAGAGAAGCAGAAAATATTGAAATACTGAAGTTGTCGGGAGACCCTCGCCCTACTAGCTACAGCCGCTTGGCTATCCCGTCTATCGATTCTCTACAACGTAAACTAGCAATATAATTTAGGGGGCCCTCTCGATCTGGGGCCCCGGGGCAAATTGCCCCAGTTGCCCCCCCCCCCTCTGGGCGGGCCTGTCTGTTATAGAAGAAATGGCAATCAACACACTCAGGTTAACAACCCGCCTGAACATCGGCAAAACGTTACATTGGTGGCAGCGGTGGGATTTCCAGAGTCGTGCAGACTCACCAGACGCCCGAACTCGTCTGCCAAAACTCCACGAAAGCCGTTACACACTCTGCGACTTGACCTTGAACTGCCACGGATTTTCCTTGCTCGTTTCGTTGCGGAAATCTGAATAACTTCGCAGATAAACAGATCCCACCACTGGTTTAGCGTGCTCCATTGAGTTATGGATGCACTTGGGAAGTTGGAGTGCACTCAAAAATCTAGAGTTGTTCTCAGCTAGACCTCAACCAACTCTTACGCTTTTCTCGTGCTCTCCCAACTTCACTCGAGAGCTTGCGAAACAAAATAAAATGTCGCTTCGCGCGACATTTTTCGCCTAGTGGAAATCCGCCTAAATTGTACTTTCTGGCGATTACGTTGCAATAAGCTTCTTATTTTCTTTTTTAATGTATAGAGCTGCAATAATGATAGCCAGTGTGGAGTAGACAGATGCTGTTCTTCTGTTGGTAACGTATGCATCCCACAAATTCTTGAACACTTACCATGCAAAACATCGGTAAGTCAACCTGATTTCTGATAATAATAATAATAATAATAATAATAATAATAATAATAATAATAATAATAATAATAATAATAATAATAATAATATTTAATCAGGAAGACTTTTTCATTTACATGAGTTTCAAAAAGGACCTGCATTAATAAAACTATTACAAGCAAATAACAAAAGAAAATATAAGAAATTAATAAGAAAATACAAATTGAAAATTATGAACTAGGAATCTTGTAGAAATTTCAAAATTTGTCTGTTTAAAAGTTCCAATATTTAAAGAACTTCTAATATCTTTGTTTAATGTATTCCAATCGTAAATTGCATGATATCGCATTCTCTGCTTACCCCAATCTCTAATAACGTTGGGTAGTCTTAACTTATCCTTATTACGAGTGTTATAGTTATGTACATCTCCATATGATAACAATTCCATTGAATGATTTACGTAACTATGTAAATATTTATAAATGAATTGGTTAAGAGAACCCAACCCAAACAAAAACCCCTAATCATTAAAGAGCATGGGAACGAATTAGTAATTGACAATGTGATTGGCTACTGATTAAGGTGGCTCCACACAGTTTCTTGAAAATGTAAAATACAAGTTTGAGAGTCCAAAAAACGTGCATAAACAATTCCACAAAAGAATAAAACTAAATGCTATGCATAAATATACATTGTGACAATAAAAAACTGTTACCAAATAAATAGCAACAGTTGTTGCTATGGCAACAATGACGTTTCAAAATGGCTGCCAGTTACCCTTCAAACTAATTTAATTCGAAAAAAGCTTTGGTGACCCCCAATTTTTTTTTCATTAAAACTCTACTTGTAGTATGAGTAATCAATAGGCCGATTTTAAAAAAATTCTGTGGAAGGAATAATTTTTTTTCTTGGGAAAATCATGTTTGTCAATTTTTAAAACATTTCGTTCTACAGAATTTTTTTAAAATCGGCCTGTTGATTACTCATACTTCCAGGAAAGTTTTAATGGAAAAAAAATTGGGGGTCACCAAAGTTTTTCTCGAATTAAATTAGTTTGAAGGGTAATTGGCAGCCATTTTGAAATGTCATTGTTGCCATAGCAACAACTGTTGCTATTTATTTGGAAACAGTTTTTGATTGTCCAACTGTTTAACTTTGCATAACATTTAGTTTTATTCTCTTTCCGATCTGTTTCCGACGTGTTTTGGACTCTCAAACTTGTATTTTCCATTTTTCAAGAAACTGTATGGAGCCACCTTAAGCCAATCAGAAAACTCCTTCATATGAAGTAGGTCTTCAGCGAAATTGTGTGGAATCCATGCTGCAAGGTTCTCTGCGAGCAGGCTAAAAATAGATACGCATTGCGTACATGCGCATCCGTGTGCTACACGGTGGAATTTCTTTTGTGAAACTGCGATGGTTTATGAACCAAAGGAAGTGAGACAAGTTTCACGAGGAGTGTTACACGGTGAAAATGTGTACTGTTCGTGAAATTTGTCACGCAACGTACGGCGTTCAGTGTATAAAGATGAAATAATCTTAATTATGCCTCCCCAGTGGTGACGGCGCAGAACCAACGCTCAAGGTACTAGAGGGGGCATCATATCTTAGTTTCAGTCAACGGCGGGTAACCAATTGAACGCCGCCATCTTGGATTTTTTGGAGGCAAACATTAGGCGCGTTGGTTGGCAAAGGACTGGGTCTAGTACATTTGCCAACCAATTGACTGAAATATCATAGGTAATGGCGGCCCCCATGTGGTTACCAAATTTTCCCGCCATTGCCCCGTCTAGTATTTATATGATCTCTATGCCTTTGGTCTTGAGAACGAGTTTAGTGCTCGCTTGTCATATTACGCGTCTGGGCGACCTGTAGCTTGACGAGTTGGGCAGCTAGTCAGACACAGCACTATACATGGTTGCGTAAACGCAACCTGCATGTAGCCCGAAATCATGTTTTCGCAAACACGATTTGAATTTATAATAACAAACATATGAACAAACACAACTTGTAAAATAAAAAGGTGACCAAGAAATATTAGTAAAGGCAAACTTCACTGTGTATACTGAGCTTCGATTTGCTAGCCCTCCTAAGAGGACCAGCACTCTTGAGTGCGTTTACATGGGAAATTTCCAGGCTTCCTAGGCGAGATCTCAGGTACGTTGTCAATATGGCCCTCTTGTCATGTAAACGCAAACAATTTTTTACGGCAATTATGAATTAGCCTGAGATGCGGGATCTTGGCAAAGGGGGCTAGCGCTACCAAGAGGACTGGCCCTTATAACCCCCCTCTCTTAATATTCGCTTCACAATCGTTACTTGTTTTTTTCTTCTTATTGTAGAGCTGTTGTAGGGAGGGCTTAGAGTGCAAGATCACTTACACTTTGTACAACCCAATAACCGGAGACAAGATTTACGACGTGAAACAGTGTAAGCGCGCATCAGGACCATCTGAAGCCCAGGCCATTGAAGTCAGCGAAGCTTGAAATGAAAGATGACTGAAATACACCTAAAAGTCTGTAGAAGGTCACAAGAAATCGATTAGCGAATCTTGTTAAATATCATCCATGATATGAATTATTAAAGAGCATTACAAAAATCATTTATCTGTGTTTGTTTCTAATCTTGTCCCAAAGCTTGAGCGATGACGTCAGACCTAGGTACCAGTCTCATATATGCGCGTGGTTCAGAACGACGGGGCAATACTGTAGCTGCATTTTACTCATAGCCGGCTAGTTTACCCACGGCTGCATTGAAATTTCTGTCCGGGCCAAATCTTGTCCCTCCGAAACTCTTCTTCGTCAAAACCTCGTTTCATCGAAAGTTTGGTTCGCTAAAATTTCAAAAATACATTTTACCGAAGCCCTTTTCGTTTTTTTTTGGGTTTTTTTAAAATTTAAAAGTAACAAATTTATGTGTCCCGGCCTCATGGTAGTAACCGCTGACCGTTTTCTCATAAATGAACTTGTAACTGGATTGATCGGTCTGCGGGCGCGGCTGAGTCCACAGTAAAGTAAACTGATAAGATCAGCGGTCGCTACCATGAGAGAAGGGGAGGAGAGGAATGAGGAATGGTAATGGTTATCCCCGCCCTGGTTATCCCTCAACGTTGTCTTGAAAACGTGAAAACGTTTCAGTTGACGTTGTATGACTTGTATGTGCAACGAGGACGGTGTTGTAATGAGTAATGATTTATTTAAGGTCGTAAACACAGGATGTGATCGCCCAATCATCCGAGCCCGAGGCTCCTGTTAAATGTGCACGACATAAGCTAAGACCTAAGTGTTGATTTTACGGAGGGAGGAAAACCGCAGAACATTGCGAAAAACCCTCGAAGCACAGGAGAGACCAACTAAACTCTACTCACATGAAATTCAAGTTCGAGAACGGGGTTATTCCCAGATAGTCACGCATCCAAGTTGTGATTACTCCTGGGATTGCAAATTATTCAACGTTTTGTTTTGATTAAAAAATACTGTTGTACTTAGGTCGTTCGTCGTGACGTTCGCGTTGTGCTTGCTTAAGAGATCCCTAACAATTGTGACAACAGACGGTATCTCAACTCCATCTCCCAGACGAAGTATGAATTAGCTTTTCTGAGAACCACTTATTGACTCACGAAAACGTTACAAAGTGGGACTCCCTATGAAACGAACATTTTTGAAATTTAGAGTCTCGGAAATGCCATTTCCTGCATTCTGAGAGGTGATTTTTAAGAACACTGAAGGTCATAAAATGTCATAAAAACTAGTTAAAATACAACACATTTCTGACTGTTTCGCTTTGTGTCAGAACTCATCAGCATGTTCACTTTCAAATATAATATGGAAAATGTTGTGAGGAACTACAAAAAGATATTTTGTCACCACATACATCTTATCAAAATAAAAACGCAATTTAACTAATATAAAGATTTATCTATACCTTTGTAACAACTGAAACTATTCAACCGACTTGCTTATCCAAGGGACTTTTACGGGGGGGGGGGGGGGGGCAAAATCAATTCGTGGGGGTGGTCAAGGGGGACTGGGGGCAACTGGGGGCCTTGCCTCACCCAGTTATATAGCTAAAAGAGGCCCTGCGAGGCTAGGTTTCGGCTCTGTTTCTTTTTTTTTTTGTCAGTCAATTTGCATTAATTTTTGCACTTTTTACTTCCACTTGTTTCCGGTGAGGTTGTTAGCCACGTGACGGAGTGAGGCCGTGAGGCATGTTGTTAGTTCAGCTTTGCTCCTTTCGTTTTTAGAGTTGGACAAAAAGTTGATCAGCTTTGCCTTTTGATCAAGGTGTTCTTGCACATTGTTGGTAGATTTCGAAATAGACTAACTGACTTTGTAGTTTAACAGTGATCAGATGTGGCTGGCAACTGTCTTCATCGTAAATATGTTCACCACTGTGAAGTTGACCCAGGCATCTTGTTTACTAGAAATTCATGAAGATACTGCATTCTGATTGGCCACGCTACTCATAATCTATTTCAGCCGTTCCACGTGTTGTAACCAATAAACTATTGCAATTGTAAGAGCTTTGTATGCAATAAATTATTACATTGTAATGCGGAAAGAGGTTATTAATGAAACCTTTCCCCACTGAACCCTAATCTCAAAAAACTCAATTTCCTGGGGGAAACCCTAACCCTAACCTGAAAAGTGTCGGGAGGCGGCTTTCTTACCCTCCCCGTGCGATCACCCCTAATATTGTTGGTAATTTATGGTCAACAGTTGTTGGCAAAGATTGTGGGATGCGCAGTGAATTTCAATCCGTCAATTGGCGCATATTACAATGCAATAGTTTATTGCCTACAATGCTCTTACAATTACAATAGTTTATTTGTTACAACGTGAGGAATGGGTGTCTATTTATTGCCATAGAACTAATATTAACTTATATAAAGTGAACCGTTCGCCTATATCATTGACTTACAGTGACACGTCCAAAGACGGCGGTTTATGAGACCTTTCTCGGTCAATTCCTTTCTCTCATAGTAGTAACCGCTGACATGATTCTAAATAAATTTATAACTAGATTGATTGGATTGTGGGCGCAGCTGAGCCCTCAGTCAAACAAAAATATAGCATCAGCGGTCACTACCATGAAAAAAGGAAGGATACTTACATCATTGTTCAGTCACTGTTTGGACATATTTGGACAAGAACCGCAGTTCAGTTATATGTATAGTTCAGTGATAGCTAGTAAAAAAGTCAGTACACTACACACAAAGAAAAACCACGAAACGCGTGACTAGAGGCATAAAAAGTATCACAAAAAGCAAAAAAATCCACGAAACGAAATAAATTCACGAAACGCAAACAAGTCCACGAAACGCAAAAAAATCCACGAAGCGCAAAAAAATCCACGAAACGTTAAAAAAAATCCACGAAACGCAAACAAGTCCACGAAACGCGAAAAAATCACGAACTTCAAAAACTAATTCTTGAAACGCGAGAAATTTCCTTAATGATGTTATCTAAGCGAAAAAAACTGCGATCCCACAATTTATACTCCGAAAACTGTATCTCAGACAAATACTTTCCCGTACATTAATAAGCCTTTAATGTACTATTTAAAAGATGAACAGCAGTGTTTTATCAGATTTATTATATAAAATAGAGTGTTTTATTAAATTTTCCACCAATAATAAAAATGATAATCTCACATGTGCAATTATTTATGATAATCTCACATGTGACGATTATCGCTGAATCAGCATTATAGTTAAAGAGATAGTTTATAACTCATTCCTGTCCGGGGGCTTCCCCAGAGGTGAATAAAATCGTCTGGCGTTAGCCAGAATAAAATACTAAAGACCAATTCGGACAAGAAAGAGTTAATGCAATTTTTGTAAGGCAGTAGGACAATTTATTTATATAATAAACAGAACAATATACATGGATGTGCGGAAATATGAAATTTACTTCTCGTGTTGACCAAGATATCTTACTTGTTCACTTCGCTCACTCATGAGATATCCTGGTCAACACTGAAAATAAATTTCATATTTCCGCACATCCATGTATTCTCTATTTAAAACACGAGGCGGTAGCCGAGTGTTTTAGATCTGATAAAGCACGTACTGCGAATGTTTTAAATGACTTCAAAAACTATCCATATGATAAGCTCATATAGAAATCAATTTTGAAAATTGAAGTTTGTCTGAGCCGCAAAATCGAAGAAAAAGTTCATCGAAAATAGCGAGCGTGTCTCTATCACATATAGAGACACGTCACGGTCATGATTTTCCTTTGTGTTTTCCTCATGAATTATTAATGAGTTTTTGAAATTATCACCTAGAAGAACGCCATGATATCATCCATGAGTGTGCCAGACTGTGAGCGACAATGCGAGATACAATTAGCACAACGCGTGGAGAAACTAAGACGTCTCCTGACGATTAAAGCCGGTTTTCCACTAGGCGATTTTTTTCGCGCGAAGCGACTTTCGTTTGTTCGAATTCAATAGATTTCTGATTAGTTCCAGCTCAGAGCTCATGAGACAAAAGAAAAAGTCGCTTCGCGCGAAAAAAGTCGCCTAGTAGAAAACCGGCTTTAAGCTGGATTTCCATTCAGTGCATTTTGTCGCGCGATCGACTTTTCTCGATCGCTTTCTTTTGAAATGTGTGTATTCAACCAAAGCTAATGAAATGCGTTCCGCTTGACAACCCACAATTCAAAAGAAAGCGATCGCAAAAAGTCGATCGCGCGATAAAATGCACTGAATGGAAATCCAGCTTAAGAGAGTCAATGTGAGCGAAAGTTCTCAAGATTTGATCGACTATTGTCGAAACAATGCGCAGAGTGATGCATTCATTACCAAAGTTCCATCATCGAAAACTCCATTCCGCAAAAAATTCCATACAATCTTTTTAGTCAGTCAAGATTTTCTTGGTGTTCGACTATAATACTCACATTTCCTATTGCTTGTTTAAAAGCCACAAACTAATCAAATTCAAAACAAGAACTTTCCACAAGCAGAAGTTTCCACAAGAAGTACCCCTCAAGCTCGTAGCTTAAGCATTTATCGTGTTGGAATAAAGGCTATCTAGTTACAAGAGCTATCCAACAAATTTGATCCCATAAATTGGTCAGACTGGAAAACTCAATTGGAACAAAAATTTAGAAACACATCTATTCCCACGACATTAAACTAAATTTCAATAAACTAAATTCAAGAAATAAAAAAAATTTATTTTGAAATTTTATTAATAAGAAATCTTTAAAAATTCAATATCAAACTTTTTA
This sequence comes from Corallium rubrum, assembly GCA_964035015.1. Lineage (NCBI taxonomy): Eukaryota > Metazoa > Cnidaria > Anthozoa > Scleralcyonacea > Coralliidae > Corallium > Corallium rubrum. The sequence continues at coordinate 8,089,211 of OZ036004.1, forward strand.
GGCAAGGCTTCGTGCAACCCTCTGCAATCCACTTTGGGTGGAATGGATGGCACAAGCTAGTATGGACGGCAAACGGTTGATACTTAATATCGTTTTCGAATCGTTTTCGCCTTTTAGTAAAACGCTAAAAAGATCTACAGCTATGAATGAATAGTTCTTAGGTGACTGAAACCAAGATAACATAATCGTGACATCATCGACCATCATCGTTTTCCAAAAGCTTCGTTTTTGCCGTCTACACTGGTGCAGAAAAACGGTGTCTTCGAATGTCTCCACTCTGGAGAGCGTTTTCGGTCACCGAAGACGCTGGATTAGTGTGGGCGAAAGGCCTAACTGGAACAAAAAGTCTTCGTTTTCGTTTGAAAACGGATGCCGGCTCATCGCTAAATAGTTAAGCCCGGTTGAACAGGGTTAGTACTTCGATCTTGTGTGTTTCTCTGTGATGGACACTCACGAATATGCACTGTGGCTTCTTTGTAAACTTAACTCACTGCAAAAAGAATTGGTATTATGCGATGTTGAAATAAGTGTTTGTGATGAAACCTTTCACGCCCACAAAGTTGTATTATCCGCAACCAGTCCATATTTCCAGGTCATGTTTTGTGGAGGAATGGTGGGTGACCATGCACCTTACACGTGCTTCCAGGTTTTTCACCGGGTTCTCCAGTTTTCCTCCCTCCACAAAATCAACACCATATAGTTCCCCAGTTAATTCTACAAATTAGTTCCATCAAGAGGTGAGATCCATTGGGTTATCAGTGGTATAGCTTTGGGAGTGATACACTTCCTGGCCAAGTATGTAAAATATTTCTCATTAGTTCTCTTTGAACAGTGTTATTTTCTGTATAAATATTTCCAAAGCAGGTCATTATAATATTAATTTACCATTTTGTGCTTTACCTTTTCTTCATTTTAGCATGAATAGAAGTTTGCCTGGTGATACTATTAAACAATGCCATTCCTGTTTATTTTGAGCTAAAAACTAATTATTTCTTTTAGAATACAATACCCCAAAGGAATACCATATTGACGCAGATGACAAAACAATTCAAGGGACAAATGATATAAAAATGGCACATCCAACGAAGTTAAGCACAATAAATCTGAAGTTCAATCCTCAAAGATATCACCTCAAGAGATTTTGGAAGTTAAGAACATGAACAAGTTATTCGTGGTTGTCCTGTTGGCCGGATTTGGAGCGTGTTTTGGTGGACTGATCACTGATGTAAGTATACAAGAAAACTAGAAAGACTAAAGTCCCTGAAACCAATGAACCAGTTACCCATTCTCCATTCCAGTTGGATGAGTAGTATTTCACTTGCTTTGTTTGCAATGGACCGGGCTGGGCCGCGTCCTATACAAATTAGAGAGCTTAAGCATATTAGGCGTTTTTGAGACATGGACGGTGACCGGAATAACAGGAATACAATACAGAACTACTGAACCGCGTATTCTTTGAAAAGACTTTTTTACCCAAAACAAAGGCTATGAATAATCACATATCTAAACTTTTAGCTCATAAGCTTAAATTTCATCTTTATGTAAGAATACAGATCCTTTATTTTATATTGTAATGTAATGAAATTATCCCCCTTAAAGTACAAGTTTTCTACTTTAAAAGCATGTATATTGTAGTTAAACAACGATGACAGGCCTCAACGTTCTAGAAGTTCCCGTCGTCTCAAGAACGTAAAAATGCTCTCAATGACGTCTTGTGTAGAACGACAACGGCGTTCTCTTCGCTCTTGAGATTTTAAAGTGCTCATTATCATTGTTTTGAATGAAAAATGCTATTGAATTCAATCGCCGTCCGTGGCTCTAAAACGCCTGTATGCTTAAGCTCTCTAATATTGTATGTTTCTTCAACGTTTCGATTACATGGCAAGCGGCCAGCTAGCCTGGTTTGCCGGGATGAAAATGTCCATGTAATCATTTCATCCCGACAAAGCGGGCTGAAAAACTGTTGAACTCGCTTCGATACACGTTCGTTTACTTGACTGTGTGAATAAATAGTGCTGAAAGGAACTGAAATAGAACATCAAAGCGTTGTTTGTGTGTTTCGTGATCATAGCAAGACTTAATAAATTCAGTAATTCGTCTTCGTGAAGACGCTTTCGTGGGTTACTTAGTTAAGACTATAACAATCTTTTTATTAACGATGGGCTTACAAAAGATTGTGTCGACATAAATAGACTAATTAGTGTAAAACTGAAATAAAACTAACGTAACTTTGCCCTTATTTACTTGGTAATTGCGAATGTCGGCCTGAAATCATCCTACTGTAGTTTGTTTTCACTATAATTCTATAAAACAATCAATAGTCAGACCCCGTTTACACAATGCCGGTACAATTTGAAAACGGAACAAAATCATGCCGTTTGGGCCTTGCGTTTACACGATACCGGCACAAAAATAACATGAAATGTTATATGCTGTATTTGCACACCGGCATGATTTTGTTCTGTTTTCAAATTGTACCGGCATCGTGTAAACGGGGTCTAAGAAAACACAACGACTACGACTACGGCAACGTGTTTGCACAATAGAATTTTATGTCATATACAGAGAACTAGTGCAAATGACGGTCCCAAGAGTAATCTTTACGCCGTCATGACTCTGTTGACAACGTATAGAAAAAGCATTTTTACGTTGTGAAGACAACGCGGAATCTGAGTCACTACAGAAGCCTTGGAGAAGCTTAACATTACTCTTGCGACTACCATAGATTGAACAAGTGTTTTTCCTCAAGAATTTAATAACAAAACGAGTCCGTGCGATTATGTATCTTGAAATTTGAATGTATAAATACACCGTAGCCGTAGTCAGTTGTCTGAATCTTAAAGTCCCTAGTACTGTTATTAAAGAAAAACGTTAATTTTGATATGGATTTGTCCGCTTAATAAGAGAGGTTACTTTGCTCACTGGAAGCCAAGATATAGGTGTCCCTTTAAAGTGGGTGTCCGTTAATATGGGTTAGACTATAGGCTTAACTTTAGTGAGAGGCAAAGCGCTAACAGTGTGTGCCAGCCTTTCATAGTTTTTTGTTTTTCATTTGTTGTGGGTTCTTTTGTTTTTTGTTTTTTTTTGTTGTTTTTTGGTTTTGTTTTTTTTTCTTCTTAATATAATTATGTTATGATTGTATAATTACAAATTTCTTCAACCGTCTATTTAGAACTATATTAATAATTCAATTTATATGTAAATATATCAATTATTATATCAATTATTCAATTACTGGACTGAATCAATGTGAATAACATGTTTTAACAAACTCTACAAGGGGTCTTTAACAAAAAGCCTATCAAGGTTTCAAATAGACCTCTAGCCCGAAAACTAAAACAATTAATTTACAACTTTTAAATTTTATGTATATGTGGGCGAATCATTAAAAAAAATAAATAAAACTGGATATTTTATAGAGATATTTCTACTCCTATAACATACATGTTGTTTGATCGAGGGAAATGCCAAATATTATACTGTATTATATTTACATTTGAGGAATGTGTCTTTTTTACCAACAGCTTCTACCCAACTTGTGTAAAGTCGAAGCGGACTGCGGAGCAAACAAATGTTGTTTAGGTGGCAGAATTTGTTCTCTAAAATTACAAGCAAACTTCCCTTGCCTACTTCAGGTAAGTTAGACAAGTTTCATAGCTTTGTTTTTAGCGCTACAAGCTGTCGTAAGTATAGTTAAACTCATGCAGAAAACTCTGAGCTCCAGACGGAACTATAGGCGGATGCGGTATATCGATATATCGATAATTGTCGGGTTTTTTCAAATACCGATTACTCGGTATTTCAATTTTCAAATATTGATATATCGATAATACCGAAATTTTCGATATTATCGGTAAATTTCGGTATTATAAAAACGTCGTATCGCTAATGCGCGGATCAAATCGAAATGTCAACATCCCCCCCCCGGGCATACATGGGGAATTTGATCGTTCGGCATTTTAGGGTGGCGGGAATTTGACGCTCTAACCCAGTGGGGGGTGGGGAATTTGCTAGGGGGGTGGGGAATTTGAACAGATTCTGTTCAAAATGGCGGCGGCGAATTTGTCAGATTTTTCTGGTCAAAAGATTTCTTTTGTTTGTGAGTGGCTGGAAGAAAACGGTCTGGTCAGGTTAAAACAAATCTTTGAAAGTAAGAAACTTTCTTACTGTTCACTGAAATGTTCACTGTCCATGTCTATACTCAGTGACAATAACCAAAATGTTTTGCCACGATAGCGGCGATTTCTGATTTCACTCGAAACTTTTAAAAGCATTGCCACACGTTTATTTATTTAAATATGGACAAATGCACAAATGTGCACAAATGCACAACAAAGGGGAGTTAGTAAGAGCATTGCCACCAAGTCAGATCATAAAAAGTGAATTTGAGAAGCCATTAATAGACATTCCTGCTCTTGCAAAGAGATGTCTACTATCAGAAGTAGAAGTGACCATCTGGGTGGAACATTTAAAGAAAAAGCTTATCACAAAAGAGCTTGGTACGCAGAAAGCACGGGAAACAAGAAGGGAAAACAAACAGAAAAGCAAGGACTAAGACATTTTCAACTCTGGAAACTGATATGTACAATGATTTTGATGTTTAAGCTTATGTTCACAGAGTTCGCATTAAACGAATATTTGTTTCAATTTTTTGTATAGAATCGTTGAGGGTGGGGCATTTGATCTCCAATTTTTCCAAAACATGGTATATTTGAACGGGAGAAAAGAACATAGGTGGGGAATTTGACCAATATAAAATAAAAAAATCCAAATTCCCCATGTGTGCCCGGGGGGGGGGGATGTTGACATTTCGATTTGATCCGCGCATAATTCCAACTATTGAGGGGAATGACGACCCTGCGACTTCCCCATGCTCAGTCAGCTTGTACGGAAATAGTCTTGCGATTCCAGCCAGCAGTTCGCCGGCCGTCTGAGAGTTCAGCAATAACTCCACAGCGAGCCCAGTTGAAGCCTGATAAAGCAAACATGTTGGTGTTTCTTGCAGAAAATATGTGATTGCCAAACTTAATATTAATATCTAAAACTTCTAGATTTGTAACAAAACTTTAATTTTACAAAATCTAGCGTCGAATGTTTAAATATGGCCATTAACAAATAACACGGAGCCAAATCATCGGACTCGTGTAATTGTTAGTATTTTATCTTTTCTGTAGACTTTGCCGCAACTGGCTGCGGAACAGGTTGTATTATCCGAAATAAAGCCAGATTTACACTACGAAAAAAGGCGAACTTTTTTGTGAAAACCCGCAATAATTTTGTCATTTAGCGGGAAAATACGCATTAAGTTTCTATTGCGGTGAAATATCGATATATCGGTATTGTCGGTATTTTTTTCCGGTATCGGTGATTCGGGTTTTTTTCAATACCGCATCAGCCTAGACGGGACTCGAACCCACAACCTTCCGACTTCACGCTGAATATTATAGTTATCCTGTCAAAACCCTTGCCATATCATGTCAAGCTATAAGTTATACTAACTTGTAGTTCTCAATTTTATAATTAAAAAATGTAGAAGAAATGTGTACATACTCTGTCTATTGTAATTAATATTAAATTTTTGGACTTTCCAACCTCCTTCGCAGGCAACTCTGTGGGCTCTTATGGTGAAGAGGTGCGAAAAACTTGGGTGGAGTGGGCAAGCTCGGGTGGAGTGGGAAATCTTGGGTGGAGTGGGCAAACTTGGGTGGAGTGGGCAAACTTGGATGGAGTGGGCAAACTTGGGTGGGGTGGGCAAACTTGGGTGGAGTGGGCAATCTTGGGTGGAGTGGGCAATCTTGGGTGGAGTGGGCAATCTTGGGTGGAGTGGGCAATCTTGGGTGGAGTGGGCAATCTTGGGTGGAGTGGGCAATCTTGGGTGGAGTGGGCAATCTTGGGTGGAGTGGGCAATCTTGGGTGAAGTGGGCAATCTTGGGTGGAGTGGGCAATTTTGGGTGGAGTGGGCAATCTTGGAGTGGGCAATCTTGGGTGGAGTGGGCAATCTTGGAATGGGTCATCTTGGGTGGAGTGGGCAATCTTAGAGTGGGAAATGTTGGGTGGAGTGGCAAGGGGGACAGAGTTGCCTGTGGAGTAGGCTAAAGGTTGTTGTCCCATTTGAGGCAGCACTTCACTTGCAATAGTAACTTCTGGTATATAATTGAAATAAAAGTAGCGTGCTGTGTAGGCAGTGTTGAAACAACAATCGAAATACAATAAGGTTAGATATACTGCCGAAAATATGAACGTAGCAGTCTAACGTTTCGAGCGAAGGCCCTTCGTCAGAGAGAAACGTAAGACTCCGCTTCGTTCTCTGTTTCGGCAGTACAACTAACCTTACTATATTTCGATTGCTATATATAATTGAGCTTATAGCAAATCTAGTTTCGTGGTGTAAAGTAAAATATACTCAGGATATGTAATAACCGTGCTAGGACTACATATAGTTATTTATTTTTATAAACTTTTTTCTGTTTTTCCGTTGTGTACAGAGCCTTCACAAGTGTGGTTGTGCTGATGGATTACAATGCAAGGTGACTCGCTCCTTCACAATCTTCGGCAGATTGTTCGAATTTAGACAGTGCCAGGCCGCTGACGTTCCTGTGGTTCCAGAAAACATTAATGTAGAACCTCGCCGAGAAAAACGATTCTTAGTCAGGGTAAGTCAATATATATATATATATATATATATATATATATATATATATATATATATATATATATATATATATATATTTAGCATATACCTCGCAGGTGAATAGTGCTTTTCATGCAATCTGATTGGTTCCTCTAGCTCGGGATATCCTGCACTATTCACCTGCGGGCAAAACAAAATGGCGGACAGTTTTGCTTTGTTTACCGAGGCAGGAGATTTTGTTGATAAACAAGGCTGATGTTGTAGAATAATGAGAAAAGTCAAGAAAATTAAGTAGAAGAGTGTCCACAGGTATGTTTCTTTACAATTTTCTAGCCATTAATATATTCAAAAGTTGTAAAAACGGTTTTGTCGACAAATATCGAGTACGCCAAGTGCCGTTAGTGCCGAAGTTGCTAGCGGCCGTGTCTTGTATAAAATACCGAAAAATATAAGAATGTTAAACTTCTTATTTTATTTACGAGGTATACCAATAGCGGCGCCATCTTGAATTCGCAATGCATTATGGTCTATTTAGGGAGGAAAGAGTTAGAGAGATAGTTAAAAATTGTTCCTGTGAAGGCTTCCCCAAGAGGTGAATAAAATCTCTGGCGTTAGCCAGAACAAAATACTAAAGAGTAAAGAGCAATAAATTCGGACAGGAAAGAGTTAATGCATGCAGGTTGGTCATTGTTAATTTCTTGTGGAACGACTCAAGAGGCCTGCTGGATTATTTGTCTGACCAAATAGGAATATCGCCTCTCATGTGAACAGCCCCTAAGAAGAACTCGGTACGCCTCGCTTCTTTACGATTTTCTCGTGATCTTCAGCAGTTCTTTATAGAGCTGGCGACTTCATAAAACGAAATGTTTGTAGATTTCCATGACCATGTGTACTGACAGTCTTGTTTATTTTATTGCCAAGTGTTCGTGCGGTCCCGCCGGCCGGCACGTCTTTAATTCAGACTGCTAGAAAGCTACAACAGTAATAGTCTAGGATTATTATTATTGTAGTTCAGTAAGACTCTAGATCTTATCACTAAAACATCCCAGGCCGCTCAGCAACAAACATAAATATTAAATATAGACATGGCAAAACCACCGAAATATTTTGTTTACACAAACTCGAGACCGGGACGATATTATGCTGACTTGGCAAAAATTCGACAAAGTTTGCCTGGTCCGTCTACTCCGAACGTTTTCTCAAGAAATAATCCACTGTAGAAGTTATAAAATATATTGGCAGAAAGATAATTCACTTTGTTACAACATACGTACTGTTTATCCGACCAAATAGCTTAGAAAAAAAAGGGAAATACCGAACATGTCCAACATGAACTAGAGATCTTAGGTATCGGTCAGCGACCTTCACCATTAGCAAAAGGACCCACAAATGCCGCCATTTTGAAAGTGAAAATGGGGACACTTTGGTGAAAAGGTCTATTTTAAACGAAATGAGAACCTCACTTTTAATCAGCGATTTTCCGTTGTTTTCTTTCTGATTCTCTGTTAAAAAGAAATGGTTCATGGTTTGGTGTGCTCCACTGAGTTATGGATGCACTTGGGAAGTTGGGAAAGCATTCAAAAATCTAGAGTTGTTCTTGGTTATCGCCTCGACGAACTCTTACGCTTTTTTCATGCTCTCCCAACTTCCATAGACCACTAATTTCAATATTCTTTTATGTGCATCTTAATAAGCCTTTCTGGACTCGTTTGCGCGTCTGCAATTCAAAAAAAAGTTTACTTCACAACAAGGCCAAAAAGGCTTATTTAGATGCACATAAAAGAATATTTAAAGCGGTGGCTATTATGAAAGTGGTCTGTTACTCGACCTGCTCGGCTTATTTTCACTTTGCTGTCTAAAACATTGCCTATATACGTAGCACCCCACTTTATTTCCAGTAACCCTTTATTGAAAAATTGTCTGGCGTTAGACACAGTAAAATAGTCCGGTGTTAGCCAGAGTAAAATCGTCTAGTGTTAGCCAGAGTAAAATTGTCTGGCGTTAGACACAGTAAAATAGTCCGGTGTTAGCCAGAGTAAAATCGTCTAGTGTTAGCCAGAGTAAAATTGATAAGTTACTAAAAGGCAACTGTGTCCAGTAAATGGTTATACTGTACTTTCTGGCGATTACGTTGTAATAAGCTTCTTATTTTCTTTTTTAATGTATAGAGCTGCAATGATGATAGCGAGTGTGGAGTAGAAAGATGCTGTTCTTCTATTCTTAACAAGTGCTTCCCAGTCCTTCCTTTAGACTCACCATGCGCAACAAACGTAAGTCAACCAAATTTTTCAAACTTAAATTAGTTAAGTATAATTTGCGCGGCACTGGCACAAGACTGGAACAACCAAACTATAACCTTGAATGGCTACATAAGTCATTTTCGTACATAACTATAGTACTCTATGGAACAATTTACCGGTTGAAATAAGGGAATCCAAAGATATTAAGTCTTTTAAAAAGTCTGTAAGTAAGCATACGTTCTATTATAGTATTATTACGCTTATTTGTCACGCAACGGCGTTCAGTGTATAAGGATGAAATAATCTTAATTATGCTTCCCCGGTCGTGGGCGCAGAAACCCGCAAGGTCATATCACGCGTTTGGGCGACCTGTGGCTTGACGAAACCTGCTGATACAGCGCTACACATAGTTGTAAACGCAACCTGAATGTAGACGGAGGGGGTGTTTATATGGAGGAGGGCCAACCCATTGAGGGCCAACCCTCTTGGTAGGGGTAGCCCTAGTAAGAGGGCTGACCCTCCACCATATAATTAACCCCCCCCCCCCCACACACACACACACTTACTTTTCGCTTCACAGTCGTTTCTCGTTTTTTCTTATTATTATAGAGCTGTTGTGGGGCGGGCAAAGCGTGCAGAGTCACTTACACTTTGTACAACCCAGTAACCGGAGACAAGATCTACGAGGTGCGACAGTGTAAGCTTGCTTCAGAACCAGCTGAGGCCCAGGCCATTGAAGTCAGCGAAGCTTGAAATGAAAGATGACTGAAATACACCTAAAAGTCTGTAGAAGGTCACAAGAAATCGATTAGCGAATCTTGTTAAATATCATCCATGGTATGAATTATTAAAGAGCATTACAAAAATCATTTCTCTATGTTTGTTTCTAATCTTGTCTGTTTATTCAATGTCCTCTCACTTCGAATTCAGGATTATCCTGCAAAGCTTAGGGGACTTTTCTGTCCCACATGCGGAATGTTAAACTAAAAAGCATATGCAGTCGAACCTCTATTAAGCTAGCCTGCATAGCAGGCGTTCTGTTCTGGGGGAAAGGGTTGAGAGGGCATCGGTGGAGCGCGCGCAAGAGGCGAGAAAAAGGCGCTCCACAGGCGTCCTCTCAAGCCTCTTTCCGCTGCCCCTCTCAAGCCTCTTAATTTCCGCTGCCCCTCTCAAGCCTCTTTCCGCTGCCCCTCTCAAGCCTCTTTCCGCTGCCCCTCTCAAGCCTCTTTCCGCTGCCCCTCTCAAGCCTCTTTCCGCTGCCCCTCTCAAGCCTCTTTCCGCTGCCCCTCGCAAGCCTCTTTCCGCTGCCCCTCGCAAGCCTCTTTCCGCTGCCCCTCTCAAGCCTCTTTCCGCTGCCCCTCGCAAGCCTCTTTCCGCTGTCCCTCGCAAGCCTCTTTCCGCTGCCCCTCGCAAGCCTCTTTCCGCTGTCCCTCGCAAGCCTCTTTCCGCTGCCCCTCGCAAGCCTCTTTCCGCTGCCGCTCGCAAGCCTCTTTCCGCTGCCCCTCGCAAGCCTTAATCCCCCAGAACAGAACGCCTGCTACTATTAAGCGGACATCTTCAGGACTTCGTCTAGCTTCCTTCGCAGACGTTCTTTGTGTCCCTCGTAGGGACACAAAGAACGTCTGCGAATGAGGCTAGACTTCGTCTAGTGTCCGCTTAATAGAGGTGTCCGCTTAATAGAGGTGTCCGCTTAATAGAGGTGTCCGCTTAATAGAGGTGTCCGCTTAACAGAGGTGTCCGCTTAATAGAGGTGTCCGCTTAATAGAGGTGTCCGCTTAATAGAGGTGTCCGCTTAATAGAGGTGTCCGCTTAATAGAGGTGTCCGTTTAATAGAGGTGTCCGCTTAATAGAGGTGTCCGTTTAATAGAGGTGTCCGTTTAATAGAGGTGTCCGTTTAATAGAGGTGTCCGCTTAACAGAGGTGTCCGCTTAATAGAGGTGTCCGCTTAATAGAGGTGTCCGTTTAATAGAGGTGTCCGCTTAATAGAGGTGTCCGTTTAATAGAGGTGTCCGCTTAATAGAGGTGTCCGTTTAATAGAGGTGTCCGTTTAATAGAGGTGTCCGTTTAATAGAGGTGTCCGTTTAATAGAGGTGTCCGTTTAATAGAGGTGTCCGCTTAACAGAGGTGTCCGCTTAATAGAGGTGTCCGCTTAATAGAGGTGTCCGCTTAATAGAGGTGTCCGCTTAATAGAGGTGTCCGTTTAATAGAGGTGTCCGCTTAATAGAGGTGTCCGCTTAATAGAGGTTGGCACAGTAGGGGATGCGCGCAACAAGTTTTTGTTATAGACTTAGTTTGGTTTTACTGTAAAACAATTAGTACAGCACTGTTTGACTTACATATTTATTTAACCCACATATTTATTTACGAATATCTTGCGTGTAAACGTCATCAATACACGGCCGACAGGACTCACAGGAGCGAGGACAATCCGAGCTCAAAGTCAGACATCTCCGCTCAAAATCGTCGCTCGACCATAATTCTTCCACGAGCGCATAGCACGAAGGTTGGGCTTGCCATATATTTAATACGGTTTGTTGACAACTCGTGGAATTTTCGCGATGTACGAACCCATCACCCTTCTCAAATTCATCAGTTTCAAATGTCCTCAGAACTCACTTGAGCAAGCACGCACGTGGACTCCGAACTGCCCCATGAAAGTGGCCGATTTTCTATATGCGATTTCCGATCGTGACCCGTGCGTCCAGGGTTTTTCACCGGGTTCTCCAGTTTTCCTCCCTCCACAAAATCAACACCATGGTATCCCCAGTTAATTCTACAAATTAGTTCCATCAAGAGGTAAGGCCCATTGGGTTATCAGTGGTATAGCTTTGGGAGTGATACACTTCCTGGCCAAGTATGTAAAATATTTCTCATTAGTTCTCTTTGAACAGTGTTATTTTCTGCACAAATATTTCCAAAGCAGGTCATTATCATCAGTATTAATTTGCCATTTTGTGGTTTACCCTTTCTTCATTTTAGCATGAATAGAAGTTTGCCTGCACAGTAAATTCTACAGAGTAGATTTAACTCCATTTAGTGTCATTCTGTCATCGTTTGGAGTACAAACGATGATAGAATGACACCAATTGGAGTTGAATCCAGTACTCCATAAAATTTACTGTGTGGTGATAATATTAAACAAAGCCATCCCTGTTTATTTTGAGCTAGAAACTAATTATTTCTTTTAGAATGGAATACCATATTGACGCAGATGACAAAACATTAATTCAAGGCACAAATGATATAAAAATGGCACATCAAACGAAGCTAAGCACAATAAATCTGAAGTTGAATTCTCAAAGATATCACCTCAAGAGATTTTGCAAGTTAAGAACATGAACAAGTTATTCGTGGTTGTCCTGTTGGCCGGATTTGGAGCGTGTTCAGTTGGTGCTCTGTTTGGTGTAAGTACAAGAAAACTAGAAAGACTAAAGTCCCTGAAACCTGTAATATAAACCTGCTGGAGAAGGTGCAAAGACGTGCTGCACGGTTTGTGAATCGGGACTACTCGATGGAGTCGAGTGTCAGCTCCATGTTATCTGACCCGAGCTGGCCTATCCTTTCTAAACGCCGTGAGTGCCTCCGCCTAAGTTACCCGACGACGGAAACACTCCCAGACATACAAACACTTCTCTGTACGTACTGATGTCTTTAAGTACTCCTTTTTCCCTCGTACTATCCCACAGGGAGCCCATCCTGGCAGAGCGTGGGTACCCTGTGGCACACTCGATCGTGGTGTGTTTTTTTCTCTCCCTCCCCCCCTTTCCCCCCGTTTTTCCCTCGCTTCCGGTAACCGTTTTCCGTATTTTTTTAAATCCCCTGCCACAGTCCCCCGCGCGTCTTTCGAGTCCGCCACAGGTGCCCAAGTGCTGCCAAGATGGGCTCCCTGTGACTATCCCTGCCTGGAATAACCTTCCAGAGCAAATAGTTAATAACAAGTGCTCCGAAAACTTCAGCAAGCACGTCCTTTCTTTCCTGAATTAGCTTTAAGTTTATTAATTATTACTCTTATTTTTTAATATTGTAGTTACCGTCAGCTATAATATAATTTGTTAGTTGTATTTAGTTAAATTAGGATTTTATTACTGTAATTTACTTATTAATTTTACATCGGTTGTATGCAATCAGCTTACCGATTAAAGATACAGAAGATACAGATACAGATACCAATGAACCAGTTACCCAAGGCTCCATTCCAGTCGGATGAGTAGTATTTCACTTGGCTTGTTCGCCATGGACCGGGCTGGCCCGCACCGGTCCGACACAAATTGCATTTTTTTTCAACGTTTCGACTGCATGGCAAACGGTCAGCTAGCTCGGTTTGCAGGGATGAAAATGTCCATGTAATCGTTTCGTCCCGGCAAAGCGGGCTGAAAAACTGTTGAACTCGTTTCGATACGCGTTCGTTTACTTGACTGTGTGAATAAATAGTGCTGAAAGGAACTGCAATAGAACATCAAAACGTTGTTCGTGTGTTTCGTGATCATAGTGAAGGCTTAATAAATTAATTCGTCTTCGTGAAGACGCTTTCGTGGGTTACTTAGTTAAGACTATTGTAAAGTTATGTTAACTTTGGTTATAGAAAAGATTTATTATGTTCACTAAATAGCTTGTTGTACAATCCAGACCAAGCTCCGATCGCCTGGTCCTAAATCCCCCACACACACTTTTAGCACATGGCTTTCCGGTCCTTTGATTGGCTTTATAGTAGCCAATCAGCAGTATCGTTACACCTTTCCTTCCTTAAGAAACATGACATTTGAATAAAATATGAACTGACTGTTTGTTGTCCTATCTGAACGTGTCCGTATATCTCTAGTTAGTTAGCTTATGTCTACTTTAGAATAAAGTCCTTTAGATGACTGGGAAGCTTTACTGTACGCGCACTCCTTGTCTGTATCTCATGTTCGCTTGGATCATGCACTGTATCTGGTTGGATTACAGATCCTCTGGATGCATCTTCGCTTGGATCACGCACTGTATCTGGTTGGATTACAGATCCATTGGATGAATCTTCTGCTGTATTAGCGGATGGCTGGGTTTGTTGCTCCTGGTTTGGGCGTTGTGACACTTGGCTCTGCCACTCAGGTGTGAATGCTTCTTCGATGTCTGACTTGTCAAATGGTTCTTTTGTCGCTCTTAGATGTCTTCGATTTCTTCTATATGCTTGGCCATTTTCTTTACGGACAATATAAGAACGGATGTCTACCTTATCTTCTACCTGGGCTTTGAACCATCGGTCGTGCTTGTCAGTTGATAAAGGGTGTACACGTACAGTATCACCCTTTTGGAGAGGAGAAAGATCCTTCGTACTGCGGTTGTAGTATTTCCTTTGCAGTTCTTTCCTCTTGAGCAACTTCGCTGGTACATTTGGCTGGGTTTCCGGTTTCAGTAACTGGGCTGTCGTTGGAAGTAGTGTTCTTGTTCTTCTACCAAGAAGTCGTTGCGCTGGAGAGCTGTCCATGCCTTCGGACGGGGTATTACGCCAGTCTAGGAGCGTTAGGTAAAAGTCCTGTCCTGCGCTGATGGATTTCTTTAGGAGGTGTTTAGCTGTCTTCACGGCATTCTCCACCCGGCCGTTACTTTGGGGATAGTTTGGTGAACTTGTCTTCAACTCAAAGTCATACTGTTCCGCAAACTCTTTGAATTCAAGAGAGTTGAAGGGCGGACCATTGTCACTGAATAACTTGTTTGGTATCCCCTGGTTCGAGAAGTGGCGTTTTAGCTTCTTTATTAGCGCTTTCCCCGTCTTCTTCTCTAAGCGGTCCACTTCAAAGTATCCTGAATAGAAGTCTACGGTGCACAGGTAGTCTTTCCCATCCAGCATGAATATGTCGCAGGCGATTCTTTGCCACGGTCGATCTGGTACGTCATGGGTGATGAGAGGCTGCTTTTGTTGCTCTGCTGAGAAGGTGTTGCATACGTCACATTTCTGTATATACTCCGTCACGTCTTTGTTCATCCCAGGCCAATACACAACTTCACGAGCTCGCCTTAGACATCCTTGCACCCCGACATGGGAGCTGTGCAGTCGTTCTTTGATCTTTTGTCGTAAATTCTGCGGAATGATGCACCTCTGCCCCTTGAACAGGATATCATCATGCACTGTGAGCTCATCCCGAATACTGTAGTACTGGCGGGCTTGCATGGGCACTGTAGAGTTACTATCTGGCCACCCTTCCAGAATGGTCTTCTTTACTACTTGTAAGGTTGGGTCTTTTAACGTTTCTTTCTGGATCTCCTCGAGTTGCTGCTTGGAGATTGCTAGATAATCAACCACGTGTATGCTCTCGACTTCTTCCTCGGCTTCAGATCTTTGGTTGTTGTGCAGGAATGCTCTCGATAGGGTGTCTGCCAGATACATCTCCTTGCCCGGTCGGTATTGGATCTCGGTGTCGTATTGTTGCAAGCGGAGAAGGAGTCGCTGGAGGCGTTTAGGTGCTGAAGCCAGTGGCTTCTTTGCGATAGAGACGAGTGGTTTGTGGTCTGTCCACAGAGTTATTCTTCTGCCATAAGTGTAATAATGGTTATGTTCCAGGCCAAAGACCTGGGCAAGAAGTTCCTTTTCGATCTGCGAGTAGCGCTGTTCAGCAGTAGTTAGGGCTCGGCTTGCATACGATATTGGATGGTCTTCTTGCGTCAGCACAAATCCGAGTCCTTGCGACGAGGCGTCTCCACAACCCTCGGTTGGCTTGCTTGAGTCAAAGTATTGGAGGACAGGGGCTGTTGTCACAGCCGCTTTGATTCTCTCGAAGGCTTCGTCTTGTTCATGGGTCCAATTCCACTGCGTCTCTTTGTGGGTTAGGCGTCTGATTGGTTCGCACACCTGCGAAAGACTTTCAAGGAACTTGGCTAGGTATTTCACGAGGCCAATCAACCTTTGGACTCCTGCAACATCCTTGGGTTTCTCCATCTTCAGGATCGCGTCAACCTTTCGTGGGTCAAGTTTCAGACCATCCTTCGTAAGTTGGTGTCCAATAAAGGAGACTTCTTGGCACTTGAAATTGAACTTTGCTTTGTTCAATTTGATCTGTCTCTCTCGGCAGCGGTCAAGAAAATTTGCAAGATTTCTGTCATGGTCCTCTTCAGCCTCACTCTCTGTATCTCCCTGGCCCGTGATGAGGATGTCATCTGCTATCTTGAAAACCCCTTTTAGCCCTTCCAAATTTTGATCCAGCTTCATTTGGAATAGTTCTGGAGCAGGCGAGATTCCGAATGGCATCCTTAGCCATCTGTACCTTCCCCATGGCGTTTGGAAAGTTGTCAGTCTGCTCGAGGTATCATCTAAACTAACTTGAAGGAACCCTTCTCGAAGATCGGCTTTCGAAAAAACTTTGGCTTTGGCTAGTTCAGGTAGAATCTCTTCGATAATAGGGAGAGGATAATGGCTTCGTTTCAACTCGGGATTGAGATGATGTGGATCGATGCATAGTCGAATATTCCCATCTGCCTTCGTTGTTGTTATCAAGCTCGAAACCCAATCTGTTGGTTCCTGGATTGGTGTAATTGCGCCTCTTTCTGTAAGTCTTTCCAATTCTTTTTTGACTCTGTCCTTAATGGCAACTGGCACTCGTCGTGGTGGCATGATTACGGGTCTTGCATTTGGATTGATTTCCAGGTGTACTTTCCCTTCCATACTCCCGAGAGATTCGTCGAATACATCAGCGTACGACTCCATTACACTTTCCAGGTCTCCACGGCAGTTGTTCACCTCCTTCTGCTCTGGTTTGTTGTGGGTTACAGTGTTTAGAATGTTTTCATACTGTACAGTTAGCAGGTCCATTTGTTGTGCAGTGGTTGAACCCAGTAATGGTGTGTAATCGCCATCTACAATGGTGAAATCTGCCCAATGGGTTGTCGCGTTCTTGGAGTTTACCAGCTTCAGTCGTGCAGTTCCAATCACTGGCATTGTGGACTTGGAATACATGACTAATTTATTCTTTGTACGGTGAATTAGTGTGCTCTTCGGAATATATTTGGCAGGAATGACATTGCAAGAGGCCCCAGAGTCTACAAGCATTCTCACGGGATGGTGGTCGATTTGCATAGTGGCGAAAATTTTCCCTGACTCCTTTCCTTGTGAAATGTGCATAACGCTTTGCTCATCTTCAGTGATGGATATAGTGAGAATATCGCTGTCGTCGCTCTCGACCTCGACCGTATTGACTGGCTTTCTCTTTGAGGAGAGGCATTTCGCTGCAAAATGATTTGCTTTACCACACTTCGCACATGTTTTTCCGAACGCTGGGCAGTTGTTCCTACCTCTGATATGTCGGCGACCACAATAACGGCATTCGAAATCATGATCCCCCCCCGTCTTAGTTGCGTCATTCTTGGAAGGCTTCTTCTTGGAATTTGCTGTGAAATTGACATCACTCGCCGGAAGTGTGTCGTTTGCTGCCATGGCGCTTAATTGCGATTTCGTAGCTTCGGTGGCCCTACAAACATCAATGCATTTGTCGTATGTAAGGTCCGAGATTTGGAGGAGTTTTCTTCGTATGCTGTTATCTATTATTCCACAGACAAGTCTGTCCCTTATCATTTCTTCTTTTAAAACGCCAAAGTTGCATGAACTTGCCGAGTCTCTGAGAACAGTGGCGTAGGCATCGATGGATTCGTCAGAGTTTTGGGCTCTGTTGTTAAACTTGTATCTTTCATAGATGATATTTGTCTTCCCGCTGCAATGCTCGTTCCATAATTCCAGAATCTTGGTGATATCCTTCTTTTCATCTTCCGTTTTAAATGGCAATCCGTTATGAATCTTTAGCGCTTCGTGGCCAATGCATGTTATGAATGTAGCAACGCGATATTCATTACTTTGCTGATTCAGATTGGTTACAAATTCGTAGGCGTCCCAAATTTGTTTCCATTGCTTCCAGTTTTGTTTCAGATCACCTTTGAGGTTGATGTTCGGCGGTATCGGCACTTTGCTCGTGAACATTTGTGGTGTTGTTATGTTCGGCTGGTTTACTGCTGCGTTAGCCGTCGATGGCTGCTCTGAATCCGACATTGCTTTGTGACGTTCCTTATTATAGTAAGATGTTCTTCTACTCCTGACACCATGTAAAGTTATGTTAACTTTGGTTATAGAAAAGATTTATTATGTTCACTAAATAGCTTGTTGTACAATCCAGACCAAGCTCCGATCGCCTGGTCCTAAATCCCCCACACACACTTTTAGCACATGGCTTTCCGGTCCTTTGATTGGCTTTATAGTAGCCAATCAGCAGTATCGTTACAACTATAACAATCTTTTTATTAACGATGGGCTTACAAGAGATTGTGTCGACATAAATAATAGACTAATTATAAAACTAACGTAACTTTGCCCTTGGAATCTAGGGTGGAGTGGGTAATCTTGGGGGGAGTGGGCAAGAGATTGGTCACAGACTGCAGATATTTTGCCTGTGGAGATATTTTGCCTGTGGAGTATGTAGGCTAAAGGTTTTTGTTCCTTTCGAGGCAGCACTTCACTTGCGGTAGTAACTTCTAGGCTACTTGATATAATTGCGAATGCATGTCGGCCTGAAATCATCCTAGTTTGTTTTCACTCAGGTTCTCTCTCGGTTAATCTCAAGTGTTGATTATTACGGATTTGTCCGCTTAACTAATTCCGCTTGAGAGGGTTGTTCGCTTAAAATGGGTGTCCGCGTTAACAGGGGTTGAACTGTAGGCTTAACTTCAGTGGTGAGATGCAGCGCGATAACAGTAGTGTGTGCCAGCCTTTCATATGAAAACTCAGTGGCGTAGGATTTTGAAAGGGGGGAGCCGAAATCAGAATAAATTTTTAGGGGGTCCGGGGGCATGCTCCCCCGGGAAATTTTGAAATCGAGATTTTGAAATCGAGAGTCGCTGAAATGCCATTTCCTGGCTTTTGGAGGAAGATTTTACAGACCCTAAAGGTTAAAAAACGTCATAAAATACTCAAAACACGCAAACGTCACATAGATACTCAAAATGCATACACTCAGTAGATTGAATACACTGTTTACAGTTCATTTGACCAGGGGCGGATCTAGGAGAAAATCTGACTGTATCGTATTTGTGATGACACCAAAGTAGGGGGGTCCGGGGGCATTCCCCCCCGTAAAATTTTGAAAATCAAGACACCGGAAATGCGATTTCCTGCAATCTGAGGGAATGTTTAGACAAAATACAGCGGCACGCACAACTTAAATTTTTCATGAATATAAATAACCAAAAACGACAAATTAAAGTTTACTTGTATTATAAAAAGTTTGGTAATAAATATTGTCAACAACTAAAACTGTTTATGTTACAGTAGATTATTTAATACTCAATATATAGGTCAACATACCTGTATCGGCAAGCTATCATACTTTATAAATTAATTAGGCTATAACAAGCCCAGACGACATCTACTTTTATAAATAATAGTTATATTCCCATTCTAAATGCGTGGGCTACCTGGACGTTGTAATGTTATACTCAGAATTGCACATTCTAAATGTGTTAATGCCATTGTGATCAAAACGATGATGACACAGACACTAGTGTACAGAGAGGTTCATGAACTAAATTAATGATATTTTCAAAAGCATATCAGAACAGCAACTGCCACTCAGACTTGGCTTTACGCCGACTCGAGTAAGTCTTCATTTTAATGTAAATCAATATACACAAGTCAAGGACAGTCTCAGTCACTCTCATTAGCATACTCCAAATTTGGTGCATAATATTAGTAGCTAAGATATTTATTATTCACGAACTTTATACCTCACTGGGTGCTGATTTGAAGAGCGCGATTCTTGGCTGCGAGGGAACTGTAGCTTCGCAAAATTAGACACAGCAAATTCGGCTGTAAGACACTTCTCACAATACGCTTAAGAGGGAGTAATCTACTCGCCTTTTCCTCCGGAGAATAACTTCCATTATCCAAGACACACAACAGCTGTTGTAGAACACTGTCAGAGGCGCTTGTGTAGAGGCTTGTGAGTTCGCAAAGTTGCATAAACTAAATCACATCACGCCGTAATCATATTTAGATCGTCGGAGACTGCTCCGATACCGTCAACTGTATCGAAAGTGTGGAAACTGTAGCAAAACGTGACCAAAATCAAGCATTTTGATTGGTTTGATACAGTCAACTGTATCAGATACAGTCGCTACAGTTACTATATTTAGCACAACTGTATCAATCGTAACCTCATCGGTAACACATCGCCATTAAAGAATCGAGACGAGGGCGCCTTTTGCGGGCTACCGAGAATTTCCTGTGCGAGTGGTTCGTCTCGCTTGGTCGTAGAACAGAACTGATTTTAAGCTTTGAAAAATTGCGTACATTAACATCAAAGAATTTGAAAATGATGTTGCTGAACTTTGAAAAAGCTACTTCTGAATTGTAATTATTCGATTTTTAATTTGTTTTAATTTAATTAAATTATTAAGTGAAAATCTGACTGTATCATACGATACAGTTGATACAGTCTAGATCCGCCCCTGAATTTCCTGACATAATTCATATTGCATCAGTTTTGTAGTTCAATGTCTGTTGTTTGAGCCGCGTCTCCCACAGCTCCCCCCTGGCTACGCCACTGTGAAAACTACATATTTTACAGATATCTCTACTTAGAACATACATGTAGTGTAATCGAGGGAAATGCCAAATATTATACTGTATTATACTTGCATTTGACGAATGTGTCTTTTTTACTAACAGCCCAGCGCCAGCGGGTGTAATGTCGAAGTGGGCTGCGGAAGAAACAAATGTTGTTTACTTGGCATATTTTGTGCTCCAAAATTACAAGCAAACGCCCCTTGCAAACTTCAGGTAAGTTATACAAGTTTTATAGCTTTGTTTTTAGAGCTACAAGCTGTCGTAAGTGTACACACGTAAAAACGCACAAGCTGTTACATACCTGCAAGCAAGTTGTTACAAGGCTGGCAACAGGCTGTCACCGTCATGTGTTCGCACTGGCTGTCCCAGTTTGTTAACATGTCTGTAACAGGTTGTTGGCAACTTGTAACAAGGCTGATGACTCCAACAGACTGATGAAAAATTGTTCCAACAACCTGTTACCGCTCTGTACTCAGCAAGTTGTTAACAGATTGATGCTAACAAGGTTGTAGCAGCTTCTTGAATGAACAGCATTGTTACAACTTGTTCCCAGCCTTGCTACAAGCCTGTTGCGAACACATCCTGTTGACAAGCTGTGAGATTTTTACGTGTGTAGTTGAACGGAGAAGTTAGTATCGCATCGTTTACTATTCAGTTATTAGCAGAAATATCTGAGCTGCAGACGGGACTCGAACCCGCAACTTTCCGACTTCACGCTGAATATTATAGTTATATATAATTGTAATAAAAGTAGCGTGCTGCGTAGGCAGTGTTGAAACAACAATCGGAATATAGTAAGGTTATAGATATACTGCCGAAACAGAGATCGAACGTGGCAGTCTAAGGGGCGTAGGAAGCTTGGTAAAGTTAGGGGGGCCGACTCCCACGAGGCGCCACCATGGTTGGCGCCGAGCGAAAATTTTTTGAAAATTTGGAGTCTCTAGATCGTCGGAAATGGCATTTTCAGAGTCTCCTCTACCTCTTTCGTTAGGCCCTTTCATTAATTCTTTCATTATAATTTGTGAGTCTATGCTATCCGTGAGTCAGGATGGATTATTATTATTAATTGGCCGATTAGCGCAATCGAAGTCGCACTTATAATGCAATTTTTTTAAATTCAATTATTTTTTGGGGGGGCCGAAAGCTATTCCGGCCCCCCTTTATAAAATATTGGGGGGGCCGCGGCCCCCCGGCCCCCCCGCTTCCTACGCCCCTGGGCAGTCTAATGTTTTGAGCGAAGGCCCTTCGTTTCTCTCTGACGAAGGGCGTTCGTTCTCTGTTTCGGCAGTATTATCTAACCTTACTATATTTCGATTGTTAAAAATAATTGAGCTTAGCAAATCTAGTTTTAGTTATTTTTATAAACTTTTTTCTGTTTTCCCGTTGTGTACAGAGCCGGATGCGACGCAAGCTTCGTTGGCTTCACAAATGTGGCTGCGCTGATGGATTAGAATGCAAGGTGACTCACAGCTTCATAATCTTCGGCAGAAAGGTCGAATCTAGACAGTGCCGGGCCGCCGAAGTTCCTGTGGTTCCAAAAGAAATTAATACAGAACCTCGCCAAGAAAAACGATTCTTACTCAGGGTAAGTCAGTTGAATATATATATTTCTCAAATTCATTAATAATTCATGCGAATTTTACTCAATCAGACAGCTCCATTCCGTCACGTGAATGGGCTGTGAAACACCGTAAAGCCATAGAGATCATATAAATACTAGAGGGGGCATGGGCGGGAAAATTTGGTAACCACATGGGGGCCGCCATTACCTATTTCAGTCAATTGGTTGGCAAATGTACTAGACCCAGTCCTTTGCCAACCAACGCGCCTAATCTTTGCCTCTAAAAAAATCCAAGATGGTGGCGTTCAATTGGTTACCCGCGGTTGACTGAAACTAAGATAGGATGCCCCCTCTAGTATTTATATGATCTCTATGGGTAAAGCAGCTGCATCAAACCATAGTCAACCGAGATATGGTCTGGAAACTCAGCTAAAGTCTTTGGTCTATCTTTTTGTTCGCCTTTATGCATTTTTGTGCACGGTGCACGGTCACTGAACACATTGTATTTTAGTATAATGAACGATTGTCCAATAGCAACGTTTCAGTTCAATCACTCAGCCGTGCTATTTAAATATTAATAAACCTAGAACAAAGGATGTGCACGGTGTAAGGTACGGTTCAACATAAAATCACAGCTCATTATAGGCGCTTTTGCCGAGTTTCCAGACCATATCTCGATTTTTATATATATATATATATATATATATATATATATATATATATATATATATATATATATATATATATATATAAATATATATATATTCAAGGATTTGATTTTCGTAGAACAGTGCTCAATACATAAAGTAGAGCGAAGTATATGTTGTGGGAGAAAAAAGACAAATAAACTACAAGTTCATCCCAACAAGCCTGTTTCGTGGTTGCCCACTCATCAGGGGATTTAATAATAAGAGTATTCGCGTTACCACCATATATACAATCTAATTTACATAATCTTGCCGCCACCGAAACAAAGCCCTCCTACGCAATACCTGAACAAACAAATCCGACGCTACATAAATTATATCAATCAACTAGATTATTATGTAAATTAGATTGTATATATGGTGGTAACGCGAATACTCTTATTATTAAATCCCCTGATGAGTGGGCAACCACGAAACAGGCTTGTTGGGATGAACTTGTAGTTTATTTGTCTTTTTTCTCCCACAACATATAAATATATATATATATATATATATATATATATATATATATATATATATATATATTCAATTCGATTCAAAAGTTTACTTCACGAGGTCAAAAAGGCTCATTTAGATGCATATAAAAGAATATTTAAAGCGGTGCTCGGCTTATTTTCACTTTGTTCTATCTAAAACATTGCCTATATACGCAGCACCCCACTTTACTCCCCTTGACGAGTAAAATTGTCTGGCGTTAGACAGAGTAAAATTAATAAGTTGCAAAAAGGCAACTGTGTCCAGTAAATGGTTAAAGTGTACTTTCTGGCGATTACGTTGCAATAAGCTTCTTATTTTCTTTAATGTATAGGACTGCAATAATGATAGCCAGTGTGGAGTAGAAAGATGCTGTTCTTCTGTTCTTAACAAGTGCTTCCCAGTTCTTCCTTTAGACTCACCATGCGCAACAAACGTAAGTCAACCAAATTTTTTAAACTTAAATTAGTTAAGTATAATTTGTGCGGTACTGGCACAAGACTGGAACAACCAAACTTTAAACTCAGAATAGCTACATAAGTCATTTTCGTATATAACTACTACTCTATGGAACAATTTACCGGTTGAGATAAGGGAATCCAAAGATATTACGTCTTCTAAAAAGTCTGTAAGTAAGCCGTTTTATTATAGTATTATTAAGTTTGTTTGTTACGCAACCACATTCAGTGTATAAGGATGAAATAATCTTAATTGTGCTTCCCCGGTCGCGGCGAAAAACCCGCAAGGTCTTGATAACGAGTTTACTGCTGGCTTGTCGTATCACGCGTCTGGGCGACATGTGGCTTGATGTTTCTATTATGCACCTGACTACGTTTCGTCCATGCTGCTGATCAGTCCATTCTCTTCTTCAAATTGACTGTATATACTAATTGTGACCAGGCTCTGAAATTGAGTGTGGGAGTCAATTTCAACGAATTAAAGAACTAATTCCTAACCCCACACCCCAACCCCAACCCCAAACCACAACCCCATGGAAACCCTAAACCTAATCACAACCCCCGGTAGCCATGAGCCTAATCACAACCCTCCGGGAAGAAGTCCCGCCTCTCAGACACGGACCAGAACACCCCTACTGGACTTTTCCTTATACGCTTTTTAGTTTAACATCCCGCATGTGGGACAGAGTTGACGTCGACATTGACTCCCAGACTCAATTTCAGAGCTTGATTACAATATTTAGTATATACAGTCGATTTGAAGAAGAGACCAGGTTCCATGCTGACATTGTGCTAATTGTTGCATAAACGCAACCTGCATGCATGTAGACGCATGTAACACAAATGTTTATATGGAGGTGGGCCGGCTCTCCGTTGGCTTGTTTACCGATCGACTTGTGCATTTTTCTCACGAAAGAGCATCAAAAAGTAGGACAATATGCAGTTTACTGTTCCTTGATATCTTTTGTAGTTTGGGCCTTAATACCCGCTTCACAGTCGTTTTTTGTTGTTTTTTTTCTTCTTATATTGTAGAGCTGTTGTGGGGAGGGCAAAGAGTGCAGAGTCACTTACACTTTGTACAACCCAATAAGCGGAAAGAAGATCTACGAGGTGCGACAGTGTAAGCTTGCTTCAGAACCATCTGAAGCCCAGGCCATTGAAGTCAGCGAAGCTTGAAATGAAAGATGACTGAAATACACCTAAAAGTCTGTAGAAGGTCACAAGAAATCCATTAGCGAATCTTGTTAAGTATCATCCATGGTATGAATTATTAAAGAGCATTACAAAAATAATTTCTCTGTGCTTGTTTCCAAGCTTTAGCAGTGACGTCAGACCTAGGTACCAGTCTCATCATATACGCGCGTGCTTCAGAACGATGGGACAAGGCTGCAGCAGCAGTTTACCCATAACATCGAAAACTGTCTCGGCGAAATCTTGTCTCTTCGAAACTCTTTTTTCGTCAAAACCTCGTTTCATCGAAAGTTTGGTTCGCTAAAATTTCAAAAATACATTTTACCGAAGCCCTTTTCGCTTTTTTTTTAAATTTAAAAGTAAACAAATTTATGGGCCTGGCCTCATGGTAGTAACCGCTGACCGTTTTCTCATAAATGAACTTGTAACTGGATTGGTCGATCTGCGGGCGCGGCTGAGCCCACACATATTGGGTAGGATAGGTCAGCGGTTGCTACCATGAGACGGGGGAGAGGAAAAGTTATCCCCAGGTTACCCTCACTCGGTTAAGAAGTCTTAATACAATTGTGACAACAGACGGTGTCTCACTTCCATCTCCCAAACGAAGTATGAATGAGCTTTTCTGCAAACCACTTCTCGCCTACTCTTTAAACAAACGCCTTCCAGAATGGAACTGCACTCTTTCTTAGACACTTATCTGCATATAGCACAAATACCCGTTTGAAGAGCAAATTTCTTTTAAGAATTACACCCACTGTCAAGTGTCAACGCGAAAACGCTTTTTGAAAACGCTCCGCAAAAAGGATTCAAGAAAAATACTGCGATTTCCGGCGTGACAAAACCTGTAGACTATATAGATTTCAAATTAACTTGGCGTAGGCGAGACTATGAATTGATATGGCATTTAAGGAAAGGACATTGGGATGTCAAATCATATAATAGCAACATTTACTTTGCTATAGGCGAGACAGAAATTACCGAGTGAGAGGGAACTCGTAAACGAATTAGCAGATAGGGAAACAAAAAACAAGCGTTTGAAAAACACTTAGTGTTGGGATGTGACAGCCAAATGATCTGCTCCAAGATTATCATTGGTTGTACGATGACAGCCGCTGTCTGTAAGTTTTAAAAGCTAGATTAATGATTCCCTTATTAAGACAACTCTTGCAATATATGAGGCAGGTGCTTACAGCTGTTCTCGAAGACTACCCCGAAAGGATTCGCAGATATTTCAACGAAAGCCTTACAATACAGGTACGACGGATTGGTTTCTATATTTATATACTATACCATTAAAACTATTCACAAAGTATAGTATAGAGGTCGCCCTCTTAAATAACATTATGCTGTGAAGTCGGTATATGCTCTTGTTAAATTCATGTATACATAATATAAACAACTGTTAAGTCCATTTCAAAATTATACCCAGAGACATATAGAAAGAATTTCGTTATGTTCTTGTAAAAGAAGTGAAAAATTCGTGGAGTTGCAAGGTTTGGACTCGTATCTCAAGGATATACAAATTTACTGCTTTAGCAGTCGAACTATATCATAGGCTATTCTAGTGATTTTTGGTGAAGGAAAATTCGAGTGTGGAATATATACATTTTAAGACCAAACCGGGACCAGTTGCGAAAAATGCAACTACACAGGCCTTCCGGCAGGAATTGAACCCACGACCTTGCGATTCTAGTGCAATGCTCTGACCAGTGACCCACGGAGGCCGTTGCCGAGAGCTTGATCGCGAGTTCTGTATATATTAAGGTGGTAATGCCAGGAGAGAATTGGGTTTATTAGAAGTAATATTGGGCATTTCACTCGATTACATAGCATGTTCTAGGGATTTTTGGTGAAGGAAAATTCGAGTGTGGAATAGAAAATCGCTAAAAATGGCTAGAACATGCTATGTAATCGAGTGAAATGCCCAATATTACTTCTAAAAATATATATATCATAGCCTATCATAGTCTATCGTTCTATCTGACACTTCTCGTAGTTGCGTTGCGTTGTTGCTTTTCCCACATACTGCTGGCTTATTAACACTTTGAGGCCTGGACCTCTCCCTTGTGCTGAATAAAATCGTCTGGCATTAGCCAGAATAAAATACTAAAGACTCTTCTTCAGGCTTCAAAGTGTTACAGAGATAGGTTTTAACACTTCGAGGCCTGGACCTCTCCCTTGTGCTGAATAAAATCGTCTGGCGTTAGCCAGAATAAAATACTAAAGACTCGTCTTCACTCTTCAGGTTTCAAAGTGTTAATGAGATAGGTTTTAACACTTTGAGGCCTGGACCTCTCCCCTGTGCTGAATAAAATCGTCTGGCGTTAGCCAGAATAAAATACTAAAGACTCGTCGTTAGGCTTCAAAGTGTTAAGCAGAAAAGGCTATATTTAAATTGACGAGTTCCTTATGTTAAACAGTATCAGAATTATTGACAGTTTCACGTTTTACTCTGAGGAAAGGCCCGCTTGAAATGTCAGTGTTTCGTTGCTATATGCATGACATAAAATATGCATGTATACCCACAGATTGCAAGCCAGGGATTGAGAAAGCACTGTAAATTACCATAAACTGTAGACTGTATTTTTACACTTTCTCTATAGCGTCCAAACTACCAGTATACTTCACTGTAAAATAACAATGAATTTTGACACCAAAGCACGCCTTTTCGCAGCAATTTGCTCTGATCCAGAACACTGCCAATGCAGTACCCTAAGTAACTTTTAACACTTTATGTCGTTGAGGCACTCGAATACAATGTTTATTCATGAGTTGAAAAAGTTTCCAACCTGCTTATATACGAGTAGGTTTTCACAAGTTTTCACATCATTGCTTAAACTAGCAAGAATGTTGGCTACACGTTACAGTCGAACATCCAACAAAAACACAAAACGTTTTAAAAGTCCACAGTAAACATGCACATAGCTGGACCAAACTGTATTCGAGATTTGCCAACAAACGAGAATTTGAGTAGGCACATGTAAATTAGAATTTAATATGAGAAGATGCGGAAGATAAGATAAGAAAAGTTCAAAGGCAATCAACATACGACAAAGAACAATATATTACTTCAATTCAAGGCGTCCGTTAAGCCTGCCGCACACGAGAGCTACTAGCTGAGCCGAAAACCTCGCGAGGCCGTCAGCTCAGCTCAGTGTTTCGCCGCAAACGTTGAGAAAAGTGCTGAGCTCAAAACAGCAAAAATGCCGTAGATCTCTATTCTTGAATTCGGGTGACCGGACATCATACAAACACGGATAATTTGGCCACATCCCAACCAATTTATCCTCTAAAAGGACGTCATTTACAAGTTCATTTGCATTCGCCATCATGGTCTCCATTTTCATCAGCTCTCACGTGAACAAACTATGGGTTTTCATTGGCCAGTTGATTTCAGCGGCTCAGCACGTAGCTCGCAACATCCGCAGACGTTGAGATTTTTTCCTTGCGACGTGAAAAATATCAAACACGATAGATATTTTCCTCACGGCCTCGCGAGGCTAAATCCTCACGAAAATCATCCGCACACGAGAGAAACTTGCTGAGCTGACCGCCTCGCGAGGTGGCTGGCTCAGCTAGTAGCTCTCGTGTGCGGCAGGCTTTACGTTCAAATCATCTGAGTCCCAGTAGCTCAATGGTTAGAACGTCTCACTGGTGATCAGAAGGTTGTGGGTTGTACACATATTCAACCTACGTTCAAATCATCTGAGTCTCAGTAGCCCAATGGTTAGAACGTCTCACTGGCGATCAGAAGGTTGTGGATTCGAGTCCCACTTGGGAACATGGAACTTTTTCTGAGTAAAATCGCCCGAAGAACATTTACACTCTACCACTCAATAACCAACATCGTCGTGCATCAATATAATTTTGAGTAAATACTGAAGTACATTCATATTTAGTAGAACTTGATATAGTATATAACAATCGAAATATTGTAAGGTTAGATATACTGCCGAAACAGAGAACACGTAGGAGTCTTACGTTTCTCTTTGACGAAGGGCCTTCGCTCGAAACGTAAGACTCCTGTTCTCTGTTTCGGCAGTATATCTAACCTTACTATATTTCGATTGTTGTTTCAACACTGCCTACGCAGTACCCTACTACGCTACTTCTATTGATATAGTATAGATATATTTACCAGAAATTGAAAACGCTGCATTCTGATTGGCTACGCTACGCACCGTATCTATTTATTGCCACAGAACTAATATTATTGTGTGGTGTAGGTAAACTCAGGTGATGTGGGCAAGGGGAGGGTCACGTTGCCCACAGACTGCACAGAGTTGCCTGCAGAGTAGGCTAAAGATTCTCATCCCATTTGAGGCAGCACTTCACTTGCGATAGTAACTTCAAGCATATTAACTTATATAAAGTGAACTTCGCTTCGCCTATATCATTAGAGAGCTTAAGCAACAGACGTTTTAGAGCCACGGACGGCGTTGTAATTCAATAGCATTTTCCGTTCAAAATAATGAGCAATGATAATGAGCAATTTAAAATTCCAAGAGCAAAGTGAACGCCGTCGTCGTTCTACACAAGACGTCATTGAGAGCATTTTCACGTTCTTGAGACGACGGGAACTTCTAAAACGTTGAGGACGTTGAGGCCTGTCATCTTTGTTTTACTACAATGAGACATTTTAAAGTAGACTGAAACTTGTATTTTAAGGGGGATAATTTCATTACATTACAATATAAAATAAAAAATAAAGGAATAAAGATGAAATTTAAGCTTATAAGCTAACAGTTTAGATATGGGATTATTCATAGCCTTTGTTTTGGGTAAAATAGTCTTTTCAAAGAATACGCGGTTCAGTAGTTCTGTATTGTATTCCTGTTCTTCCGGTCACCGTTCCGTGTCTCAAAAACGCCTAATATGCTTAAGCTCTCTACTGACTGACAGTCACACTTCCAAAGACGGCGGTCCTTTCTCCAATAGTAGTAACCGCTGACATGATTTTAAATAAATTTATAACTAGATTGATTGGACTGTGGGCGCGGCTGAGACCTCAGTCAACAGAAATATAGAGTCAGCGGTCACTACCATGAAAAAAGGAAGGATACTGGCACCATTGTTCAGTCACTGTTTGGACATATTTGGACAAGAACCGCAGTTCAGTTATATGTATAGTTCAGTGATAGCTAGTAAAAAATTCAGTACACTACACACAAAGGAAAACAACGAAACGCATGACCAGAGGCATAAAATATCACAAAAAGCAAAAAAAAATCCACGAAACGAAAAAAAATATCCACGAAACGAAAAAAAAATCCACGAAACGAAAAAAATTCACGAAACGCAGAAAAAAATCCACGAAACGCAAACAAGTCCACGAAACGCAAAAAAAATCACGAAACGCAAAAAATTCACGAAACGCAAAAAATCCAAAAAAATTCACGAACTTCAAAAACTAATTCTTGAAACGCGAGAAATTTCCTTGATGTTATCGAAGCGAAAAAACTGCGATCCTATAATCTATAATCGAAAGCTGTATCTCAGGCAAATGCTTTCCCGTACAGACTTCGAACTCGGTAAAGTGTTATTTTCTGCTGGCTGAGGAACTAAAGAAGCAGAAAATGTTTCCTCTCACACTGCTGGGGGCATGATGGGTAATCAGGTGTATAAGGGGAGTGGGGGTGAGGGGGTGATGTCAGCACGTTTTCGTTGTTGCTTCGCCATGCTTGACCTCTAATCCCACCCACCCTTCCCCTTGTAATGCATTCATGGGTTGAAGTTTTAATTGTTAGGTTATGTGAAAAATACAATGAACTGCTATTGGTCATCCTGTATTTAGTTTATTTCTAGTTGAGCTGTAATAGGTAACAGTAATGTGATGCAAAGCTGTAATAGCTATCTGTGGTTAAATAAAGGTTAAGCTTGCGGCGGATGCTGCAGCAGCTCCCAGCTGTGTGTGAGAATAAGCCTTTAATATTCTTTTCCAGGAACAATCACCTAGAAGAACGCCATGACATCACCCATGAGTGTGCCAGACTGTGAGCGACAATGTGAGATACAATTAGCACAACACGTGGAGAACCTAAGACGTCTCCTGATGATTAAGAGAGTCAATGTGAGCGAAAGTTCTCAAGATTTGATCGACTATTGTCGAAACAATGCACAGAGTGATGCATTCATTACCAAAGTTCCATCTTCGAAAAATCCATTCCGAGAACGAGACACGAAATGCGATCTCGTGTAAATCCCTTAAAAATACAAGAATTTATCAAAGCGATCTTATATAAAGAATACATTAATATTACCTTTTGTCTCAGAGTTTAAACTGTTAACGTATTAAAAAAGTTAGAACATGTATAGCTTGGCAGGAGGGCGAGAACGGAAAAATGTGTACGTGTGATATTAGTTGTTGTTATATAAATCAACTACACGCATAAATGTTCACGGTTGTCAACAGGCGTGAACAATGTTGTACTGCTCGCCGTGAACAAGTTGACAACAAGTTGTTCACTTATGGTTCGAACAGCTTGTTCACGGATAAATCAACAGTCATGAACAAGTTGTTCCAACAGCACATTTTTATAGCCAACAACATTGTTCGCACATGATACAACATGTTGTAACAGCATGACGAAATAACAATGATGAACAACAATGTTACAACAATGGTGAACATGGTTGATGTATCAACACGTTATTCGGTTGTTCCAACATGCGTGAACAACGGTTGTTGTTTCATCAAGCTGTAACAACTTGTTGAAGCAATGATGAACAATGTTGTTCATTTATCAGTGTTGTTCACATATGTCAACAAGTTGTTACAGCATTGTTCAGACAACAATGCTGTAACAACTTGCGAGATTTTTACGCGTGTAGTAGACTATTACAAATGCTGCATTCCGATTGCCAGAGCTATGCACTGTCTACTAGTGGTGACACAGGCGGCCCATTCAAGTGACTTGTCTCACTGATATTATATTATTAAAATGTATTGAATATGTCATCACAAGCACTATTAAAAATGCATTTAAATATAAAATACCTGGTGTTGTGTTGTTCCCTTTTGTATTCAGTCTCATATCGAGCAGTACACAACACCAGATATTTTATATTTAAATGCATTTTTAATAGTGCTTGTGATGACATATTTAACACATGAATAATATCAGTGAGACAAGTCGCTTGAATGGGCCGCCTGTGAAGTTTTCAGCTCTTCCATATCTCACTTCTTTACAACCTCGTCCCCAGGGGAGTAGCTAATGGTCGTGGGTCGTGGGTCGTGGGTAAAAAGTCGTGGGTCTTGATTTTTTCCAAACGCACACGGCGTCTCCGCGGACTTAAATGCAATTACTAATATTTCGAAAACTATAGCTTAAAACAACACAAAATTTAGCGAGAATGGTCGGAAACGCGTGTGTGTTTACAATATATTGCTCTGCATGACGTTCAGTCATACGCTTTACAATAATTTTCACGCACATTTGTTTGCATGGGCAGAATTAAGTACATAGTCAGAATACTTTTCTTCGTAAAGTTTGTGAAGTTCTAAGCGAAACGTTCCAAAATATCAGCTTTCGATTAAACAAGTTTCAGAGTCACTTAGTTAGTCTTAGCTCACTCAGGCGGTTGGTTCTATAATAGCATGGAAACGCGGGTTTCAAATTTAACTCACCCATGACCCATCGATATCTCCGTAAATGCGCATGCAGTAGCGATTGTGATTCACCTTTA
This sequence comes from Corallium rubrum, assembly GCA_964035015.1. Classification (NCBI taxonomy): domain Eukaryota; kingdom Metazoa; phylum Cnidaria; class Anthozoa; order Scleralcyonacea; family Coralliidae; genus Corallium; species Corallium rubrum. Next base: position 8,121,737 of record OZ036004.1, read on the forward strand.
AATTATTTAGTATAATCGTATTCCTTTTAATATTGATGTTGATAATACTTCTGATTGTAATATTTAATGTTTTCGATTACTCTTGACAATGCAATCACCTTCGCCAAGTTTGTGCAAAACCACTTCCCCCGAATAGCTATTCAATTTATTCAACTTCAATAATACAACTTCTATAATTTATTCACAATTTTTGGGAAAAATCACGACCCACGACATTTTACCCACGACCCACGAGCATTAGCTACTCCCCGTCCCCAGGGGACGAGGTTGACTTCTTTAGATATTGAGATTTGCGTGATATGCGTGATATGCAAATAACATCACTTAGACGTCACACCGTATAATGACTTGTTGGGAAATCATGTCTATTCTTGCAATAGTTCAAGTAAATCACTTGAAACTTTTTACGTATAGTGTCCTGCGATACACAGAAGCACATGCACAGTTAACAGTGATTTCTTTAAATAATCTCAAATTGATATTCAAGATTTTCCAACAAGTCATTATGCAGTGTGACGTCTAAGTGATGTTATTTACATTTATAAAATAAGGTGCCCTCTACGCACGCTCTGATTGGCTGGGCTCCGTGCATTTATAAGAGAACATAGATCATGAATGACGTAGAATGGCGTCAGCTGGCCGGAAAAGCCCGCCATATTCCAAAACTACCTGACTTTTAGTTTGATTTTACCTCCTCTTATTTTATAAAACAAATAAAACATAAAGCTCCGTGCATATGTACTCTTATAAAGGTACGTTTGACGTCATTTGAACACGAAAGAAGTGTAAAGGCACTCGGCTATCGCCTCGTGCCTCTACTCAACTTCTTTCGTGTTCAAATGACGTCAAACGAACCTTTATAAGAGTACATATGCACGGAGCTTTATGTTTTATTTGTTAAATATAACAAATCTCAATATCTCTAGTACGAAGTGACGAAGTGAGATAAGGACGAACTATAAACGTCCATCTTTATAAATCCAAACGTTTTCTCAAATAAGAGTTTCTTTTGAACTTATTTTTCGCTGCACTGATAAGCTTTTAAATATTCGGCGATCAACAAGTTACAATGAAAGCGCCTTGAAGCGAAAATTAAGTTCGCTTATTTGAAAGAACACTTTGATAAAGTAACTCTTTTGCAGTTTTTCGTTTCCTTGCTTCGTTCTTGAGATATTTCAGTTTGTTTAATATGCAAATGTCACATGTGCATAATGAGTTATTGGAGAATTTGAATTTTGAATTTATTTGAATTTATTAAATTTGCCACTTAACGTGTGGCAGGAGAGAGGAACAGAACTTTCGTCCCAATTATTGACACCAAACTCCTATGTGTAGACAACTAAGACCTAGGTGTTGATTTTACGGAGGGAGGAAAACTGGAGAACTCGGCGAAAAACCCTCTGAGCACAGGAGAGACCAACTAAATTCTACTCACATAAGTCCCAAGCTGGTGGAGGACGGGGTTATTCGCAAACGGTCACCCATCCAAGTACTAACCCCGTCCGACCGGGCTTAACTATTGGTGAGAGGCAGCGCCCTAACAGCACACGCCACCCGTTGAAAGTTATATATCTTCGCTATTATCAAACGAAATCACTTGAAATTCTACATATTTGGTGTTGTGGGACTGGGAGGAACGCACGAACATGCTTCCTTCGAATTAAGTTTGGTTTGAGAACAGGAAAAATAGCAGTTATGTGGTCAGAATGCAACGTTATTATTTTCCTGATTATTCACAATTATAAACCATAGTAAATTATAGCTTTTCATAATAAATTAATAAATCTGACAGCCATATATTGGCTGTTGTACATCGACAAAATTAGATTTCAAACTCAACCGCACCCACAGTTATAAATTCATTTACAAACAATTCAGCGGTTCCTACCGTAAGAGAAAGAATTGAGCAAGAGGCCTGGGTCTAATAGCCTGGATAATCAACCAAAATTTTGTAAGATTCGCCAGCCTACATTAGTGGCCCAACTTGCAGGCGAGAGAGACAATACTTGCTCCCACCCAAAAAAATTAAAAAGGGCCGCTTCTTGGGCTAACATTATGGTGAATAATGCAGAATCTTAGAACTCTAAAAAACCCATTGAACGTTATTCCCATTCTCCAGTCCTGAGTGCATCTAGGGAGGAGGGAAGATTTTTCGTTACCTCGGTTGTGCTGTGTTTTCACGTGTTAAAAATCTTTCAAACTGTAAAACAAATTAATAAAACATGTAAGTACATTAGTAAAATGTACAAAAAAAGTAGAATGTTGTGTAGACAGTGTTTTAGACAGAGCAAAGTGATTGGTGGTAAACTGCCGAGAAGTTTCGATAACAAAATATTGAGCGAAGGCCTTCGCTCGAAACGTCAGTATTTTATTAATATTTTTTGCATCTAACTGATGCAGGAGAAACAACAGTAGGACTCGATGTCCCTTAAGGCTTGGCAAACGCTTTCAACATTTCATTCAACATCGTTCAACATTGTTGAATTCAACCGTGATTCAACATGTTGAAAACGTTTGGCCACCCCTGTTGAATGATGTTGAACCTTGTTGAATGGTGTTGAACATGTTCAAATTTTCGTTCAACATACGTTCAATCGAGATGTTCTCACATGTGAAAATCTTTACACATAAGTGAGAGTAAAACGTACCATTCTTCGGTCTCCAGAAGAGAAATAAATTTGCTCACTCTTGACGAGGGCTGCATCTGTAATTCAAGATATTGATATTAATATCACGTCTACTCTTCTGGGTATTGTTTTGCAAAAAAAAAAACAACCAACAAAAAACAGCTACAACTTTGTTTAGCTTACCCTAGTGGCTACCTCAGCAAGAACTAGTAATTTCTTCACGCTAATCCACAATCTTTGAAGAAAGACAAAAAAAGACCCAGACAGTATCAGCAAGGATAAATCAGAAGCAATGATACTCCATACAAACACGAACACGAACACAAATACAACCACGATCACCACCATCACCAACCATCATCACCACCACCACCACCACAACCACCACCACCACAACCACCACCACCACCACCACCACAACCACCACCACCACCACCACAAACATCACCACAAACATCACCACAAACACCACCACCACCACCACAAACATCACCACAAACATCACCACAAACATCACCACAAGCACCACCACCACCACCAAACATCACCACAACCACCACCACCACCACCACAAACATCACCACAAGCACCACCACAAGCACCACCACAAGCACCACCACAAGCACCACCACAAACACCACCACAAACACAAACACCACCACAAACACCACAAACACCACAAACACCACCACAAGCACAAGCACAAGCACAAGCACAAGCACAAGCACAAGCACAAACACAAACACAAACACAAACACAAACACAAACACAAACACAAACACAAACACAAACACAAACACAAACACAAACACAAACACAAACACAAACACAAACACAAACACAAACACAAACACAAACACAAACACAAACACAAACACAAACACAAACACAAACACAAACACAAACACAAACACAAACACAAACACAAACAAACACCACTACCACCACCACCACCACCACCACCACCACCACCACCACCACCACCACCACCACCACAACCACCACCACCACCACACCACCACCACCACCACCACCACCACCACCACCACCACCACCACCACCACCACCACCACCACCACCACCACCACCACCACCACCACCACCACCACCACCACCACCACCACCACCACCACCACCACCACCACCACCACCACCACCACCACCACCACCACCACCACCACCACCACCACCACCACCACCACCACCACCACCACCACCACCACCACCACCACCACCACCACCACCACCACCACCACCACCACCACCACCACCACCACCACCACAAACACGGTTCTGTAAATTACTTTCGTTCCTTGATTTCGCTCCGAATTTTCTTTAATTCTTCGTCTTCAAACAGCTTCCGTGCCTAAAAGAGCATGAATAAAATTATAAATCTCCTTGTACTTCGGTATATTTGGACATAATGAAATTTTCGTGATTGGCAACTGATTAGCTATGACAAACGTTTACCTCAAGGACAGTTATGAGATGATCTGCTGAGGACAAGTCTGGTACGTGAAGAACCAAGTTGAATACATGAATCATTCCCATGTCTTGAAGGACGTTCTTGCAGCTTGTGGTACCCACAATAAGTAATTTCTTTCCCTTTATAGCAAAAAAAGCTTAATATGGACAGACAGACAGACAGACAGACAGACAGACAGACAGACAGACAGACAGACAGACAGACAGACAGACAGACAGACAGACAGACAGACAGACAGACAGACAGACAGACAGACAGGCAGGCAGGCAGGCAGGCAGGCAGGCAGGCAGGCAGACAAACAAACAAACAAACAAACAAACAAACAAACAAACAAACAAACAAACAAACAAACAAACAAACAAACAAACAAACAAACAAACAAACAAACAAACAAACAAACAAACAAACAAACAAACAAACAAACAAACAAACAAACAAACAAACAAACAAACAAACAAACAAACAAACAAACAAACAAACAAACAAACAAACAAACAAACAAACAAACAAACAAACAAACAAACACACACACACACACACACACACACACACAAACTAATGTACGGAAGAAGAGACAGACGAACGGACGGAAGAAAAAACAAACGGTCAGATTTAATAATAATAGAAGCCTTAATCAAACTCACTATAAGTAATACAGTACTACAATAACAACAGATCACAATACATGGCAAACAGAAAAAGATGACTTTGATAAGGGGCTAGCGAACGGACACGAGGTCCCAACTAGGCAAACCCCGTACATAAATCAATAAATTCATGACAATACACATAATGTTCCGCTATTTACTACAATACAGAATGCGCCATTATCCACACCTGACGCTGAACTCAGCCCAGAACTGACAGACAGACAGACAGACAGACAGACAGACAGACAGACAGACGAGACAGACAGACAGACAGACAGACAGACAGACAGACAGACTATGCCAAAGACAGACTAGGCAGGCAGGCAGGCAACGGAAGATCAAAAAGCGAAAACAAAAAGCCAACGAATAAATTAATAAAAGAATAATACGAAGCGCAAAAAAAGAGAATTAGGAAAAATAAGAAAGAAAAACATGAAAGAGGCCAGAAGGGGTCTCAAAGAGCCAGGCACAAAGGGTAACAAACAAACAAACAAACAAACAAACAAACAGAACAACACAAACAAACCATATTGGAAAACCGCGGTCCAATCTGAACGTATTCTAAACATATAAAAAATCGCAGCCAGCCAGTTAGTCTCGCTGGCTTGCTGTTGCAATATCTGATGCATCGCACGCTTGTAAATCTGGAAACTTTGGTTGAACTTACCTAACAGTCTTTCAATATCGTCAATTATTATACAACTCAACTCCGACTTATCAGCGTCATCAAATATCTAAAAGAATGATTTGGTAGACGTTCGTCACTCTCAAATACTATTAGGGACCTTACGATGTTAGAACGACGACGGAGGTTAAAAAGCAACATAAATGTTACAATTTAACACTTTGAGGCCTGGACCTCTCCCTGTGCTGAATAAAATCGTCTGGCGTTAGTCAGAATAAACTTTAAAGACTCGTCGTCAGGCTTCAAAGTGTTAAAGAAGTCACGGCTAACTACTATTATATTTGGTGTGTGAAGCTAGTTTAATGACGTTCAAAACAGAGTTGGAAAAAAGCCGCGGGTATGCGGGTACCACCCGGAGGAAGGTTTACTTTAAAGTGAAAACACGTGAAACAACACATTCGGTAATCTGAGAAAGTTACAACTGACCAACCAAGGTGTCGAGAAGAAAAGCGATTTGCAGCAAAACATTGGCTAACCAACAATTATGCAGCACTGGCAGTGGCAGCAGTTACATGTGTGAGACATGTACGCTGATGTCTGCTGTGATGTCTGTATCTTCGCAGCAGTCGTGGGTAGTTAGTAGGCTGTCAGTCAGCAGCGGTCAGTTATTAGTAGCTATTGTAGTATGCCAAAGCTTACCTATATAGGAAAACCTAGAAAACCAAGGTACTGTAAAAGTCACGCAGTATTTATGAACGTTGCAAAACACAAAATTCTCGCTATATATTTTGAGGAAGGTTATCTAAACTTAAAAAACCCATCCGGAGGAAGGTTGAATACTTTTTCCAACTCTGGTTCAAAACGCTCCAGTATTGCTAAAATGATTGTAGTGTCAGTATTGAAGGCAATCTTAAGCAACAGTTCTCAACTATTTTACATATAACTTTACTTTTTTAATTGCGTTGCACTTTGCCATTTCTGAAAAGCCAATCATGTTCTCTGGACTGCACATTTTTATTAAAGGAAATTCGGATGACAACGCCATTTTAACCGCCAGAGCTGTCTTTCCAGCGCCAACTGGACCTAAGACACGAAATAAGAAAAAAAAAGGTATTGAAACAAAAAATAATAATTATGTAGGATGTGCTTGTGTTAGTGAGATGTTTGTGTTGGTAATGGTAGTAGTGGTGATGGTAATGATGGTGGTAGTGCTGCTGATGGTGGTAGTGATGGTGGTAGTGCTGCTGATGGTGGTAATGGTAATGATGATGGTAGTGGTGATGGTGGTATGATGGTGGTATGATGGTGGTAGTGGTGATGATGGTGGTAATGATGATGGTAGTGGTAATGATCGTGGTAGTGGTGTTGATGGTGGTAGTCGTGATGATGGTGGTAATGATGATGGTAGTGGTAATGATGGTGGTAGTGGTGTTGATGGTGGTAGTGGTGATGATGATGGTAATGATGATGGTAGTGGTAATGATGGTGGTAGCGGAAATGATGGTGCTAGTGGTTTTGATGGTGGTAGTGGTAATGATGGTGGTAGTGGTGATGATGATGGTAATGATGATGGTAGTGGTAATGATGGTAGTAGCGGAAATGATGGTGCTAGTGGTTTTGATGGTGGTAGTGGTAAGGAATTGTGGTAGTGGTTTTGATGATGGTGGTAGTGGTGATAATGGTGGTAGTGTGATGATGGTGGTAGTGGTGATGATGGTGATAGTGGTGATGATGGTGTTAGTGGTGATGGTTGGTAGTGGTAATGATGGTGGTAGTGGTGATGGTGGTAATGATGATGGTAGTGTTAATGATGGTGGTAGTGGTAAGGAATTGTGGTAGTGGTTTTGATGGTGGTAGTGGTGATAATGGTGGTAGTGGTGATGATGGTGATAGTGGCGATGATGGTGTTAGTGGTGATGGTTGGTAGTGGTAATGGTGGTGGTAGTAGTAGGGGTGGTGGTAGTGATGATGATGGTGGTAGTGGTTGTGTTGATGGTGGCATTGGTGATGATAGTGGTAATAGTAACGTTCTGTTGGCAATGGTGATAGTAACAGTGGAAGTGATGATAGTGGTGATAGTAACAGTGGAAGTGATGATAGTGGTGATAGTAACAGTGGAAGTGATGATAGTGGTGATAGTAACAGTGGAAGTGATGATAGTGGTGATAGTAACAGTGGAAGTGATGATAGTGGTGATAGTAACAGTGGAAGTGATGATAGTGGTGATAGTAACAGTGGAAGTGATGATAGTGGTGATAGTAACAGTGGAAGTGATGATAGTAGTGATAGTAACAGTGGAAGTGATGATAGTGGTGATAGTAACAGTGGAAGTGATGATAGTGGTGATAGTAACAGTGGAAGTGATGATAGTGGTGATAGTAACAGTGGAAGTGATGATAGTGGTGATAGTAACAGTGGAAGTGATGATAGTAGTGATAGTAACAGTGGAAGTGATGATAGTGGTGATAGTAACAGTGGAAGTGATGATAGTGGTGATAGTAACAGTGGAAGTGATGATAGTGGTGATAGTAGCAGTGGAAGTGATGATAGTGGTGATAGTAACAGTGGAAGTGATGATAGTGGTGATAGTAACAGTGGAAGTGATGATAGTGGTGATAGTAACAGTGGAAGTGATGATAGTGGTGATAGTAACAGTGGAAGTGATGATAGTGGTGATAGTAACAGTGGAAGTGATGATAGTGGTGATAGTAACAGTGGAAGTGATGATAGTGGTGATAGTAACAGTGGAAGTGATGATAGTGGTGATAGTAACAGTGGAAGTGATGATAGTGGTGATAGTAACAGTGGAAGTGATGATAGTGGTGATAGTAACAGTGGAAGTGATGATAGTGGTGATAGTAACAGTGGAAGTGATGATAGTGGTGATAGTAACAGTGGAAGTGATGATAGTGGTGATAGTAACAGTGGAAGTGATGATAGTGGTGATAGTAACAGTGGAAGTGATGATAGTGGTGATAGTAACAGTGGAAGTGATGATAGTGGTGATAGTAACAGTGGAAGTGATGATAGTGGTGATGGTGGCATTGGTGATGATAGTGGTAATAGTAACGTTCTGTTGGCAATGGTGATAGTAACAGTGGAAGTGATGATAGTGGTGATAGTAACAGTGGAAGTGATGATAGTGGTGATAGTAACAGTGGAAGTGATGATAGTGGTGATAGTAACAGTGGAAGTGATGATAGTGGTGATAGTAACAGTGGAAGTGATGATAGTGGTGATAGTAACAGTGGAAGTGATGATAGTGGTGATAGTAACAGTGGAAGTGATGATAGTGGTGATGATAGTGGTGATGATAGTGGTGATGATAGTGGTGATGATAGTGGTGATGATAGTGGTGATGATAGTGGTGATGATAGTGGTGATGATAGTGGTGATGATAGTGGTGATGATAGTGGTGATGATAGTAGTGATAGTAATAATGGTGTTGTTGGTAGCAAGTGGTATAATAGTAGTGATGGTGATTGTGTGGTTGATGGTGACAGTGTTGATGTTAGTGATGCTGATAGTGGTTACAAGATATTACAGTTACCTTCCAATAAAACGCTGACCGGACCCATTGAACTATCGTGTAACTTCGTCTTTTCAATCAGCAGTTTCCCATCGGAAATAATCTGTTGTATCATTGGACACCAACGAATTATATCTAAAAAAATGAAAAAATTTGGCATTCACATAAACTACACAATAATGCTAAAACATTAGTACGCAAAAACGTTTTAGGATTTGGAGCGCTTTTCACCAAAAATACGTGGAAAAAATCCATACCGTTAGCGACATAAAATTCCAAGTCATCGTCGCTTGCACCAAACGCCTTAACAAAAATAGAAAAATTTGGAAATTTAAAGGATTAACGTTCACTTTTTGTTAAAAATTTTTTCCCAAATACTTACCGGTTTGATGTCAACTTCCAAAGCGTGATTAAAATCAACTTGCTTGACAATAACCTTAGTGGCAGCCTCCGGATCTATTTCTAACGTTGTGCCCATCTGAGAAACACAAAATATATGAAATGTTCAGTTTATATAATTAATTTATATTTTTATAGGTTTGTTCGTTTGTTCGTTTGTTCGTTTGTTCGTTTGTTCGTTTGTTCGTTTGTTCGTTTGTTCGTTTGTTCGTTTGTTCGTTTGTTCGTTTGTTCGTTTGTTCGTTTGTTCGTTTGTTCGTTGTTTTGTTCGTTTGTTCGTTTGTTCGTTTGTTCGTTTGTTCGTTTGTTCGTTTGTTCGTTTGTTCGTTTGTTCGTTTGTTCGTTTGTTCGTTTGTTCGTTTGTTCGTTTGTTCGTTGTTCGTTTGTTCGCTTGTTCGCTTGTTCGCTTGTTCGC
>OZ036004.1:8136467-8141467 GCA_964035015.1 Corallium rubrum
TCTTTCTTTCTTTCTTTCTTTCTTTCTTTCTTTCTTTCTTTCTTTCTTTCTTTCTTTCTTTCTTTCTTTCTTTCTTTCTTTCTTTCTTTCTTTCTCTTCCTTCCTTCCTTCCTTCCTTCCTTCCTTCCTTCCTTCCTTCCTTCCTTCCTTCCTTCCTTCCTTCCTTCCTTCCTTCCTTCCTTCCTTCCTTCCTTCCTTCCTTCCTTCCTTCCTTCCTTCCTTCCTTCCTTCCCTCCCTCCCTCCATTCTTTCCTTCCTCCCTTCCTTCCTTCCTCCCTCCCTCCCTCCCTCCCTCCCTCCCTCCCTCCCTCCCTCCCTCCCTCCCTCCCTCCCTCCCTCCCTTCCTTCCTTCCTTCCTTCCTTCCCTCCATTCTTTCCTTCCTCCCTTCCTTCCTTCCTTCCTTCCTCCCTCCCTCCCTCCCTCCCTCCCTCCCTCCCTCCCTCCCTCCCGTCCGTCCGTCCGTCCGTCCGTCCGTCCGTCCGTCCTTCCTTCCTTCCTTCCTTCCTTCCTTCCTTCCTTCCTTCCTTCCTTCCTTCCTTCCTTCCTTCCTTCCTTCCTTCCTTCCTTCCTTCCTTCCTTCCTTCCTTCCTTCCTTCCTTCCTTCGTTCCTTCGTTCGTTCGTTCGTTCGTTCGTTCGTTCGTTCGTTCGTTCGTTCGTTCGTTCGTTCGTTCGTTCGTTCGTTCGTTCGTTCGTTCGTTCGTTCGTTCGTTCGTTCGTTCGTTCGTTCGTTCGTTCTTTCTTTCCTTCCTTCTATCCTTCCCCTTCCTTCTTCCCTCCCTCCTTCCCTCCCTTCCTTCTTTTCTCCCTCCCTCCAATTAATTACTACAATACCTGGAGGTCCATACAACAAAATGCCTTTGACATGTTTCACTCCTAAAGATAAAAACAAATACAGGTATGTTAAAATAAACAACTACATACAATTATACAATCTTAAACCAAAAAAATTGAGCTGAAAAAAAATTATCTTAAGTTCTCATTAAACATTTTAGCACAATCTAAACAAAAGATAAAACTACTCACCCATTTCAGCAGCAAGTTCTGCTGGGAAAAGCCTCGAAGCAAAAGCTCTTCGAATGATAGTTGAAAACTCCTAAAAAAGAGAGATACATTATCAGTGTTGTTCTTCAAGCAGCAAAGGTGTTTGACCAACTCATAATCAAATAATATAATATAAATAAGTTTTGTGGAAACACCACGTAAAATATTTCTTTGCTAAGCTTTCAAAATATTTTATGTGGTGTTTCCACAAAACTTATTTATATTACTTTATCGCCATGAAAACCAACCTCGTTCCCAGGGCCCTTATCTCCGCTCCCCGCGAAAAGTACCCTGGCATGGGCTGGTCACGTGTCGCTGAACGAAAAATATCATTGTGGGAGGGGTCCTATTACTGTGCTTATTGTTACGCTCGACCAGCCGCCATGTTGAAGTCTTCGAAGTGTTTAATACACCTTCGTTTCGTGTCTTAATTTTGCTATTATAAATAGTGCATACTGGTACAAAGTTTTACGACCAAAACAGGTGATTTGCTTGGAAAGTTTGTTCTTGGGTAGAGACTTACTTGCTGTTCTATCGACGGGCTATGGAAAGTCCTTAATCTTCCATGTGCTGGCTGCTTTGTTGTTTTGGAAGAAGAAACTGAAAGAGACTATTGTGGAATGCTCTTGACCATATCTTGACCAAGTAGATGATTCATATATTTTCTCAGTTGTGATTGTCGTCTCTCCTCTAAATTCCCTAATCCCCTACCATCCCCTCCCATTAAATTTTCTTTCGCTATCACCCAGAATCTGGGTGACACGTGACCAGCCCATGCCAGGGTACTTTTCGCAGCGAGCAGGGAGCGGAGATAAGGGCCCTGGGAACGAGGTTGCATGAAAACGTTCAAATAATTAATCATAATCAAATAGCCGAATAGAGCATCAATGGATTAATCTATAAGCCTAACATTAGAAATCCAAATTGAACTATGGCAAGGTTTGAATACGGCCGATATTATTGAATGTAGTTTCTAACGTTTCGAGCGAAGGCCCTTCGTCAGAGAGAAACATAAAGAGAGTAAACAAGCAATGAGCTTATTTAAGAAAGATAGTCATCAGGGCTTGAAATTTTAAATTTTCAGCAGTATCCATGTTGGATACCAGGTCTCTGAATTTGGTATCCCTCCTTGAAATCTAGTATCCCACTTTTGAATACTAAACATATCAACTTGCAATACTGTATCTAAAATTAACTATAACAGTTTGTGACAGTGCCTGCAATTACGTTACATTGTAAGACGTTAAGCTACATTATAAGACGTTACGTTACATTATAAGACGTTACGTTACATTGTAAGACGTTACGTTACATTGTAAGACGTTACGTTACATTGCAAGACGTTACGTTACATTGTAAGACGTTACGTTACATTGTAAGACGTTACGTTACATTGTAAGACGTTATGTTACATTGTAAGACGTTACGTTACATTATAAGACGTTACGTTACATTATAAGACGTTACGTTAAATTGTAAGACGTTACGTTACATTATAAGACGTTACGTTACATTGTAAGACGTTACGTTAAATTATAAGACGTTACGTTACATTGTAAGACATTAGTCACATTACGCTACATTGTAAGACATTACGTTACATTGTAAGACATTACGTTACATTGTCAGACATGACGTTACATTGTAAGATATTACGTTACATTTGTAAGATGTTACGTTACATTTGTAAGATGTTACGTTACATTGTAAGACGTTACGTTACATTGTAAGACGTTACGTTACATTGTAAGCCGTTACGTTACATTGTAAGACGTTACGTTACACTGTAAGACGTTACGTTACATTACGTTACAATGTAACATAACGTCTTATAATGTAAGACGTTACTTCAGATGCTGTGTGCGCTATTGAAAATTTTATTGTATCCCGTTGGGATACTGAAGTTAAGACTTCTAGTATCCAAAACGAAAATCTAGTATCCCGTGGATATCGGGATACCGCAAATTTCAAGCCCTGGTCATGTGAGCACGGATGGCGTGGGGGAGCATGGACGGTGTGTGCTGTTAGGGCGCTGCCTCTCACCAATAGTTAAGCCCGGTTAGACAGGGTTAGTACTTGGATGGGTGACCATCTGGGAACAATGCCGTTCTCGAGCTTGGGACTCATGCAAGTAGAGTTTAGTTGATCTCTCCTGTGCTCTGAGGGTTTTTCGCCGGGTTATCTCCGGTTTTCCTCCCTCCGTAAAATCAACACCTAGGGCTTAGCTGGGATCCGTGGTCTGAACTGTGTCATATGGTGGCTGCTTAAAGCGCCTTTGATATACCTCGACACGGCCACATTGAAAAATCCTTTGGAGTAATTTGATTGTAAAGATACACGTTTGATGTATTCTAATTAAAGACCATTAATAACAAATTAATAATGAGATGCAAAAAAAGTTAGCCAATCAGAGCAAAATAAAAATTGGCTAATTTTTTTCGCATGATTATCTTTCTTATATAAGCTCATTGTTTGTCAACACTTTATGTTTCTCTCTGATGGAGGGCCTTCTCTCGAAATGTTAGAAACTTAACTATGTTCAATAATTTCAGCAGTACTCAAATCTTACTACATGTATATTTCAATTTCTATTTCAACACTGCCTACGCAGCATGCTACTTTTATAACATTAGAAATATTTTAGCTTAAATAATATTTTCCATGCATCAAGCACAGAGGAATCCAATTAACACTTATTCACTGGGACCGAGGGAAACAGTATGTTTTGTAGCCCGAGACTGCCGTTGTTACCTGAGGTGAAGCCGAGGGTAACAACGAGCGGTCGAGGGGCCACAAAACATACTGTTTGCCGAAGGTCCCAGTCAATAAGTATTTTATTATATACCAAGTGTCAAAGAAAACAAAAAAGAAAGACGTCAAATCACTGAAGTAAATATGAGAATTGTCGAAGAAGCTCGTTGAGTTGTACTTTTGTAACATTTTGAAACTCGGCGGCAAGTCCTTTTTCGATAGAAAATTCCCTTAAGATTTTAACTGCTTGCTTGGTGACCTTTTTCGTCGATGTTAAGTCTTTATCTTTGAGTAAATGATCTATTTCATCACTGCTTCGGCTAGCGAATCGTTGTTTTTGCTCCATAACTTGAGGATTTTATTATTCACCGGTCCATAACATATTATTTACTGCTTCAGAGCTGTTGCCGGGAGACAGTGGAATTTCATCACTATCATGTGATACCCTCTCGCCCAATGAGATGCAAGAAAACACAAACTTTGACACTTGGTATATAATAATACAATATATACATGTTATATTAATTTATGTACTGTATTGAACAAATACAGTAGTCATATTAATTAATTTAATTAATTTTTTCATAATTTACAGTATACCTGATCCAATCCTCCAATTCCCAACTTTGTGAAATCCCAGTCACTGCTTATAATTGACTGTGTTGCAGATTTTCTGTTTGTATGAAAACAAAAAAAGTATTTTACTCTGGCAAATGCTTACACCAGATGATTTTACTCACCAGGGGACAAACTCTAATACGGAAAGGGTTTAAAAACAATGTATACTTTATATAACGACAATAGCATACCATAAATTTTTATGCCTTGTCTTACCCTTTAGATTTGCCAACAAGGTTTAGAGCTGAACCCTGACAAAAAATATTCACAGTTACTGTAGTATGGTGTAAAATAAACAATTTTATTATATAAAATACAATGTTTTATTGATGTTTCCACCATGAATAAAAACGATAATCTCACATGTGTGATTATTTATCATGAAACGCATTAGAGTTTACTGCTCTTTATTTGTGAGGAAGTAGGACTATTGTTTTATATAATAAACAGAAAATACATGAATGCTAGGGAATATGAAATTTTTTTCTTGTGTTGACCAAGATATCTCACTCATTTGTTTTGCTTACTCATGACATATCCTAGTCAACACTTGAAATAAATGTCATATTTCCACACATCCGTGTATTA
>OZ036004.1:8143967-8203967 GCA_964035015.1 Corallium rubrum
ACTGTACTGTACTGTACTGTACTGTACTGTTAGTGTACTGCACTGTACTGTTAGTGTACTGTGTTAGTGTACTGTACTGTACTGTACTGTACTGTACTGTACTGTACTGTACTGTACTGTACTGTACTGTTAGTGTACAGTACTGTACTGTTAGTGTACTGTACTGTACTATACTATACTATACTATACTATACTATACTATACTATACTATACTATACTATACTATACTATACTATACTATACTATACTATACTATACTATACTATACTATACGATACGATACGATACGATACGATACTGTACTATACTGTACTATACTATACTATACTATACTATACTATACTATACTATACTATACTATACTATACTATACTATACTATACTATACTATACTACAGTACTGTACCGTACAGTACTATACTGTATAGATGTTTGTTGTAAAGAATTACAAGTACAGCTGACACATACTGGTTGTGCATCTGAAAATGCTCTGTTACAAAATTGGTCAACAAATGCTTCAGACATCTTGTCTGTGTCATAAGGTTCTTGACTAACACTAAAATAATCATTAACAAAGGTCAAAATATTCAAGAAGATTAGTGATTGGGAGAGAGGTAATTACTTGTCAAAGGAAAAACACTTAGCTAGAACTGGACGACAAAGCATTAATTATTAAATTCATTATATGTACCGAGATTTCTGAAGGAAGTCAGTTTCAATTGTAATACTGTTAAGGTTTGAATTGGGTGGAAAGTGGTATGGTTGGACTGTAAAACAAAGAAAGTATAATGTTAAGTAGTTGTACCTAGGGGCGTAGGAACCAGGGGGGGACACAACATGTGCCCCCCTCCAATTTTGTCATGAAGTGCCCTTTTTGCAACAGAAAAGTGCAGTTGCGATATTGAAAAAAATCGATATATCGATATCGAAAAAAAAATATCAATAATATCGACTATATCGAATTATGCAAATGAGAAAACGTAGTTTAGTCAACTTGCATGTATACGCATCACAAACAGTTAAAAAGAAGTGCATGAAACCAGTCATGGTACGTCTCAAAGATTTATTAACAACGGTTTATCTGTTTATGAAAGTTTAAAGATATATTTACAAGCCTAATGGTTTCACAGTACGATTGTTTAATGTATATAATGTTTATAAATTTTCTGTGAGAAACACTAACATGTTTGCCTGGCTTGGCTTGAGGTATACTCGCTTTGTCGTAACTATCTGTCCCGCTTTGCTAAAAAGTCTTTCAGTTGGAGCACTGCTCGCCAGAATCACCAGATATCATCGGACATACTGTGACAGGAGAGGAAAATCATTCTCATGGAATTTCCATCACTGGAGTGGGTCGTCATCTCCATCGATCATTGGAAATTGCAAATATCGGGTAATTTCGTTTGCTACGCGATCTCGTGGTGACTGGGCTGGCAACGGCGACTGTTTGATCTTCCTCATACTTGTGAGAGAGCCAATTCCAAACAGGACTTCTTTGATTAGACATTTTTACTTCCCTTTGCAACAGAATAACGAGTTTGAATGAGCTGTGTTATTTTGATACCTTGTTTTTAAACCTGCGTCGATACGGTCATTAACATTATTATTCAAATTATTGCGAATTCCATCTTTATGAGTCATCACAAAACTATTGTTTTCAAGCGTTCAATGCCGCTGCTTGGTGATCTTCTGTGGTCAGTTTCTCTGTTTTCGCTTTTAATTTCAATTGCCCACGCACTTGTATCAAAAATTCACAATTGCCACCATACACACGTTGTCTAAACTTCACCGGTAAAAACAATAATTGCCGAATAATCGGAGATTAAGTTGTTTAGTTACAACTTTCGATATTTTCGATATGCGAAAAATCAAATATCGAATATCGATATTATTGAAATATCGATATTTATCGAAAATATCGATATATCGCAACTGCCTAGTTTCAAGTGTCCTTTTGAAGTCCTACCCCTGAACAAGTGCCCCTTTTGATGGGCCAGGTAACCACTAGTCTCATTCTTGCTTCATCAGGGCTAAATCCACTTATGATGATTGCAGTTTTACTCATAGCCACTAAAAACATGCAAAATTTCAACCAATAGGAAAGCAGAAGTCTTTAGTGGTTACCTGGCCCATATTCTTTGATTGGGTCAGGGTACCAGGCTATGTCCCTCCAAGATCAACTTGCTTCTTACACCACTGGTTGTACATATGAGTGGTAATGTATATGTATATACACACTTGGGGTAATGTAACAGATATTAATTGGTACTACCACTTGCGTTCAAGCATTTAGCGTTTAGTGAATAACTAGTTCTTTTCGAGTTTTGAAACAAACATTGTCCGATGACAACTATACATATGACAGATCAAATCAATAACGAATAAGGGGTGTAACTTTTCATTGTCAATACTTGTCATCGTTCTTTTCACACAGCAGCATTTACTCGGTATAACTCGCCTTTGGCTTAATTATAAGAATTGGAACAATCAGCTAAATGGAGATTGTTTGATAAGGTACCATAAAATCCCGAAAGCAGTGGCCCCCCTTACTTTCGGTTTTATCCGCTGTTGGGGGCCGCTACTTTCAGGGGGCCGCTACTTACGGGGGCCCGCTACTTTCGGGTGGTAAAATACGTTAACATACTGTGGGAATATTCTTCTTTGTTCTTTCCTATTTACCACATTTAATATGCTTTAGTTTTTCCTTATGCCATTTCAACTCTGACTGTTATACACTTTGGTACGTTGATAGTTGAAACTTAACACTTTCGAGGTAATCAAGCGATGACTTGGGGGCCGCTACTTATGGGGGGCCCGCTACTTTCAGGGGGGGTGTGCCACTTTCGGACATTTTGTAGACATCTCAAATTTGTCGCTACTTTCAGGGGGGCCGCTACTTTCAGGAGGGCCACTACTTTCGGGATTCTACGGTAGTTTACTTCGATTGGCCTGTGAGAAAATATCAATGCAACATTGAAACTTGAATTATCACATCTCACCTTCGAGCACCTGATTTAATGCTATATTTGTCCATTTCCTCTATTTTTTTTTAAAAAAAAGTAAATTGGATGTCAAAACAGAAAATTTCAACAATTTAAAATTATATCGTACATAACATGCACTGTATATATATTTAAATATTTTAGTTAAGCATATGTCCCACTATATACAATAAAAAACCTAGAAAATAATTTAATTCTTAAACATCTCCCAGATAATCCAAATAATTCTCAACTTACTGCTTCAACCCTCAACGTGGCCACTTCCTAGACATACTTTTAAATAAATATATTTAAATATTTTACCTGAACCAAACTGACACCAACTGTTCCTGGTTTAACTTCTATAGTTTTTAATATCGAGTATATACAGTCTTGATAGCCAGTACCACGTAATTTAACATGTCTAAAGAGAAACAACTCAATAATTGTCAACCAACCCGAAACACAAACTCAAAATTATATATAAAAGCCACACAAACCAGCCCCAGGAAAACCATCACTTACTTCACTTTTTCGTCTGGAAAATCCTTTTCATTCACTATAAAACAGTTGGAAAGTGAAAGCTGGTCCGAAGGTGATTTTACGGCTTTTAAATTCTTCGCCATTTGGGAATAAAAGTGATAAATTTTAGCTTGCAAAAGCAAAATAATTTTGGTAAGCCATTACGTTGTCCTGTGATTTCCTGCGGTGCCCGCGAACAAACCAGTTAAACCAGCGGTGTAAAAAATTAACATTGATCGAATCCTTTTTTTTCGTCTGTACATGCATTTTTCTGATATTTATAGTTCAATACTTTTTCGTGTTTTCAATTTTCTATCTTACTATCGTGGCAATAGAAGCGTTCCTAAAATAATTGTGCAATTCGTTTGTTCAAATTGATCAATTCATTTGATGAACTTCCTGTTTATTATTGCTAAACTTCCTGTTTTGAATTTGATTGGTTCCTGGTTTTTGAATAACCAATAAGAAAAAGGATTATTTGCCAAACACCAATCAAATTCAAAACAGGAAGTTTAGCAATATTTTCATCAAATGAATTGTTCAACGTGAGGAATACAACTGCACAATTATTTTAGGAACGCTTCTATTGCCACGACATTAAGAGTTAGCATAAGGGTTAGGCCCAATTCAAACGTCGAATTTCTGCCGTTTTGAAATCACTTGAATTCGATGCAACTGAAATGTCAACAGTTCAGTCCAAAGTCCAGTTCAAAGTCCAGTTCAAAGTCCAGTCAAAAGTCGAGTCTATAGTCCAGTCCAAAGTCCAGTCCAGTCCAAAGTCCAGTCCAGTCCAAAGTCCAGTCTAAAGTCCAGTCCAAAGTCCAGTCCAAAGTCCAGTCCAAAGTCCAGTCCAAAGTCCAGTCCAAAATCCAGTTGAAAGTCCAGTTCAGTCCAAAGTCCAACACAAAGTCTAGTTGACAAAATCCAGTCTATAGTCCAGGCCAAAGTCCAGTTCAGTCCAAAGTCAAGTCCAGTCCAAAGTCCAGTTCAGTCCAAAGTCCAGTCCAGTCCAAAGTCCAGTCTAAAGTCCAGTCCAAAGTCCAGTCCAAAGTCCAGTCCAAAGTCCAGTCTAAAGTCCAGTCCAAAGTCCAGTCTAAAGTCCAGTCCAAAGTCCAGTCCAAAGTCCAGTCCAAAGTCCAATCCAAAGTCCAATCCAAAGTCCAGTCCAAAGTCCAGTCCAAAATCCAGTTGAAAGTCCAGTTCAGTCCAAAGTGCAACACAAAGTCTAGTTGACAAAATCCAGTCTATAGTCCAGTCCAAAGTCCAGTTCAGTCCAAAGTCAAGTCTCGTACAACATTCCATTTCTTATCCATCTACAAAATGCATTTTTTATTCCGAAACACAAAGGACATTTTTATAGAGAATATTACGTATCCGTTATTGATTAGGACTAAAATCACAATAAAATAGATATATTCAAAAAATATAATTATTTGACTCTGTATAAATTTCGTGTTACAGATTCGACCAGCACAAACTAAGAACGTTTTCTTTGGAAAGTTCGCCTGTTTGCCGTGTCACTTGTTTATAATTCACATTTTATCAGTCAATTCAGAACTATTTTCTCCTTTCTTGGATTTTTTTTCCTTCCTGCTCTTAGAGCTTTTCTTTTTAGATTTGCTTTCCTCAGTCAATGGTACTTCGGCAAATGGCGAAGGGAAAGGTAGTGGCGGTCGCGTGGAGGTGGGCAAAGGAGGTGGGGCACCAAAGGAACGTTGAGGCATTGGAGTAGTGTGTAATGCTTTATCCAACATTTCACGAGCATTGCAAAACCTGTCTTTACTGTACGGGTCGTCGCTATCTCCAGTCAGATGTTCGCCGTGTTTAGAGTCGTCATGACCGTAGTCTCCGTATTCTCCATACGCTTCTAAACCTGTGAGGCAACAACGGGATGGTACATTACTACATTCCCCATCCTACAGTAAGAGCCTATTCACATGAGGCGACTTATCTCGGGGGGGGGGGGGGGGGGGGGGTTATCCCTACCCCCGAGATAACTCGGTGTTAGTTTATTTCCATGTTAAAAAGGTAAACCGTTCACATGAGACCGAGATAACTCGGGGGATAGGGTAACTCGGTCGGAGCGATAGGGTAACCCTAGGGCCAGAGTTATCCCTACCTCCATGTGAACGCTTTCACCCGAGTTATCTCGGGGGTTGGGGTCAACTTTTGTATAATTATGTATGCGACAATTCTTGTTCACGTGCCATTTGCGTGCGTTTAATTGTTGACGTTACTGGCGCGTTCTTTTATTCACGTGAAAGCTAGGGTTATCTCGGGGGACAACTGCTAGTTGTGTTTTATCATGTGAAACAGGGTCAACTTTGACCCTAGCCCCCGAATTATCCCTACCCCCCGAGATAACCCGGTCTCGTGTGAACAGGCCCTAAGGAGCTGTTTACATGGAAGGCGGGGCGGGACGTTAAACCGGATCGCATAGCTACTATATTTACCCTTTATTTATCTCATTCCGTTTATATGAAGAATGTGTTTGCAGGAACGTTTTTGTCCCGTCCCGCCTACACGCGTAAAAATCTCGCAAGTTGTTACAGCATTGTTACCTGAACAATGCTGTAACAACTTGCAACAATGTTGTAACAACTTGTTGACATATGTGAACAACATTGATAAATGAACAACATTGTTCATCATTGTTTCAACAAGTTGTTACTGCTTGATGAAACAACAACCGTTGTTCACGCATAACAACCGAAGAACGTGTTGATACATCAACCATGTTCACCATTGTTATTTCGTCATGCTGTTACAACATGTTGTATCATGTGCGAACAACGTTGTTGGCTATAAAAATATGCTTTTGGAACAACTTGTTCATTACTGTTGATTTATCCGTGAACAAGTTGTTTGAACCATAAGTGAACAACTTGTTGACCGGTAACTTGTTCACGGCGAGCAGCACAACATTGTTCACGCCTGTTGACAACCGTGAACAAGTTGTGCATTTTTACGCGTGTAGTAGGAGGACAGCAGCTCTTTATAATACGTCAAATTCTATTTATTTCTCTTTTATTCTGTGGTTTTTACAACTTTCTAACTGTGTTGTGAAACGTCCCAGTCACGCTTACTTGTCCTATAACACAGGTCAGTAAAGCCCCGGTCAAACGAGGATGAGAGTTGGCAAGCGAGAGTTTGTCTGAGAGTTTTCTCAACTCTCATGTCCCGGTCAAACGAGGATGAGAGTTGATGAGAGTTGGCAAGCGAGAGTTTGTCTGAGAGTTTTCTCAACTCTCATGTCCCGGTCAAACGAGGATGAGAGTTGACCATGAGAGTTGACGAGAGTTGTAGGATTTACCGAGTTTGAGAAATACATTCAGGATCGTTCCGTTCCTTCGCCATTTTTGTTGAGCCTGTTTTTACAAAGTGCAAACCGCTAGCCGCTAAACTCTCACCAACTCTCATATGCCAACTCTCATGACAGGTCAAACGAGCAAAAACTCTCATCAACTCTCATTAAAATTTGAACCAGCTCAAACTTGATGAGAGTTGATAAGAGTGCATGAGAGTCGATGAGAGTTGGTGGTCAAACGCGACCGAGAGTTGCAACTCTCATCGACTCTCATCAACTCTCATCCTCGTTGACCGGGGCTTAACACAGTGTGACCGTGCATGGTGACGTTCTGAAGTAAATACGTACCAAATCCGTAGTCGTATTCTTCCTGTTCTTCGTCCCTTGATCCGAAAATACAAAACGTTATATTCTCTTGTGTATACAGTTTCGCATGGTCGTCACGAATTTCCACCATAAACGTGTCCAAATCCTCTGCATTGCGAATATCCCTCCACACTGGAGACACCCCATCGGACAAGAAACCGTAAAATCGGATCCACTTCGCCATAGTTTCTGTATTTCCTGGGACCTTTGGTAAAAACGGTATTCTGAGACGCAGTTCGGTTTCTTCTTCGAGCATTTCGGTCACGGCTATAAACGGCGAGAGCATCATTTCACCAGATTCCGAATACGAAGAGCTCGGGAGTTGAGAGAAGATATCCAACTTGACCGTTTGTTTGGGAGAACTATTTTCAGGCACATGGATTTCAAAACCTGAATTAACATCAATAGTCAATACTAAAAAAATATATTGGGAAAACTTACACAATGTAGGATTTTTTAATTGTTTACTATAAAGGCTGATTAACCCTTTATAGCCCAAGACCTTCCCATATGCTGAATAAAATCGTCTGGCGTTAGCCAGAATAAAATTCTTAAAGTGGCCAATGGACTATAAATGGTTAAAGTGCCTATGAACGAAAATTAAGTTTGTCTTATTTGAAAGAACACTTAAAATGATAGAGTAACATCTTTTGCAGTTTTTCGTTTCCTCGCTTCGTTCTTGAGATATTTCAGTTTGTTTGATGTAAATGTCGCATGTTGCGACGTCGCAGGTGCATAATGAGTTATCGAAAAACGTTATATATCTTTGCTATTTTCAAATATAACCACTTGAAAATCTACATGTTTAGTGTTCTGGGCGAAACACACCCACATGCTTCCCTCGAATTATTTTGGTTTGATAATAGCAAAGATATATAACTTTTTTCAATAACTCATTATGCACATGTGACGTTAAAATGTTTAATTTGCATATCAAACAAACTGAAATATCTCAAGAACGAAGCAAGGAAACGAAAAACTTCAAAACATGTTACTCTACCATTTTAAGTTTTCTTTCAAATAAGAAGACTTAATTTTCGTTTCATAGACACTTTAACTGATTTCGTTTTCTTATTTATTTTTAAGGGCATATTTGGCGTATTCAGATGTTGCCGTTTACCTTAATACTTTTGAGTTTGTTCATTTCGTTTTAAGTTTACACCTGTTAAGCATTCATTTTCTGCGTTTTATAAGAATTAGAAACACTAATGCTCCAAGACGTATTGTTCAAAATTTTTCCAGGAAAATGTCTAAAATTTTTGTTTTATTTTCATTGAAATCAACGCAGCAATTTTCCCGCCAAAACTTGCGGGCCATTAAAAAAGGAGTACCGTAAATGTTCGATTTAGCGCCGCTCTCGATTAAGCGCCGCTCTCGATTAAGCGCCGCTCCCGATTAAGCGCCGCATCCAGAAGCAGGATAATTTAATAAGCGCCGCTCTCGATTAAGTGCCGCACATTCGAAAAAGATGAATCAGCAAAAAAACACAAACCGATACGTTAACATATATCAACATATCTTTAATACATCACTGGAGTTTTTCGCCGGTCAAGGTCGCGAGGTACTTCGATCGCAGCTGTCCATCCTAAAAGAGCCGGACACAAATCCCTATGAAGTCTCTGATTCAGATGTCGAAGATGCCTCTGATCCACATCTATGGATAGACGACGATAAAGAAGGCGATGACCAGGACGTTGACGTTCTTTTTTGAATTTATTGTGCTATTGGGTATTATGAAAATTATTGGGTTCAATTTATTGGGTTTTTCTATGGATAATTAAAGTTGTGTTCTGAGCATTTTGTTAACTTTTCTTAATAGGCGCCGCACCAAAAGATTGCAAATTTCAATAAGCGCCGCGGCACTAAATCGAACATTTACGGTAATGCCTTCCCATAGTGCCGCGAGGGCATTACCGCTTTTATCGGAGCTCCCGTGATCACCTGGAAACAAATTCAGCCAATCAGACATGTAATAAGACGAAAACATTCTGCAGAGTAATGAGACGTCAAAGTAAGAAGATTTTCTTACCTTTACAAGAAACTTTCCCTCCTGATTGCCCAAATTCCATATGCAAAGAAAAAGTCGTTTCTAATTCTTGGACAACTTGAGTTTGTTCGCAACGGGAATGAGACTCTCTGTCGACAAGAGTTGGTTCATTCGTGTCCTCTTCTAAGTCAACTACTTCCTCTACGCTTGGAAAACCTTCAATAACTGGAAGAACAAAATAATTGGTGTACTTGTGGCACAAGAAATGGCCCTTCTCTTCTCCTTCCCTTCCCTAATCCTCTCGTCTCGTCTCTTCCCTTCTCTTCTCTTCCCTTCTCTTCTGTTCCCTTCCCTTCTCTTCTCTTCTCTTCCCTTCTCTTCCCTTCTCTTCCCGTCCCTTCCCTTCCCTTCCCTTCCCTTCTCTTCTCTTCTCTTCTCTTCTCTTCTCTTCTCTTCTCTTCTCTTCTCTTCTCTTCTCTTCTCTTCTCTTCTCTTCCCTTCTCTTCCCTTCCCCTCCCTTCCCCTCCCTTCTCTTCTCTTCCCTTCCCGTCTCTTCCCTTCTCTTCCCTTCCCTTCCCTTCCCTTCCCTTCCCTTCTCTTCTCTTCCCCTCCCCTCCCTTCCCTTCTCTTCCCTTCTCTTCCCTTCTCTTCCCTTCTCTTCCCTTCCCTTCCCTTCCTTTCTCTTCCCTTCCCTTCTCTTCCCTTCCCTTCTCTTCCCTTCCCTTCTCTCCCCTTCTCTTCCCTTCTCTTCCCTTCTCTTCTCTTCTCTTCCCTTCTCTTCTCTTCTCTTCCCTTCTCTTCCCTTCTCTTCCCTTCTCTTCCCTTCCCTTCTCTTCCCCTCCCTTCCCTTCCCTTCCCTTCTCTTCCCCTCTCTTCCCTTCCCTTCCCTTCTCTTCCCTTCCCTTCTCTTCTCTTTTCTTCCCTTCTCTTCCCTTCCCTTCTCTTCCCTTCTCTTCCCTTCTCTTCCCTTCTCTTCTCTTCTCTTCCCTTCCCTTCCCTTCCCCTCCCTTCCCTTCCCTTCCCTTCCCTTCCCTTCCCTTCCCTTCCCTTCCCTTCCCTTCCCTTCCCTTCCCTTCCCTTCCCTTCTCTCATCTTTCTTACCTTCCTCCATATTAGGCATAATCACTGTTAGTTCCCTTCCGTTTTTAGACAAACATGGTTCTTTATAGCGTGACCTTCCTTCCTTCAAAAATTTCAAACAAATTTCCTTCCCAGATTCAGCATTAACAAAAACTCTGCCACAAATAAACAAAAAAAAAGCATAATTAATCTCCCCTCGCTATAAACAGACAGTTTTAAGCTTTCTAAAGTTCAAGAAATAAAATACCGACGTTTCGAACGACTCTGCTTGAAACGGTATTCAGTTCTTAAACATCTCGGCAGTTCAA
Source organism: Corallium rubrum (assembly GCA_964035015.1). Lineage (NCBI taxonomy): Eukaryota > Metazoa > Cnidaria > Anthozoa > Scleralcyonacea > Coralliidae > Corallium > Corallium rubrum. The sequence goes on from OZ036004.1 coordinate 8,154,520, forward strand.
CACCTTTTCGTTTTGTTTTATCCAAAGAAAATTGCCCACGCAGCACCGTTATGGAGGAGTTACTTGGTCAGTCGAGTTACCCGGTTTGTCGGGATAAACTTTATGTTCTGTTTATATGAAAGCGAGTTATCTGGCGGGTTGTAATATTTGAGAAGACTATCATCAATGAAAGAGACATGAAGTAACGAATATAGAAAATTCATCCCGCTATGCCGAGTTACCTGGGGAAAAGTATTTATATGGGGAAATCTTTATCCCGCCTTGCCGAGATCCCGGCTGCCAGTGCCGAGTTCTCGCCAGGGCGATGCGGTAGGAAAAACAGTGCTTGTGGGAAAAAAATGTGCCGAGTAACTCAGTTGACCGGTCAATTTAACAAGGTTTTTGGGTAACTAGCCTCCAAATAAACTTAACAGCCTCTTAGAATAGTTACTTATTCATTGCTAGAATACTGAACGTACTCGTTTGCTTTTTCCAAATGTAGCCTTTCTTTCATCGCGCTGGATATGGCGAGAAAGAAAGCGATCAGACTATTCTTGTGCGGTGATTCCAATATCAAGTCGTACGTTTGCAACTTTAATACCAAGAATTCAGTATCAAGAACGCTGAAACGAAAAGATTAAAAAAACAACACTCAGACTCACTAGGAACACGATGAAACTGAGGGAACACCTACCCGAGCAGTCGAATTTTTCTAGTTGATATTTTGACCGCTATAGTGTCTACACAGCAGATCAAGACGTTTGGTGGACGTTCGTCAAATTAGGGGAGCCCGGTTGCCTTAAAAAGTTAAGCCCGGTTAGACGGGGTTAGTACTTGGATGGGTGACCGCTTGGGAATGACCCCGTTGTCGAGCTTTGAACTCGTGTGAGTAGAGTTGTAGTTTATCTCTCCTGTGCTTCGAAGGTTTTTCGATGGGTTCTCCGGTTTCCTCCCTCCATAAAATCAACACCTAACATCTTAGCTGTGATCCGTGGTCTGAACTGTGTCGTATGGCGGCTGCTTGGAGCGCCTTTGATGTGCCTCGACACGGCCACGTTGATCTGCGTCCTTCGCAATTCAGCCGCTGGCTGCAAGTAAGGATGATTAGCCGCCCAGTCCTTTATCCTTTTAACCTTTAATACTCAGAAAATGTTTCTCACAGATTCATTCTCTGCAAGTTGAACTGAGCGGCATATTAATATGTAATCTAAATGGACTCAACTAGTCTACCTGACAAACAAACTCTGAACTTCTTCATAATCCAACTTGTACTTGAGCTCGAACTGACCTGAACTGCTCTAATTAATAAAAAAAAGCTATGTAAAATAAGTTTAAAAATACTCTGTCTGTGTCATCCTGTCTCAAAATATATACAGGGAACAAGATTGATGGCACATAAACGATTACACGCCTGTAACCCACATCCCACCACCCCTATTAAATGTTGCTGTATTGATATGAAGCGGTTTTACCTGGCTCTAGTGCATTTATTACGCATATACTCTACATCAAGATTAGAAAAACAGGCACACTGAAGCCCCGTTTACACGATGCCGGTACAATTTGAAAACGGAAAAAAATCATGCCGTTTAGGCCTTGCGTTTACACAATACCGGCACAAAAATGACATGAAAACGGCACAAAATGAAGACGGGTTCCTTGACGGCATGAAATGAAAACGCAACACTAACCGGTATCGTGTAAACGCCCATGCCGTAACAGTTTGATGACGGCAATCATGATATATACTGTTGAAAATTGACCACAGAATTCGGGTCAGCAGTATTCACAAAGTCTTCTATCTCAATTCTCATTGGAAGAGAAGTCACATATTATACCGGCACCGTGTAAACGCAAGACTTTTTGGCCTGTATTTACACACCGGCATGATTTTGTTCCGTTTTCAAATGGTACCGGCATCGTGTAAACGGGGTCAGACACATAATTGGTTTTCTGCAAACTTGGACTTAAAAAGCGTCTACGCATTGTCTTTATTTTCATACCTTATAAACAATGTAAAAATGATACAAGGAAAGTACAACCAAATGTTTATCCATCTAGAAGAAAAATCCCAGAAAACATCAATAATACATGCATATAATATCTCTCAATGTTATGCAGTAACTTATAGAGGCAACATACCAACATAGCCAACAGAGAATTCGAGGGTAAAATATATACATTTTAAGACCAAAAAAAATGTATATATTCTACACTCGAATTTTCCTTCACCCAAAATCCTTAGAACATGCTGTGTAATCGAGTGAAATGCCCAATATTACATATAATATACCCAATTCTCTCCTGGCATTACCACCTTATTATATATACACAACTCGCGATCAAGCTCTCGGCAACGCCCTCTGTGGCTCAGTGGTCAGAGCATTGCACTAGAATCGCAAGGTCGTAGGTTCAATTCCTGCCGGAAGGCCTGTGTAGTTGCATTTTTCGCAGCTGGTCCCGGTTTGGTCTTAAAATGTATATATTCTACACTCGAATTTTCCTTCACCCAAAATCCTTAGAACATGCTATGTAATCGAGTGAAGTGCCCAATATTACTTATAATATAGTCAATCGAGATATGGTCTGGAAACTTGGCAAACTTCATAGCGCCTATAATGAGCTGTGATTCCATGTTGAAAAGTACCTTACACCGCGTGCACCTCCTTTGTTTTAAGTTTATTAATATTTAAATAGCACAGTTGAGTGATTGAACTGAAACGTTGCTATTGGATAATTCGTTCATTTTACTAAAATACAATGCGTTGAAGTAACCGTGCACCGTGCACAAAAATGCGTAAAGGCGAACAAAAAGATAGACCAAAGACTTTAGCTGAGTTTCCAGACCATATTTTCAATGACTATGACACCAACGTACCTTACGATTCTTAGAAAACAATTTTCCTCCACAAGTAAAAAATACGCTATGGTTACCTAACAAGAAAATTGAAAAGTACATCGGATAACAGTGAACGGTGGTGAAAATAAAATGGTGAAATAGAAAAGATTTCTGCAATTCAGCCGTTAGACTAACGGCTGCCGTTCACCTCTGAGGTTACAAGTTGAAACTACGGTCTGTTGATCTCATGATGACCATCATCACAATCACCAATACCATCATCATTATCACCACATCCACCACTACTATTACTTCATCTTCACCCCTGCTGTCACCACTACCATCACCATGATCATTATCACCACATCCACCGCCACTATCAGCATCATCAAAAGCACTACTATCATCATCACCACTACTATCACCACAACTATCACCACTACCATCATCATCATTACCACAACCACCACCACAACAACCATCATCACCACTACCATCACGACTACCATCATCACTACCATCATCATCATCACCACATCCACCACCACTATCATCATCATTATCACCAAAAACACTACTATCATCATCACCACTACTACCACAATCATCATTATCACCACCACCACAACCACCACCACCACTATCATCATCATTATCACCAAAAGCACCACGATCACCATCACCACTACTATCACCACTACCATCACCACTACCATCACCACTACCACCATCATCATTATCACCACCACCACCACCACAACCACCACCACTATCATCATCATTATCACCAAAAGCACCACAATCACCATCACCACTACTATCACCACTACCATCACCACTACCATCATCATCATCATTATCACCACCACAACCACCATCACTATCATCATCACCACTACTATCACCACTACCATCATCATCATTATCACCACATCCACCACCACTATCATCATCATTATCACCAAAAGCACTACTATCATCATCACCACTACTACCACAATCATCATTATCACCACCCCACAACCACCACCACAACCACAACCACCACCACCACTATCATCATCATTATCATTATCACCAAAAGCACCACTATCATCATCACCACTACTATCATCACTACCATCACCACCACCATCATTATCACCACATCCACCACCACTACCATCATCATCACAACCACCACGACTATCATCATCACCACATCCATCACCACTACCATCATCATCACAACCACCACGACTATCATCATCACCACTACTATTACCACTACCATCACCACCACCATCATTATCACCACATCCACCACCACTACCATCATCATCACAACCACCACGACTATCATCATCATCACTACTATTACCACTACCATCACCACCACCACCATCACCACCACTACCACTATCATCATCACCACTACTACCACCACTACCATCACCACCACCATCATCGTCACCATCATTCCCACCACCACCATCATTATCATCAAAACATCATCATCGCCACAACAACCACCATCTCTGTTTAAACATTCTGTCGCTACCATAAGTTAGAGATATATCATAGCTGAATCAGACATGATACTGTAACACACATCACAGATCGTGCCTTCTTTTTTCCGGGAGTTGAAACGCATCTAGTTTCTTTTCGTCTCCATTGCTTTATTGCACAGCAATTAAATAAAAAATCTACATAGTACAAAACTTCATACCAGTTATCTGTTGTAAGTCCTTGTTTGAGTAATATCCAGCATGGTCTATTGTTTCATTGTGTGTAAATGTGAGAGCTGGCCATTCTGGCGTCTCTGGCCATTCTGGCGTTTCAAGAGATTCCACTTCCGCTTCTAAATCTGTTATAACACCTGTGTTTCAGTTAACAAAAAAACATTGAGATTAACATCACCACATCACCACCCACATCACCACCCATACCACCACTCACACCACCACCACTCACACTACCACCACTCACACTACCACCACTCACACCACCACCACTCACACTACCACCACTCACACTACCACCACTCACACCACCACCACTCACACTACCACCACTCACACCACCACAACTCACACTACCACCACTCACACTACCACCACTCACACCACCACCACTCACACTACCACCACTCACACTACCACCACAACTCACACTACCACCACTCACACCACCACCACTCACACTACCACCACTCACACCACCACAACTCACACTACCACCACTCACACCACCACCACTCACACCACCACCACTCACACCACCACCACTCACACTACCACCACTCACACTACCACCACTCACACCACCACCACTCACACTACCACCACTCACACCACCACCACTCACACCACCACCACTCACACCACCACCACTCACACTACCACCACTCACACCACCACCACTCACACTACCACCACTCACACCACCACCACTCACACCACCACCACTCACACTACCACCACTCACACCACCACCACTCACACCACCACCACTCACACCACCACCACTCACACTACCACCACTCACACCACCACCACTCACACCACCACCACGCACACCACCACCACTCACACTACCACCACTCACACTACCACCACTCACACCACCACCACTCACACCACCACCACTCACACCACCACCACTCACACCACCACCACTCACACCACCACCACTCACACCACCACCACTCACACCACCACCACTCACACCACCACCACTCACACCACCACCACTCACACCACCACCACTCACACCACCACCACTCACACCACCACAACTCACACCACCACAACTCACACCACCACCACTCACACCACCACTCACACCATCACACACACCACCACCACCCACACCATCACCACCCACACTCACCCACACCACCACTATCCACACCACAACCCAGTACTCTCACCTTTCAGATATTGTTTTACCATAAGACGATAGTTCAGTCGCTTATTTCCAACATATCTTCGCAAAGTCCTCTGGATTATTTTTGAAGCTAAAACAGTTAAAATAAAGCTTGTGTTATATGCTACGGGTCATGTCATCTTATCCAAAAACTTTGTAAAAAACTTTTAAACTAGAAGAGTTGTTTGAGATCCGAGAGTTGTAGCGATCTGTACTGATCATGATTTCTAAACTTACCGCGAATTATTTCTTTTAATTTCTTGCAGTATTGTCTTGCTAGAAATCCTCGCACAAGGCTTTGAAGTTTGACTGCATATTGGAAGAGAGCATCACTCCTTGACTGCTCCAGTTTGGTAATCTTGAAGACACAATATAAATAACTTATAGATGAACTAGAGTAAGAGTAGAGTGGAGTTGGGTGGAGTAGAGTAGAGTAGAGTAGAGTAGAGTAGAGTAGAGTAGAGTAGAGTAGAGTAGAGTAGAGTAGAGTAGAGTAGAGTAGAGTAGAGTAGAGTAGAGTAGAGTAGAGTAGAGTAGAGTAGAGTAGAGTAGAGTAGAGTAGAGTAGAGTAGAGTAGAGTAGAGTAGAGTAGAGTAGAGTAGAGTAGAGTAAAGTAATAGTGGAGTGGAGTGGAGTGGAGTGGAGTGGAGTGGAGTGGAGTGGAGTGGAGTGGAGTGGAGTTGGACTGGAGTGAATTGGATAACCCTACACTATGGATTTTCATACCATATCAGATTCCTTCATAAAAACTTTTGTTCGTCCTATCTTCCAGGTTTCGGTAGAAAGTCTTGCAGTTTCCATAATAGCTTCACACATATTTCTCTTGTCACCGTACACACGCTCAGCGACCTCTTTGGGGAGTATAATATCGTATCTAAAAACGAAGAAATTCATCCCTCGAATCATTTTCATAATCCGGCGCAACTGGTTACTTATTTTATGAATGTTGCATAGTAAGCTAGGGGTGACTCGCCTTTCAATAATTTTGTCAAAAATTCTACGAAAGGCAAAACCTGCACGACGAACGTCAATGTTTTCCCGAAGACCAAGATAGGAAATCTGAGGAAGAATTCTAGGAGGAGAATTGGGAGAACGATATGAATTATGTTGACATTGGCAATAAAGCCATCACCCTGGCACCTTGACGCTGGCATCAGCACGGGTGGCGTGTGCTATTGTACCCTGGCACCTTGGCGCTGGCATCAGCACGGGTGGCGTGTGCTATTGTACCCTGGCACCTTGGCGCTGGGGGGAGCACGGGTGGCGTGTGCTATTGTACCCTGGCATCCTGGCGCTGGGGGAGCACGGGTGGCGTGTACTATTATACTCTGGCATCCTGGCGCTGGGGGGAGCACGGGTGGCGTGTGCTATTGTACCCTGGCACCTTGGCGCTGGGGGGAGCACGGGTGGCGTGTGCTATTAGGGCGCTGCCTCTCACCAATAGTTAAGCCCGGTTAGACGGGGTTAGTACTTGGATGGGTAACCGTTTGGGAACAACCCCGTTCTCGGGGTGGGGACTCATGTGAGTGGAGTTTAGTTGGTCTCTCCTGTGCTTCGAGGGTTGTTCACCGGGTTCTCCGGTTTTCCTCCCTCCGTAAAATCAACACCTATAGGTCTTAAATGGAGGACCCCACCAGCTCTTCTGAAAAACTTATTTTCCTTACAATAAAGAATAATAATAATAATAATAATAATGATAATAATAATAATAATAATAATAATAATAATAATAATAATTATAATAACAATAATAATAATAATAATCAATATTAGTATAATTCATTCTGCTATACCTAAATTAAAAAAAATAAAAATAAAATAATAATAATAATGATAATCAATATTAGTATAATCCATTCTGCTATACCTTTGATCGTGCCAATCAAGAGGTTCTTTAGTCTCGCTTGGTTTAAGGCATCTGACGTAATGTGGGGTACAAGCCATTATACGATCGATCAAAGTCTGGCATTGGGCCTGAGAAGTTATATAAATAATAGATAAAGCATGAGCAGCGACCTGTATCTGATTTACAAGGCGAGCTGCAAGCGAGCCGCAGTAAATCAGATATAGATCGGCTGCAAATGCTTTATCGTACTTATCACGTACACGTACTCAAGGACACGTACTCCTCTAACGATCCACGCACCTGGAAAGGCGTGTGTGTTAAATGTAACTGTAGTCGTAATTTCGTTACTGTACCTTCGTGTTGTTATTAGTGTGTTAGTCGTACCGTTTCGTCTGATTGATTGTCCAGTATCTCATATTTTATAACTCGTTTCTTAAGGGTCCACAGTAATTGGCTTTAGCTGTTGCGGTTACCCAGCCTCATATAGTATAACTTTGTAGTTTCATATCTTAATTGCGTGTCTTGTATTCAGGCAAAGTTAATAAATAAATAAAATCAAATGGACGCATCTAAATAGCCATGTTTTCAAACTATTTTTCAAGTTGGAGTGATTTTAGCTTAGTAAATTGAGGAAAATGTTTATGTAAATCAAGACGAATCTGTATGCAATTTATAGATATTGATTAGACATTCATTTCTTTTGAATTTTAATCATGAATTATTAATGAAATTGATAAGTAATGAATGATGGTGAGATAAGTGGTAATAGTGGTGATGATGATGGTGATGGTGATGGTAGTTGTGTTGATGATAATGGTGGTGTTAATGACGATGGTGGTGCTGGTGATGATGGTGGTAGTGGTAATGGTAGTGGTGTTGTTAATGGTGATGATAATGGTGGAGGTGTTAGTGTCGATGATGGTAATTAATGGAAGTGGTGGTTATAATGATAATGACAATGGTGGTAATGATGGTGGTTGTGTTGTTGTTGATGATGATGGTGGTGGTGGTGGTGGTGGTGGTGGTGGTGGTAGTGGTAATTGGTAGTAATAGTGGTGGTGCCGTGTTGTTGTTGATGGCGATGTTAAGTGGTGGTGTTGTTGTTGATTATGGTGGTGGTGAAGGTTCAGCATCTGGCTCCTGGTTTCAGAGCAAATAAGTATAATAGTGGTAGTGGTGATGGTGGTGTCGTGGTCTTGTTGATAATGATGTTAATGATGATTGTAGGTGATAATGGTGGTGGTAGTGGTGGTGGTGTTGATGTAATATATATCATACACGAGAAGGAGTATTTCATCAGGATACCCAAACACAGATGTTTGTTGAAAACCGAGGCGAAGCTGAGGTTTCCAAACAAACTTCGAAGTGTTTGGATATCCTGATGAAACACTCCTCCATATAGCATCTCAAACAAATCAGTATTTTAAGAGAAAATCGAAGTAAACGTTTGCTTAATTTATGTAATTTCTTCCTCCGATATCCAAACCACAGACACGGTGCCGATTCCTTTGTGTTTTCCTCATGAATTATTAATGAGTTTGAGATGGGGATTTAATGATGGCAGTGGTGGTGATGTTGATGGTGATGATGATAACATTACCTTAATTTTACTGCTACCAGTCGAAGAACGGCCTCGTCGACCCGTTGTTGTTGGCATATCACTAAACAGACTTCGAATAAACTCACTAAAATGTCATTGAATAAAAAAACAAAACCTATTGAAAACACTTCTATTTAATGTGCCTATGAAACGAATATTAAGTTTGTCTTATTTGAAAGAACACTTACAATTATAAAGTAACATCTTTTGAAGTTTTTCGTTTCCTTGCTTCGTTCTTGAGATATTAAGTTTGTTTGATATGCAAATTAAACATTTTGACGTCGTAAGTGCATAACGAGCTATCGGAGAAGGTTAGATATCTTTTCTATTATCAAACAAATTAATTTGAGTGAAGCATGCGGATGTGTTTCGCCCACAGCACTAAACATACAGATCTTCAAGTGATAATGGCAAAGATATATAACTTTTTCGATAACTCATTATGCAGATGCGACGTCAAAATGTTTAATTTGCATATCAAACAAACTGAAATATCTCAAGAGCGAAGCAAGGAAACGAAAAACTGGAAAAGTTGTTATTCTATCATTTTAAGTATATGAAGCGAAAATTATTATTGTCTTAAATGAAAGAACTCTTAAAACTACAACGTAATATCTTTTGCAGATCTTCGTTTCCGTGCTTCGTTGTTGAGATATTTCAGTTTCTTTGATATGCAAATTAAACATTTTGACATCACACGTGTATAATGAGTTATCGGAGAAAGTTCTATATCTTTGCTATTATCAAACGAAACCATTTCGAAGCCGATCCTGTGCGTCTATTTCGCATACAGCATTAGACATACAGATTTTTAATTGATTTCGTTTGATAATAGCAAAGATACCGAACATTCTCTGATAACTCATTATACACGTGTGACGTCAAAGTGTTTAATTTGCATATCAAAAAAAAATTTGAAATATCTCAACGAGGCACGGAAACGAAGATCTGCAAAAGATGTTACTTTGTCGTTTTAAGAGTTCTTTCATTTAAGACAATAATAATTTCGCTTCATAGGCACTTTAATAAAACCAGCTTTTTGACTTTCATGTTGTGATCACAAAACAAAGAAAATTGTTGAATAATTACTTTGTGCTAGATTGCATTAGTTGAATAACGTCCTCAAATAGGACATCTTTGTTTCTTTCGCAAAAATGTTTCGCCTCGTAGTGTACCTAAAAAGAACAGAATTAAATTAAAAATTCAGCGCCCAACATCACGAATGCATGAGTATCAAATATGCTAAAAAATACTAGGGTGTGTGTGTGTGTGTGTGTGTGTGTGTGTGTGTGTGTGTTTATATTTGCCGAGATGCAAACCTTTCCTGCATAATGGTGTATTTCGAAGTGAGTGGATAGTCCTCGGAAGTATCTGGAGTACAAGTTTTCAGAACCCACGACGGCTTTAAGTTTCTGTAATAGAATAATATTCAGATGTTTTGTGTGTGTGTTGGTCGACCGCAGTCGGGGGTAGCCAGGAGGCACCTCTTGCATTGCCTACTACTTTAAGGCAGGGGCGGGTGCCACTCCTATCCCAGATGGTGTTGATTATGCGCAGTGAGGAGAACCAGAGAACTTAAGGAAAAGCCCTCGGAGCACACGAGAGACCAACTAACCTCTACTGAGCATGTTCTAGGGATTTTAGGTGAAGGAAAATTCGAGGGTAGAATATATACATTTTAAGACCAAACCGGGACCAGTTGCGAAAAATGCAACTACACAGGCCTTCCGGCAGGAATTGTTGTATACTAATCTTAATGTATACAGAACTCGCGATCAAGCTCTCGGCAACGGCCTCCGTGGCTCAGTGGTCAGAGCATTGCACTAGAATCGCAAGGTCGTGGGTTCAATTCCTGCCGGAAGGCCTGTGTAGTTGCATTTTTCGCAACTGGTCCCGGTTTGGTCTTAAAATGTATATATTCTACACTCGAATTTTCCTTCACCTAAAATCCCTAGAACATGCTATATGTAATCGAGTGAATAACCTCTACTGACATGGTCCAAGGTTGACAACGGGGTTATTCCCAGACGGTCACCCATCCAAGTACTAATCCCGTCTAACCGGGCTTAACTGTTGGTGTGTGGCAGCGCACTAACAGCACACGTCCCCCGTGCCCCCCCCCCCCCCCCCAGATGTTTTGTAGTGCAACAAATGTACAAGGCTCGCAGTCTAATTATAGTTGAAGTCAGTGGTTTTACCTCCATGAGTGTCCTGTCAGATCCTTCTGATGCGTGCACTGTGAAACAAACGTCATCCAGTATGCTCATAATGCCAGGAGGAGTCTATGACCAAAATAATAAGAACTAGCTAGTAAAGACAGACAGACAGACAGACAGACAGACAGACAGACAGACAGACAGACAGACAGACAGACAGACAGACAGACAGACAGACAGACAGACAGACAGACAGACAGACAGACAGACAGACAGACAGACAGACAGACAGACAGACAGACAGACAGACAGACAGACAGACAGACCAACCAACAAATAAAAGGTATTTAGTATCTTCGCATGTTAACTAACCTTGTTCTCTATGAGATCGCAAACAAGTTTATTGTTGAAGAACTTCACTGGTGTCCACACTATTCCTTCTTCCAAATATTCTTCCTAAAAAATCACGACACTATTACAAACCACGTACTTTTTCTCTCCATCACGTTTTCAAATTCACAAAAAGTTCCGAAAATTACAACAAATGCGACGTATTCACCTGTTCATTCTTCAAAGTTAACTCAACAAAAATCTGCTGCAGTTTCTCGTTGACAAAATTTATACAAAATTGCTCGAAACCATTCGTCTAAAAATAGAATAAAATCATTATGAATACCGAATGTTTAAATCCTCGTACCGAAAGCCTCCTGAGTAAACTTAAATTCGGAGAATTTCAAGCCGTCCGCTCATGTTGCCACTGACCTCAAATATTTCGAACCCGTAGATATCCAAGACGCCGATACACAACTCTATTTTCTCTTTCCGCATCGCACTGTTTATAACCTGAAATACAAAAATAAAATGTCGTCTTATTCGACATCCAGGGAGAAGAATCTAGATATGACTGAGAGGATTATCCAAATTTTGAACCAACCGTGACGAGAAAGTCGAAGAGTTGAGCAAATAAAGCTTTGGCCAAAGCATCTCTGGAGACCATCGCCTGTTCACTGTTAAGTGTCATCATCATGATATCGACTTTGCCTCCCCAGCGAGCTTCCATCATTCGACTAAAGAAACAAAATATTAAGGTCACTCCGTAAGATTCTTCCTTCCTTCCTTCCTTCCTTCCTTCCTTCCTTCCTTCCTTCCTTCCTTCCTTCCTTCCTTCCTTCCTTCCTTCCTTCCTTCCTTCCTTCCTTCCTTCCTTCCTTCCTTCCTACAGTTCTTAAAAGATACCTGACCAACTTTTCTCTCAATTCGTCACTATTTACCCCAAGAAGTTTTGACGGAGTTACCATATCTAATACAAAGACAAAACAACCATAAATTAGTAAATAAAATGTTAGCGAGTTCTATAAGAGAACACTGCTGAATTCTTACGCAAAGGATTCTCCACTTCAGCTACGTTGTTCTCCTCGACAAACTGAATATTCCCGAGATGTAAAATAGCGGCAATAATTTCCAACACATTGGTCTTCATCTCCTCTGACATACCGACGACATCCATAGCATTCTAAGAAAAGAAAAGCTAAAATTAAAGCAAGTATCTAATAGACCAAAGTGAAAAGCTGGTGAATTGCCAAGAATAGTTTTGATAACGAAATACTGACGTTTCGAGCAGAGCCAATAGACTTTCTCAAAGTCTTTTTCAAACATTTTTGACCTTTCGGTTCCTCGTTGAAAAGGACTTTTCCCACCTGCAGCGCGCCAAAATTCACCGGTGAATTTTTCGACCGGTGACGTAATTCGGGAAGTAATTATATTCAGGCTAAATTGCTATGCAAGTGCTATCTTTGGAAGTTGGAGTTAAAAACAGACTCTTGAAAACGTTTTAGTATGGGTAGAACCACTTTCCATTGCATGTACGACAACCCGAAACACGTCAAAACAGGGTGATGTACATTTCGGCGATTTCCCGCCAGAATATTTAATTAGATTCAAAAACCTGCAAGCGAAAGAAGTCCGCCTCTTTCCTCCCGCTTTTCCGCTCTCCCGCCTTTCCGCTCTCCCGCAAAAACTAGCGCTAAGAGGCGGACTTGGAGTAGGCTGATGCGGTATTGAAAAAATACCGAATACCGATACCGGAAAAAAATACGGATAATACCGACATATCGATATTTCACCGCAACAGAAACTTATTAATTATTAACGTGTATCGAGCCTAATTTCCACCAAGCGAAAAAAATGTCGGGGTTTTTCACAAAAAACTTCGCTGTTTTTTGTGGTAAATCTAGTGCGTACATGTATCATCTCATTGACATCGGCAGTGGAAGAGACAGAGACACAGAGTGAAGAAGAAGCTTGTTGTTTCCTTTTGTCTCGGGAGCTGTACGAGTTAGTGATTTGTCTTAAGATGATGCATGAGATTGGATTGTGTTGCTTCCCTTATATTCTTTATATAGGCTTTCCCGCAGATTTGACACGTAGGATCGTCTTTTCCCTTTTTGAAATAATAAGTAATCTTTTACCTTCAGACAGAAAAGAGACGTAAGAAACGAGTTGTTGACTGTTTCAATATAGCACTCGCATGCACTGCATCTGTTGCATATGCTCTTTATATCTTACTGGATTTCTTGGCGCGTGGCTGCCAAAAAATTTCGGAGACTGTGACCGCATTTTAAACGCAAGATAAACGTAATACCGTAGTACTGTACAGATAATATTGAAAATTTCGGTATTATCGGTACATCGATAATTGAATATTGAAATATCGAGTAATCGGTATTTCAAAAAAACCGATAATAATCGATATATCGATATACCGCATCAGCCTAACTTGGAGCACGGAGCCCTTCGTCAGAGTGAAGTAAGGTGCATAATGAAAGACTCTGCTCGAAACGTCAGTATTTCGTCTTCTTAAACTCATTAATAATTTTCATATGTTTTTGCTGCACAAGCTGTCGTAAGTTAAACTCAGAGAAAAACTCTGAGCCCCAGACGGGACTCGAACCCACAACCTTCCGACAGTTGGACGCTCTCGCCATTGAGCCAATGGAACTCAGATGGTTGGGAACTAGTCAATCCGTACGTGTGTCACAAGTACTTGTTGGGCTACAAGTCGCATTGTGTCAGTTTATTTTCAGTAAATGTTTTAGGTTTTTTTTGTAAAGTTTTTCGTATGTTTTTGCTGTACAAGCTGTCGTAAGTTAAACTGAGAGAAAAACTCTGAGCTCCAGACGGGACTCATTAATAATTCATGAATTATCGTATAGCCAATCCATGAACGTATACCACATCACATGCATGAGTTTTGAAACCTGTAGGAAGTTCATGCATGAGTTTTCAAACCTGTAGGAAACTTCCTAGTGAACTGGATCACATTGCTTATCTGTATATTGAAATCAGTGAAGAAAACACCGTAAATCACGATGCGAAAACTCGTTTGAGAAGCAAGATCAAACATTCGTCTATCGTGTTTCATCAGGGGACTCCAAACACTCGAAAACAATAAAATCCTCGGGGCTACGCCCTCGGTTTTCATTTGTTTTCTCGTGTTTGGAACCCCTGATGAAACACTCAAAATCGTATTGGATCAAAACTATTCTCGACAGTTTACCACCACTTTGCTCTATCTAAAACACTATCTACGCAGCACGCTGCTTTTTAACCATCTCGAAGTATCCAATAGCTTTGGAGAAGGCATCCGTCGAAAGGATAAGTATAGGTAATCATATAATAGCGAGTACAATATTAAGGATTTACACTACAAGTGATATTTGAAAATTTTGCCAAAATTGCACGAGCCGTTAGGCGAGTGTAATTTGGCATAATTTTCAAATATCACGAGTAGTGTAAATCCTTAATTGTACGAGCAAAATCATATGATTACTCATTTATTATATGCATGACAAAATTACAACACGTACGCTTCGTACTCACTCACGCCTTTAAAAACATCCTGTTTCACTTCTTGACAAGAAACGTTTTCACTCTGGGTGTTCTCCGTACTCATTTCAAAATATTTACATGGACTTTTTAGTTCATAGTGTACCACAAGTCGTTGGAAATGTGAAAACTTTCCATTGCAGAATTGGCCGCCATTTTGAATTTTATTGTCTTCATCGTTCCCAGGGCCTCTCAACCAATCAGAATGCAGTAATTTTGTCATGCATATAATAAGTCCTAAAATATTGACTATCATTATAGATGTAATGAGCTTTCTGTATGTTTTAAAATTTTTAAGTTACCATGGTTAACTGAAACTCTTCCGCGTCATCTGCATCAGGAACATCATAAATGCCTCCAGTGCGGTTTAAATAGCAGTACGCTTCCGGGCTTGTCTGCACGAGACCAAGGTTTTCTAAAAATAAAACAATCAGATTGTTACAAAGATGTATGTACCTTATAGCGTTGGTGGGTATACCTTTCACGTGCAGAGTATTTAAGGTTTGCTAATAGCATGTGGGTCATTCGATGGCATCTCTCTCTGACCCAGTAAAAGTCACACCAGTTGTCAAACCGGTTGGTCCTACAAAAGTTCTAAACAATATTTCTCTACCTTTATGTTCGTTTGTACAACCTCGAAGTAGTTGATAAAAAACATGGTAGTTGCGCTCGCCTGGATTCTGGGATACGACACGTGACTAAAAAACAGCAAAAAACAATGAATTCCTAGCAAGACAGTCGTAGAACATAGAAACATACTTAATAATACAAGGTATGGTATGGTATGGTATGGTATGGTATGGTATGGTATGGTATGGTTTGGAATAGAATGGTATGGTATGATGTGGTATGGTATGGTATGGTATGGTATGATATGATATGATATGATATGGTATAGTATGGTATAGTATGGTATTGTGTGGTATGGTATGGTATAGTATGGTATATGGTGTGGTATGGTATGGTATGGTATGGTATGGGATGGGGTATGGTATGGTATAGTATGGTATATGGTGTGGTATGGTATGGTATGGGATGGGATGGGATGTGATGGTATAGTATGGTATGGTATGATATGGTATGATATGGTATAGTAAGGTATAGTATGGTATTGTGTGGTATGGTATGGTATGGTATGGTACATGGTGTGGTTTGGTATGGTATGGTATGGTATGGTATGGTATGGTATGGTATGGTATGATATGGTATAGTATGGCATTGTGTGGTATGGTGTGGTATGGTGTGGTGTGGTGTGGTATATGGTGTGGTGTGGTATGGTATGGTATAGTATAGTTTGTTATATGGTATAGTTTGTTATATGGTATGGTATGTTATGGTATGGTATGCTATTATATGGTCTGGTACGTTACGGTACAGCATCGTATCGTGTAGTACTGTCTCGTATTGGTTTTCGACGAACAGAAAATGAAAGATTTTTATTACTTGCCTTTTCAAGAAGAAAGTTGGAAATTTTCCCACCATCAGGTTGGCCAGCCATATTAAATAATATTTCAACAAACTTTCCCTAAAAAAGACAACCACTAACTAACGTTAAAATCTGAACTAAACAAGGCAGCAACAAGATAATTGCCCAGCAAATAATTTTCAAAAAAGCCATAACCATAAAGTTTGGAAAAACATAATTTAATTTACTAACGTTTCATCACTACTCAAGCAGCATCTTCAGTGATGTTACTTGAATAGTGATGAAACGTTAGTAAATTAAATTATGTTTCTCCAAACTTTATCGTTATGGATTTTTTGAAAATTATTTGCTGGGCAATTATCTTTTTGACAAGACTACGCTTTCCACCTGGTATATCAATAGCTACAAGGCAGCAACACTTACAAAACGACTCGAGTTGTTGTTACGAAGAGTCTTGGCGTTTCCAAACGCTTCCAGTAAAGGATTGGACTGTATAATAATATTTTTTATTTCCTACAAAAAAAACAACAATGAAATATATCAGTAATAAGTTTTATATTTTCCCACGCAGTCTCATGGCTGGTTTGGTAACATGCTCCAAAAATTTAAAAAGGTTTAGTATAAATTGTACAGAAATCATTCAAACTGGTTACAAAACCTCGATCTTCTTCGTTCCGCCACTTGCTATTTCCGATAAATATGACATTATGTACTTCGCTGATATAGTTTTGCCGGCGCCACTTTCACCACTGAAGATAAAGAGATTAGGATTAGGATTTTCTGTCTGTCTGTCTGTCTGTCTGTCTGTCTGTCCGTCCGTCCGTCCGCCCGCCCGTCGGTCGGTCCATCTGTCTGTCTGTCCGTCCACTCATCAAATCATCATGCAAGAAGTCTCACCTAATGATAACACATTGACTTTCTTTCTCAATCATCATATTTTCATACACGTTGTTTGTTTGTTTGTTTGTTTGTTTGTTTGTTTGTTTGTTTGTTTGTTTGTTTGTTTGTTTGTTTGTTTGTTTGTTTGTTTGTTTGTTTGTTTGTTTCAATTGTTTGTTTGTTTGTTTGTTTGTCTATCCATTTGTTTGTTTGTCTATCCGTTTATTTGTTTGTTTGTTTGTTTGTTTGTTTGTTTGTTTGTTTGTTTGTTTGTTTGTTTGTTTGTTTGTTTGTTTGTTTGTTTGTTTGTTTGTTTGTTTGTTTGTTTGTTTGTTTGTTTGTTTGTTTGTTTGTTTGTTTGTTTGTTTGTTTGTTTGTTTGTTTGTTTGTTTGTTTGTTTGTTTGTTTGTTTGTTTGTTTGTTTGTTTGTTTGTCTGTTTATTTTTCTTTCTTTCTTTCTTTCTTTCTTTCTTTCTTTCTTTCTTTCTGTTTGTTTGTTTGTTTGTTTGTTTGTTTGTTTGTTTGTTTGTTTGTTTGCTTGCTTGCTTGCTTGCTTGCTTGCTTGCTTGTTTGTTTGTTTGTTTGTTTGTTTGTTTGTTTGTTTGTTTGTTTGTTTGTTTGTTTGTTTGTTTGTTTGTTTGTTTATTTTTCTTTCTTTCTTTCTTTCTTTCTTTCTTTCTTTCTTTCTTTCGGTCGGTCGGTCGGTCGGTCGGTCGGTCGGTCGGTCGGTCTGTCTGTCTGTCTGTCTGTCTGTCTGTCTGTCTGTCCACCCACTCATTAAATCATCAAGAAGTCTTACCTAATGATAACACATTGACTTTCTTTCTCAATCATCATATTTTCATACATGTTGTCAGTCAAGGCATAAATGTGCGGTGGCAGCTCTTTCCCCACTTCCTACAAAACACAATTTCCAGTATATGAATTCCACATTGTGGTGAGAAAGTCAGTCGCAGTCGCACTTAACGAGCAGTTCAGCTGCATTATAGTCGCAGTTTAGTCGCACTTCAATGGCACTTCAGTCGCATTTCAACCGCACTTAAGACTTTTAACAATTGCTATCGTCGATAAGTTTCTTAATCCTTTCATTCGCACAATTTCGGGTGTTAGCGAGAGTAAAATCAAAAAAAATAATTCAAGGTTGACGAGTACCTCTTGTGCGCTTTTCAATTGGTCATTTTCGCCTAAATTCAGAAGTGGTGCAGTCGAGCATTTTAAGGCATCTTCACCTCCTTTGGATGTCGATTTCTTGATGTTCCCCCCTTGGGAATAGTCATGGTATGCTCTGATGAATCTGAGTGAAATTATAAAAATTTGAAAAAAATGTTTAAGTTAACTTTAAAAATTTATTAGAAAAGAATACAAAATTGTATTGTATAAATAAAATATACCTTTGATCGTAAATGTTCAATTTCTTGAAAGGATTTACTGCTATTAATACTCGTCCAATGCAAGTCTAAATGAAATTAAAAAAAAATACAAGAGCTTCACTTAATATCCATACTACAAGTAGTATTGAAGTAATGTAGCACGTACTCTAGAACTTAGTACCATTTTCGTTTTAATTATGAATAAAATTCTGAATATCGTTCATAGACATGCAAGCTCAAAGTAAGTGATGACAAAAAAACGTATGCAAAATTTTAACAATCACAGTTTTTTTGGAGTAGTATATTATGTACTCTAGAACTTTGACTGTAGCTGCGTTGTAATTATGAATAAATAGAATACTGAATATTATACATATACAGAATCAAAATAACCAGCAACGACGGAAAACGTTTGTGAAACTTTACCCAGCGGAACCCTTTTTAGTGGTATATATTATACACTTGTTGACTGGCGCCTCGGGAAACATCGAGTTTTACGGACCCGAAGGCTTCAATGTCACCCGAGGGCTTTAGCCCGAGGGTGACATTGAAGCCTGAGGGACCGTAAAACTCGATGTTTCCCGAGGCAAAAGTCAACAAGCGTTTTGTTATATACCAAAGACTTTTAAAATACAAAACACCAAACTGACTCGAAACTTGCAAAAGGCAAAGACTTACCAAAAACACTGACTTTGTCTTCGTATTTCAATTCAACTAAACAAATACACCAGACTCAACAAGTACAAAGAACAGCTTTAAATTTATCCAGGTTTTCTTCAGACCTTCTTTTAAGAGATGTATAGATATTCTTTCCTTTGGAAAATGGACTATTTCGTACCAAACAAGCTCGAAACAGCTCTTGTTTTCAAAATGTTCCGAAAAGTCCAAAGTTCTTGATCTGATGCAATAATCATTGTGAATTCACGTGAACAGCGCATGTTTAAAGCTGACGTCAGAGGGAAACATTGCACTGTTTCCTTCTTCATTGTTGACGTCAGAGGGAAACAGTGCAATGTTTCCCTCGGCAGAAAGAAACATTGAGTTTGTTGAACAACACGTGACCATGATTTGACCAATAGGATTTCATCTTTGGCAAACGAAAGTTTGGTATATAACAATATATATTATGTACTCTAGATACAAGCTTGAAATAACCAGCGACGACAGAAAACGTTTGTAAAAAGGCTTTTCTGAATTTCTCATTAATTCTAAGTCCCCAACAATAGAAAAATGTTCATTTTAAATCATCTGAGCGTTGATTACAATTTGTTTTTTGCATTTCACGTTCGGGAATAGCAACTGCGCGGTTTTGAAAGCGGAGAATTTAAAAGCCCGTCGGACACGAGAGCTTCCAGCTGAGCTAAACGCCACGCGAGGTCATTTGACAAGCAAGATCCTTTGATATCGAACACGATGGATATCTGTCTCACAGCCCCGCGAGGTAAAATTCTCAGGAAAAGCAACGCACACACGAGAGAACCTTGCTGAGCAAATGGCCTACCCGTGTAAAAGTCTCACAGCTTGTTAATATGCGTTCGCAACAGGCAGGTACCAAGGCTGTTAACAGCTACAACCTTGTTAGCATCAACCTGTTAACAAGTTTTTAGTTGCAGCATCGTAACAGGTTGTTGGAACAACTTGTCATAAGTCTGTTGTTGGAGTCATCAACCTTGTTACAAATTGTCAACAAATTGTTACAGATTTGTCAACAATCTGGGACAACCAGTGCGAACACATGACAGTGACAACCTGTCGGAACAGCCGGTTCAACTCGTTTGCAGGTCTGTAACAGCTTGCGCGTTTTTAACGTGTGTAGTAGCTCTCGTGTGCGGCAAGCTTTATATACACGCATAAAATCAGGCAAAGCAAACTTACGTAAATTTGTTCATCCATCAAACGTATCCTCAAGTTTTCCGCAATGCTGTGGTCATTGACGTCTTCCAGTTCAGTCATGTCGTCCAACCCAACTGGTTCTTTACTCAACAACTTCTCGCACGTGTTCTGCCATGCTTCATTTTCCTCGTCCATTCGTTGGCGGAGGCGTTAAGCCGGTCGCAAGGACCGCGCCGGGCAAAGCTCTCGCCGATCTGTTCTTTAGATCTTAGTTAAGGTCGAGGTTTTCTCAAAAAATGACTGCATTTCCAAGGCATCGCGTTTCTCGTGAGGGAGGAGTTTTTTTCTTCATGTTTTGATGACGCAAAGTAATTAGCGCAAAGTTTGACGCGCGCGCATCGTAAACGGATGAAAAACTAGGGCGCGCAATACGTAAACTAAGAGACGGAATACGTAAACTAGGACACGGAATACGTAAACTACGACACGCAATACGTAAACTAAGACACGCAATACGTAAACTAAGACACGCAATACGTAAACTAAGACACGCAATACATAAACTAAGACACGCAATACATAAACTAAGACACGCAATACATAAACTAGGACACGCAATACGTAATATTACACTAGAATCATCCTCAGAGAAACACCACCCAATTTTTTGGTTGACGTTAGCAGTGTAAGAAAATGATGAAAAATTTTCTCAATACGTAATAACCGTCCAACTTAAATTTTTTTTGGTTTTGGTTTTACTAGTTTTTACTTGAGACGACCAGAGTTTCTTAAGCAGCTTAAAAGTAAAAAAATATTACCCACTTTCAATTTTATATACGTTCTCTGTTTCGGCTGTATATCTAACCTTACTTTATTTCGATTGTTGTTTCTACACTGCCTACGCAGCACGCTACTTTTATATGCTTCTCAAATCCTTCTAAATTATTGAATTTTTTAAAAACATTTTTCATATAATTTTCCAGAATTTTATTATCTATCTATTTATTTATTTACTTATTTATTTCCTTTTAAATATTTATTTGTTTAATTAATTACTCAATTAATTGTTTATTTATTTAGTTAGTTACTTATATACATGTATTTATTTATTTAGTTATTAATTAATTAATTTACATGTATTTATTTATTTAATAATGTATTTAATTATTTATTTATTTAATAATTGTTTATTTATTTATTTATTTAACTATTTATTTATTTATTTATTTATTTATTTATTTATTTATTTATTTATTTATTTATTAAAGGTTACTGTGCATGCATTATTTCAGCTGAAACATAAACTCTTAGCCAATGTCAAACCTTTTTTAATTACAAGTATTAAAAAAATTTTCTTAAGAAAGACAAATCTATATGGCTGTCCAAAAAAATTATTATTGTTCAGTTTGAGTTTGTTTCTCACAATGGTGTGCATAATTCAATTCTTTTCTCCATTCTTGGTTCCAGGACTAGGCAAAACTTCATCCTTGTCGGAAACCGGTAAATTCCTCATAGCATTTCTCATCTCATCGTGACGAACCTTAGAGTACATGCCAGAACCTCCTATCACAAAGGCATTGCTAAGCCACCACAAGCCTGTCTTATGCTCCTGGTTCGCAAACACAGCGATGATTGTTTGTGCACATGCCTTGGCTGTACCACTGATATTGTGAGTCAGTGGGCTGGTTACTTTGATTTGTAACCCGGTTACATACCCAATGGCGATACCGAAAAACCCAGACAGTGTCATGACACCCCAGAAGTATAAGCTGTTCAGCAGGGGGAAGTTGTATAGCACACGAAACTCTCCCATGGCTACCATTAAAGGGATAAATAGAAAAATGGCATTGAAGTTGTTGTAAAGTTGTAAGCGCCAAATATTGTTGTCGACTACGGCGAGGTTTCTTTTAGTGTAGATAGCATTAAGAGATACACAGAGGCTGGCTAAGACACCAAATAGAACACCAGAGTAAGACAGCTCACCCGAACTGCCTTCTTGATTGACACCAAGTAAGAAACCACAAATGATGACACAGCAACACAAGATTGCTTTGCACGAGGTAATAGACCCCAAGACCATAAATGTAAACAACTAAAAATACAAAGAAATATATTTATCAAAAAAGAGCAGAGTTGCAGTGGTGGACACTAGGGGGGGGGGGGGGGGCGGCGATGGGGGGCGATGCCCCCCCCCAATAATTTTAGCTGAAGCTTTCATTTTGAAAAGTGGAAGCACAAGAAAGTTTTCATGCCTATAAACATGTTTCTCGTACAAATAAAAGTAGAAATTCTACTTTTATTTGTGCGAGAATAGAATGTTAACGAAACAAAAGCATGCGCAGAACGGAGTCATAGACGAACTATGATGCATAGACTGATCAAATTCTGATATTTATTTATTTTAAAAGAAATATGTGGATTTCACTCGCTTAGCGAATAAATTTTACATTGTCATTGGCGTGTTAATTAAACCACCTTGCAAATCCTTATACTGTATTAAAATCTTCTAATATTTCATAGTATAAAACGACAGAGATAGGGAGACCTGTGCCTTCTTTGGATAATCAACAGGTGTCTTCGCAGAGGTCCGCACGCCCAAAAATAGATCTTCCAAAACATCTGTGTTTCTATTTTGCAAGAAATACAGAAAAATCCCAGCAAATTTTTCCTTTCGTCTTTCGTTTTCCACGATAACATGATTCGGGATACCAAAGTATAATATTTACGCGTTTAATACCATTCAAATCGGACAATTCTATCCTAAATACTTAAAAATACTACAGATTTGTGTCAACAATCAAACCTATTTTGGGCATAAAAACCCATTTTTACTACCTTAATTGAACGTTAACTGAATTTCGACACCAGAATTAAATTTCGCATACACTACTCTAACTGTAAGTTTCTTATGACCTTCACAGAACGTGATTTTAAACAGTTTTATCTCAATTCTTTCGATAAAAGAAACACAAATCGGACCATTTTTTGTCGACGGATCAAAATTCGGATCACATCCGAATACAGAAACCAATCAGAAACGTCCTTTTTCAGCCAATCACAGAGCAATATTTCGAAGCGCGCGACAACTTGTAAATTTTTACACTTTTTCCTTCATTTGAAATGTTTGGGGCATCGAGGGAAGAACTACGTACTGTACGAATCCCTTTCATCCTGTTAAAACCAACATTCGTCCTTGAAATATTCTTCAAGTAATACAACAAGGTAATTGCCTTTGTTTCTTTTCTAATTTCTATTCTAATTAAAGTAATTTCGCTTCGAAAATATACTAATTTTGAATTAGTACCTCGACAGGACTTCTTCATGACTTCGAATCCGAGCTTCGCCTTCGGAATTTTCCTCTCTTTCCTCGTTTCTTTCTCGTCTTTTTGTAACAACAGGTTCAGAAATGGTCCTTCGGAGTGTCAGTGAGCGTTCGTTTAAGATTTTTAGCGAATTTTTTGGGAGATTTGTGCCAAGAAATGTTCGGTTTCACTTTCTGTGGGAATTCACAAACGCAAACTGAGAGCCTGAGACATGCATACTCAACTACATCAGTCTGTGCTTCGAGTTCTGGGTTATTTTTCGCTTCTATTCTACCTGAACCTACAGATACTAGCCTCGAAAAGCGTCAGTGAACATTTAAAGAGCTGTTTGACAAATATGTTGACGAGAAATTGTGTATCAGTTCGGTTCGCTGAAGCACGCATGAACGAGTTTAAATTTTGACAGCTCCACGTCGACTCGAATTTAATAAATTTTAATAATGAAACCAACGACCACCGCTATATTTCTTTTGCACTAACTATTTTTTCTATTTTTTTCTTTCTAGGTGGATACCGTATGACTGTTTTACCAGGGTTCTCCCTAGATATGAAGTGACAGCTTCACATTTTTTAAGTTCGAATCCGATTGAGACTGTTTCCATGGCCTGGCAGAGCCTAATAAAAGCATCTGATTTAATATCGACTCTGAAATTTTAGAAACGTCTGTGGTTATGAAACCTTTTAATAATAAGGTGAACCAGCAAAAAGAAACTATTCTGAAAAGAAATATTTAGTTAAGCTTCAGTGGAATTAAAATTTTTAAGTTCAGGAAAACTGTTTTCAAGGCCTAGATCTGGCTGATGCAAGAAGCGACTACATATACATGTAGACCAAAATTTATGGAAAATGTATAAATCCTGAATAAAGTACAAATTATTTTGAAAGAAGAATTGGTTAAGTTTGGTGGACTGAAGCAGGAAAATATTTAAATCAAAATTATTCCAATTTTCTATGAATTTAATTAAAAGGCCAAATTAAGAATGATTAAGTATGTGAAATTTGTTTCAAATCTATGAGCAGATTTGCAGAATATCTGAACACTAAATTTGAGTTCAAAATTGAAAATTTATAAAGCTGAAAACCAAAATGCTGTAGCATTACAAAAATAGAAATTTTTTAGACAAAAAGAGATCAAGTGAACTGTCAATAATAAGGAATAATATTTAAAAAGTGTTTATTTTCCTTTTAAATTGGTAACGGGATATTTCCTGAAAAACATAAGCTGTCTGCTTCTAACTATTTGAGTTTTACAAAAAAAGTTACACACAGTACAGCTGGTGGAGCCCTGCATTTGGTGCAATATGTACCTGAGTTTCTTATATGGAAGTCATGGCTGGATCTTATTGGATTTTATTTAATCTCACAATTGATGGATACTTTAGTTCTGTAAATAATTGGATTCATGGCAAATGTTGGATTGACCTCCCACCAAGATTCAAGATCAAGCAAGATGATTTCAAAAAGGTTAGAGTCCTGGTGGCCAAATTTAAGTAATAATTAGATCAGAGTAGAGCATGTTAGGAAAGTTAGGTTAAGGCCAAGAAATTTCTTGGGGTAGCTAGTTAACTGTAGGTATATTTGTACCCATTGGTCAAGAAAGTTCTGGTGGATTCCAGTAATCATTCAAGTGGTATACCATGTGGACAGGACAATTCAGCTCAGTAATTATGCAGGTAATAGGTCCAAATGTTTGGCAAATATACAAAAAAACTCCTCTGGTTAAATTGCTGAATGCCTTAGCAGTAAATGAATTTGGAGTCTACTTCTCAGAAGACATCGATCAAAGGTTTTAAGTACAAAAGATTTCTCAGTCATCAATCACCATTTGGAAACCAGGTTTGTGTATTAAATACTTTATATTTAGGCAGCAGGTAGGCTAGCATTAACATTAAAGTAGAATATAAATATTGGGTTTTTAAACTTGCAAGTCATTGAGGGAAATGAGATTCATTTCCTAATGATATGTACTTGGAAGGTTAATTGTTTAGTAATTAGTTTGGTAAATGGTCACCTGAGGACTGTGGAAGTCACTTTCAAAAATTCCATCATCATGTACTTTTAAAATAGTTTTGTCTTCTGCAGAGACTAGTACAAGATGGTATAATTTTTGAATGTGATTTTTTTAATAATTAATTGTAATTTTATTGGGCTTGTCCTCCCTAGCTAATGCTGCAAGAGTACGCAAACTGCATACCATTGAGGCATTCAAATTATGGTAATCATTAGACCTACACTTGAAACTAATTTTACATAAGATTGTACTCTAAACAAAGTAAAATATGTCGATGGTACAAGGTTTTTAAGTATGTGGTATGTTAATTAAGAGTGTTCAGCCTCTCAAAATGAGGTTACTGAGCCTCATTGCATTAATTCGGCAGTTCTGCATGCACCTAGCATAATGATGCTAACTAATGGTAAAAACACAATTCAGCTTACAACCCATGGCTTAGAGCCTTGTTGCACTATTTGGCAATTCTACATGCAGATATGTCTATAAGTATTAATGACACTAAGCCTTTTTTCAATGGTGGAAAACAATTCAGCCTCAAATCACATTCTTAGGAAACAAAAGTTGTCTTAAGTACTGTGCTGTGCTATACTGCACTCTATATATTTAACTTTTAAATTCAATGTAAATGAGAGGATTAATAAATAAAAGAAAAATAAACAAGTTGTCTTTAGTTGTTTATGTGTCCAGTTGCATTTTTTTAATTTTAGTATATACTGTATACTGTAATTGCAAAATTGTATTATAACTTAAATTTTAACCAATACTAACTTAAAGGTAAAAAAATAAATAAATCTGCTCAATTGTGTCTCTTGGTCTACTGTAGTTAATGGTATTGCTAATGTTGCTACTAATAAAACATTCATTGCAGGCTTCATATTTTGTGCATATATTTGTAAACTTTCTGAATGTAATGCAAACTGTCATTATTAGTGGAAATATTATAAAACAATAAAAAAAAACCTATCAGCTACATGGTGTCAAGATTGTTTTTCTTTATGAAGCATGCAATCATACACCTTATATTCATTTACAGGCTAATACTGTAGTTAATGTTTTCTTTTTTCAATTGTAATAAATTTTAATATTCTGAGAAAATTACTGATAAATAAAAAAAACAAAATCTGTTTGTGTCTCATGTGTTGTCTCCTGGTTTTTGGTCTAGCTGGCACTGGCTAATTTCATGCATGGGTACTTGCAGATCTAATACTCCATGTATTGTAATCAATAACTGTCAGATATTGTTGAATAACAAAATAAAGCAGTGAAAAAACTCTACCAGGTTTCCTTTTGTTATTATCATGGTTCATGCCCTGATGAAGGCCTACTTCTAACACTTTTTATACAATCATGCATGCATGTATATGTGTACATGTAGCTTATTCAATGTAATAATAAAAGACTGTTGGTTATTGGTACTGTACGTAAATAATAAAATAAAACATTAGGGAAAAACACCACCAGGTTTCCATTTTTGCTAAATAATATTTTGTCTGAATAATATATATTATCTATAATCATGGCTATGTCCTACAGTAATTATAGGTCTCACTGCAGTACTGTAGGCTTGTACAAATTTTTATAATAATTACATGTAAATCAGCTTTTGCTCAGACTGTTAATTCTTGGTAAAATTAAAATAAAGAATTACATAAAAATCTACCAGGTTTCCTTTCTTTTCTATTTAATACTGAGTACTGACTGTAAACTCATGTGATGACGATACGATTATGCACTAAAGTCTACATGCATGTAAGCATTGCTATTTGCCTGCTAGCTAATTTTCTTTGTAATAAATATATCATTCAATAAGTAGAAAAAAAGAGAAAAATCTACCAGGTTTCCTGTGTATTTTATGTGTAACTTAATTGTATTGTACAACTGTTATATAATTGCGAGGTATAATTAAGAAAGCAATAAAAAGTTAAAAAACCCTACCTGGTTTCCTGTATTTTTAAATAAAGTTATAATTATAATTATAATAATACCTGTACAGTATAGTGTTGATATTCTTCTCTTAATTATTGCTTAAATCTGCATGATTAAATGTACATGTACTTATAAATTATCCTCTTTATCATCACTTCATATAACTTTGTAAAGATTTATTGAAAATAAAATGATGTAAAAAACTTGTAACAGTAATGTAATGAATCAGTACACTAACTGTATACTCAGAAAAGTGAAATAAACTGAACAAAAAAACTTGCACAGTTTCATGTTTTCCATCACAGTCATTTTTAGTCATTTTTTTCTGTTATAATATTGACTATTCTTTCTTTCTTTGTTACAGATAATTCAAAAATAACAACAACAAAAATTGAATGTTTAAAAGTGTTAGTAAGCAAGGGTGTATCGTGGGGGATGGGGCATGGGTGTGTAGGTGGGGGTAAGTGTGTGGGTGGGGAATGGGTATATACAGTGTAGGTGGGGGATAAGGGTAGGGTGGGGGATAAGTGTGTGGGTAGGGGATAAGTGGGTGGGGGATAAGTGTGGTGGATGGGTTTGGGTGGGTGGGGGTGGGTATGTATTTCCCCAATGTTGCCTTTGTCTTAGCACATTAAGTCAAGATGTCAGCAAATTGAAATTGAGACGGATCTGAAGACCTTGTGGACTCAAGAAAAGACAACTGGAATCTGAGCCTAACCCTCCCACCCTCCCCAATATATATAGAGCCTTCATGCTGCCCCTGAAAACCTTCCTAAAAAATCTCCAAATCACCAATGTTTGATACTGTACTTTTTTTCTCTTCTTTCTCTTTTTTTTTTTTAGAATACTGGTTTAAAAAATAAGATTTGTTTTAAAACATGTACATAGTATGCAGCAATATGTAAAATAAATATTTATTAATTAATATACATGTAAGTAATGAGTGAATAATTTGTCATGAATGCATGGTGTCTTTTTCATGAAATAAATTAATTTAACATTTGAATATTGATTTAAATAAATGAATTTATTTCATAAACTTCACTACTGTGTTTTTGGCCTCTAAAAATTGTATTTGGGTTAAATTAATACAAAAAATATTACGTACAAGATATCAGTACTGAACATTCCAATAAAATTGTGCTTTTTTATCATCTTTAAAAGTAAAATTGATCTTCAATTTAATTGTTTGTGCTTGTGCTTGTGCTTGTGCTTGTGCTTGTGCTTGTGCTTGTGCTTGTGCTTGTGCTTGTGCTTGTGCTTGTGTTTGTGTTTGTGTTTGTGTTTGTGTTTGTGTTTGTGTTTGTGTTTGTGTTTGTGTTTGTGTTTGTGTTTGTGTTTGTGTTTGTGTTTGTGTTTGTGTTTGTGTTTGTGTTTGTGTTTGTGTTTGTGTTTGTGTTTGTGTTTGTGTTTGTGTTTGTGTTTGTGTTTGTGTTTGTGTTTGTGTTTGTGTTTGTGTTTGTGTTTGTGTTTGTGTTTGTGTTTGTGTTTGTGTTTGTGTTTGTGTTTGTGTTTGTGTTTGTGTTTGTGTTTGTGTTTGTGTTTGTGTTTGTGTTTGTGTTTGTGTTTGTGTTTGTGTTTGTGTTTGTGTTTACTGTTTAATACAAAATAGTCAAATAGACAGACTAATACAGAACAATTTCAGAAGAGACACTGTATTATAGGAAGGCAACAAGTGATAGACTAACCGATTATATACATTATTATATATTATTTTCTACTTGGAAACTGTTTTACCAGCAACTTACCACATTGAAAACTGTTGTTAATGACCGACCAACATTATAAAATGAAACACCAAGATACTTCAGGCATAAATTGTTGAAGGTTATCATTCCAACAAACACAACGGAAAGTGACAATATCTATAAATCAGGTGAGACAATGTTTAACCCATAATTTGCGCTGCATATAGGATGTCTAAGGGTACCCTGCGAGTCAGAGTCCCTTTACGACCTACGCAAGCTTCAGGGAAAGTGGGCTGTGCCAACAAACTTGATATTCTTTTTGAGCATGCGTGAACGGTTGCCAAGATACTATTTTGGGCCTAGGCTCTAATGCATTACTTGCTGTTTTCCTGCTTATGTGTACTCATGAACTAGAACTTGTTTGACCAGTTTAAAACCTGAGTGACTCGCCCCAAACTTGGGGTGAAGATCAAGTTTGTTGGCAGAGCCCACTTTCCCCCGAAGCTTGCGTAGGTCGGAAAGCAGCTCTGACTCGCAGAGTAGTCTAAGGGTTCTCCCTTTGATGAATAAAATTGTCTAGTGGCATTAGACAGAGTAGTAAGAAGGACGATTTTTGGTTGGTTCAGGTACAGTCTGCTGACCTTCGAGACACCCTTCTCCAATTTTACTCTGGCTCATATGCCAAGTTATCCTGAGTAATGGTAAGCTACATATAATACAATCAAAATATAGTAAGGTTAGATATACTGCTGAAACAGAGAACGTAGGAGTCTAATGTTTCAAGCGAAGGCCCTTCATCAGAGAGAAACGTGACGAAGGGCCTTTGCTCGAAACGTCAGACTCCTACGTTTTCTGTTTCAGCAGTATATCTAACCTTACTATATTTCGATTGTTGTTTCTACACTGCCTACGTAGCACGCTACTTTTATTACACTATTTACATATAATACAGCCTGGTTTCTTAATGTAAAATATTAGTGTCTGAATAATGTGCATTTACCTGTCTTGCAACTTTCAGATCAATTGTAAATGCTGGAAATTTTTCAATTTGGGAATACTTGTCCCCGATAAAGCTCAGAAAATAAATACAAATGACCGTTACCAAACACTGGTACCAGGTTACAAATAATGGAGCATCAAGCTAAAAAAAAATAATATATTAACCATCATTTATCGAAACCACACTGGTAGACATTTTGTAGATGTTTGACAAGCCCAAACACTGAGTTGGTCTGCTCATGATCAGAAAATGCACAAAATGATAAAATGATTTTCCACATGCTTTTTTGTCTAATTGCCGTCAAATCTTCCTGGGACACACGTAAAAACACACAAGCTGTTACAGACCTGCAAGCAAGTTGTTACAAGGCTGTTCAACAGGCTGTCACCATCATGTGTTCGCACTGCATGGCTGTCCCAGTCTGTTAACATGTCTGTAACAGGTTGTTGACAACTTGTAACAAGGCTGATGACTCCAACAGACTGATAACAAGTTGTTCCAACAACCTGTTACTGCTCTGCACTCAACAAGTTGTTAACAGATTGATGCTAACAAGGTTGTAGCAGCATCTTGAATGAACAGCATTGTTACAACTTGTTCCCAGCCTTGCTACAAGCCTGTTGCGAATACATCATGTTGACAAGCTGCGAGATTTTTACGTGTGTAGGTGAGATGAAATTCATTCATGCATGACAGGTCTAAATACATCATGCAACACAAACAACCATTTTCCGAGTTTATTACATGTATTAAAGAGCTGAGTAGGTACAATCGTGGCTACTTATAAACCCTCACTAGGTCCTAAGTGTAAGTTATTGGTCAGGAAAATTCGAAACATGGAAATGATTTGATATTTCCCTTTGTCCTTGTCCCAGCATGAAATAAATTTCGCATTGTTTACTACAATTCGTACGTGGCACAAAAATGAATAAATTTGTCAGCCAAATACGACTAATTCTCTTTAATATCGTTGGGAATAAGGTGCATCCTAAAAATATTTTATGTTTGTCGTTTCGTGTGATAGCAAAGTGAGAACAAAACAAACAAAGCAAATTTTTAGAAGTTTTTGAAGAATGTTTTATAAATATTTACTGTAAAGAAGTGTATTAAATGGAGGTCAAATTTACCTTCAAATCCGGACTACTTAAGAGATACTTGTTCAAAAATACCATTGATATGGATATTATCCTAATATAAATAAGAAAATCTATTATAAATGGATTTGTGACACCTTCGCCTTTGACGTTGCACATTCCGTGCAGCGTGCTTGCTTTTTCAATCTTCAGTACTTTAGGGAAAATATGATATTATTCTTACCAGTATGCTGTAACAACAGCTGCTATTTTTGCCGTCCTCGCAAACAAGGACTCCGACATCGGGGCAATATTATTTGAACAATACTTCCAAAAGATTCCAGTATAAAAGTCACCAAAAGTCACCGCCAAATTCTTCCAATGTTTCCAACCAGTTGTTGCAACGTGTTTGCAACAGAACGTTATGCGAAAACCAGGGGGGGAGGAGGGGGGAGGGGAGGGAAGTTGAAAAATCCATAATTTATAATTTATAATTTCACGAAAAATTCTGAAAAACTAGCAAAAATTTCTTAGAAAAAAATATTTATAATAATTCTTGAAAACCCATTTAAAAATTCTACAAAAATGTTCCAAAAAAGTGTTGGTGGCACAGTGGTTAATGCACGGTGCCTTTTATTTCTGACCCAAGATTGATTGGCGGTGCTTGATTAGTTCCAAAAAAATGCTGGTGGCATACTGGTTAATAACAAAAATATTTTACAAAAAAGAGTTTGCAACCCCACCAACCATCCCCAAGGAAAATTTTTCTAATAAAAGGTAGACATATATAAATAAAATAATTAAATAAATGAAAACTAAAAGTGCCATTTTTGCAAATGATAATACCGCGCAGGCTCTGGACACGAGATATTGATTTAAAGGCCAAGGGGATAATTGGCATGTGGTCGCATAGTGATAGCCAATGAAATGACAGGATTTAGCAATGAGCTGTTGATATTCAAAATACTATATATTTCTGGTGTGCTGTTGAGCGAAGTGAAACATTGAATAAGAAAGAGTGTTTTTGTTGTGCTTTTTTGCTATAACTTGGTGTTGTGAATTCGTTAAAATATTGCCCAAGATGTCGAGAAACATGCATCCCAGTTTCCAGGCTAAAACGGTGGTTAGACTGCGTTGTAAGTGCTGCGACCGATGTCTTTGTACTCGCGGCATGAAAGCCATTCTTCTTGCCGATACGAAAGTGGAGCTGTATTCGACCGACTTGCCACCAGAACAGTGAGTAAACTGTGTCTTTTCACTGATTGAAGATTGTCGAAATAGTTTTACATTGATTTAATCGTTTCTGTTTAGGGCCATTCAGCTTATTGGACAAGATTATAGAACGAAAAGTTGTTGTTGTCGAATTAAAGATGTTGCGTGTCTTGGGTGGTAAGTAGCTTTCTTTATCGAGTTTTTCCTTGACCAGTTTCCAAGTCAAAGGAGATTCTTCAAGGGAAACCGGAAAAGTCTTCATACACCTGGCAAATAAAACTTGTCAATTAGAAACATCAGTTAATGAAAACTTTTCTGCTTTGAACCATATAAAAATAAGGAAACAGTTGCATTTTTTCATGTGAAAGACTTGGAAATATAAATACTACTTATATTAGCACGTAATAAATAAATAGTGGACGTTTATTTGCTGTGTTATTTATATGTTTAGGAATACAAAAGCGTTGTTGTTTTTTAGCAACTGTGTAAATTATGAAAACATGGCTATTAAACTGTAAACGTTATAAGCTTATAATTATTATTATTATTGTGAGCTGAGTCCATTGACTTTTGTTAATTTGTTATCATTCATTATGTGCTGCCTATAGGGTACGGTTTTTGAGCTCCAGATAGGGTATACAAATTGTCTATTTTGGTCTGAAATATATATAAGGTGCCTATTTTGGTCTGAGATGGAGTATGGATGCCAATGTGACAGTCCTTACATCTGGGATAATGTATAAAATATCACCTTTTTAGGTCTTTGATGGGGTAAGGATTTTGAGTTCATGGCAACACACCCCTACCCAAAAATTGTCAGAGTACTCCCCCCCCTGTTGCAGGTTGCTAGAGTGAGAAGCACCATGCATCAAAACCACACAAACAATAAGTACTCTCCTTCAGACAGGGATGTAGCCAGGGGGGGAGCCGGGGGAGCTGTGGCTCCCCCCCTTTAGATATAAAACAACAGACATGTGTCAGGAAATAAACCGCAAACAGTGTATTCAATCTACTGAGTGTATGCATTTTAGGTGTCTATGTGACGTTTGCGTGTTTTGAGCACCCTCTGAGATAAGCATACACCCCTAATGTAATTCCTGTTACTGCTCCTGTCCTTTTTAGTGAAGTTGTGTTTGATACAGACCCATAGTATATATTGGTCAAACAGTGTAAATACCATTCACTGTGTAAAGTACCCTCTTTCCAAATACAGACAATAAGCACCCCTCTTCATTTACCAGGACATTTATATCTTTATAAATGTAATATATGATTGTAATTATAGTCTTTCTTTTAAATAGTGGTTGTGTTGTTGGATATCATGTTATCCTGCCATGTTCAACTTGTCTAAATTCTTGTAACAATGGTCATTTTTGGATGTTTCACTCAGATGTTACTTACCCAGTGGACAGACTTGATGCTACAGGTGAGAAAAAAATATAAAGAAAGAAAGAAAAAAAAAGAAAGAAAAAACCTTTATTTAACGAGAGTGGAATACATTGATTACCAGTCACCTGGTAGTTTTCATAATGGCCCTCCTACAAAAGACTAACTAATTACAAAATAAATAAATAAATAGTTATGTGTCACATAAAGACATACAATACCAAGGAGCTACAGTACTGAACCTTGTTTCTTTTTTCATTCTAGGAACAGAAATTATGGTTTGGGGCTCTTTACCAAGCTGCACGGAAGACTCCGAGATGAGAGAAGATGATTTTGAAATAGAATGCTTCCGATAAAGTTCATTCCATACTTGACTCCCCCAGAATTACATCTTAGTTGTGAAAAAAAAAAAAGCAATTAATTGAAGAGTGGAGTACTAAGTCTTATTATTACCTGCAAGACCTTCAAAAGGATACCAGTGCCCACTAACCTTTCACATACGTGCATAGAAATTGCTAACTGTGGAACAGAGTAAAAAATTTGAATTTCTACCATGCTCACATGATTTTGAAATATGACAAACATGACTGCCTGAGAAAATGTTTATTGCTGATTTTAAAGGAAATACTTGTCTAATCAACAACTGAACACATCTTACAAATTTGTCAGTATATATAGTTTTTCTTTACAAATCGTATAGCCTACAAATCACTATACTGATACTGTTTATCAGATTTCATTTCAAATCTTAAATGGCATGGTGGTGATTTGAATTTTTCATGCCATTCCACAATTCAGTGATTTCCATAGTACAGTACCATACAGTATGTACGAAGTTCAAATCAGAGTGAAGATTACCATGAAACCACCAAGTGGTACCTGAGCCATTGTAGTCACATTACAGTAATTAGCATGATGAAAAATGTCCTCCCTTGTCTACTGTATTTTTTATAATGAGCATGACATTAATTTGAGGCTAATTGAATCACTCCATGAGACTCATATTTGTTTAAATTCAAAATATTATATTTATTTAGTGATTGTAATCTAATATGTAAATTTGTTGGTGATTAGTCAATTGTAAAGTGCGTCTGACTTGTGAATAAACAATGATTAAATAATTATTTATCAGTATATTTATTTTACAGTACTGTAATTCTAGTCCAGTTATTGGGCTGTTACATGGGGATGCATGCTAGCCTGTGAGCCAAACACCCAGAAACCAGAGAAAATCTGCAGTCTTGTAGTGTCAAACTGGAAGCTCTCTTACTGTTTCTGTCTGACTAATTAGGCCAGTGTCCTGAATAACTGAATAAGTTCTTTAAATTAAAGTTACAGGTTCCTAGAAAGCAATAAGCACAAACCTAAAGGCAGTTTTCCACTAGGTGACATTTGTCAACCGACTCGACATTTTTCTTTTGTCTTGGCTAATTCGTTCCACTCGAAAGCTTGCAAGACAAAAGAAAATGTCGCTTCGCGCAACATTTTTCACCTAGTGGAAAACCGCCTTAATGTTTATATTTTCAAGGTTGTTTTGGTATTCTCATGTAATTATATGCATGTATAGTTGAATAAAATGTACATTACAGTGGACAATTGAAATGTAATTCAATTTAACCCATTCCTACCTCAGCTGGCCAAAAACAGCTCCTTTATTTTTTTACTCTGTCTAATACCAGATGATTTTATTCATCAAAGGGAGAACCCACAGATGTCCTACTAGGTAGCAATGGCTTAATATCACCATATCAATCAATGACGTATATAAATTGACACAAAACCAATTTACTGTACAACAAAGTGACAAGTTTGTTTTGGTTAATGGGATGAATTTGAAAACACAAACCAAGGTAACACCAAATTGTATTAATAGTATAAGTATAACAGTTTTTTAGCCTAAAAGATGTAACTGGTTTACTTTGTTGCTTTTATACTATAAAGACTTATACTTCAACACAAAATATCTGGACCTGTAGTCATGTTTGTTCTTAGAATTGACAATCTATCTCAGTATACTTGAAGACCCTGGTATTATCAGACATTCATTTTAAACCAATTTTTGATCTAATACAGTATCTTCAAGACAACGACCATATCTAAAACCCATATTTCTTGGTTTGCACTTGATGTCATGGTGGCCACATTTGGAGGAACTTTAACAAAAGAAGCCATTAGCAGCTATTGTATTTTGAGTATGTTTTCCTCCAACATGGCTGCTGTCTCTTTGTCTTCTAAATCTCAAGGGATTAATTGCAAACCACCAACTTATAATCACCGAATAACTTATTATTATTGGGTGGGACAACTTTGAAGTCTCAAAAAACATTTTGGTGTTTTGAATGAAAACCAGGTTTTCATAGATTTCTACATAATTGTACCACAATCGTATGTATCTGCTTACACAAATGTTGTAAAATCATCAAATTTTCTTTTTCTTTGCTCTGCCATAATTGTCTTTTGCACAATCTTTGCCTACGACCCATCGACCCCAGCCCTTTCCAATCCCAAAGGTATGACACAAGGAAATGGCTACTTTGGCATCTTTAGTTTATACTTCACAGTTGTTTTTAGTTTATCACTTACAGAGTACAGTAACAGATTCCTTACAATAATTT
Organism: Corallium rubrum; assembly: GCA_964035015.1. NCBI lineage: Eukaryota > Metazoa > Cnidaria > Anthozoa > Scleralcyonacea > Coralliidae > Corallium > Corallium rubrum. The sequence goes on from OZ036004.1 coordinate 8,191,474, forward strand.
TGTACAGTTCGACCTGAATGTCAGAGTTCCTACCTTGCTGAAAATTGCAAACAAACTGACAATTTGTACAAGACGCAAGAATCGGTCAATATAAAACTGAATGGTAATTAAATTATCTCTTTACTTTTTGAAGCCACTTAACAGAGATTTAAATACGCCAGTAAATTGAGATCAAAATATTTTGAAATCTTCCTTGAATTGCTGCTCAAAATAATCATTTCGCAAAAATTAACCTTATATTTGGTGACCAGAAATTCCTTGTTGAAACAACAAACCAGGGATTAGCGAGTATTTTCTTTCGGCGAAAGCATACGTTTAACAAGGTAGGTCTTGGTCGAATGACTTTTTAAAAGCACGGTTCTAGAAAAAAGTCTGGGCCGTCCCAAATTCGTAAGCGTCTTTCATCTCTACTTGTCCACAGGTTCGGTTTTCACTTCGAGAGTCTTTTCAACCGATACATTGTTTGGTATACCGATTCCACCATTAGCAAAGAGCGAACGAAGGACATTAAGTTCTTTCGTTAAAAGCGTAACTTTTGTCTTCAGATCACTGTTCTCTTTGGTGAGTAAATTCACCCGTAGCTGTGTCTCTTCGATTTTCTTCTTCGACTTCACTCGACTTTTCCGAACTGCCTCGTTGTTTCGCGCTCGCTTTTTAAGATATTCGTCTGTACCTTTCGGAACAGTTGCCTTGCTAGAGTTCCTCCCTTTCTTCTTTGGTGGATCATTGGAACTCTCATCGAATTGTTCGCAGTTTGACGAGTCACTTTGCGCATCGACTTGGCCATCGTTCTCCATCATTGCGACACACTCTGCTTGTATTGCGTAATGGCGAACATAAACTTGCAATAAACAGTTCAGAGAAATCCTCCTCCTGGAAAACTGGGGAGAATAGTGTAACGTCGTGACTGTCATATGACGTACAATAGTGACGTGTAAATATTATTAGCGTCTCTGCGCATGCAAATCGTTCAAAATTTTAAACTAAATTCCATTGGATATAAATGACTTGGATAATTTAACTATAATGCAAAAAGAGTATCACCATTGGTTGTAGCCTCCCCCCACAGACCACAGTCGTTCTTAGGGAAGCGGTATCACCACCTCCCTATACCACATTGGTTGCTGATTGGTTAAAAAAAATCTGATTTTGAACTAGACCATCTGTCCAAAGTTTTGCCTAGTTTCAGTCTGGCAGTACTGCATGTACTTCAAAAATTGTGTAGACTGTAGTATTATGTAAAATCCCAATAATTAAGTTTACTTTCCACAGACTGTCAGTCTCAAATAATCAAGAATTATATACAGTATAAATTTTCACACAAAATCACAAATTCTCGATTTTATTGGCTATTGCAGCCAGTTAGTATGACCAATGGTTACTATCTGCTTTTTGGAGACCACTCATTTTGTTTTCTCTTTCAATGTGGAATAAAAATATTTTTTTGCAAAAAGGAACTTTTGCACTGACTGATAGAAACAAAATTATCCTTAGAAGACTCAGGTTTATTGTATTGCCAGACTGCCAGTATAGTCTGTGATTTTAGCTGAGATATCAAACTCAAATTTTCAAAATGATGTTCCAGTATTTTAATTTTTAGCTTGCAAAATCCCAGTTTCATTACTGTATCTGTATAGACCTCACTGACCATATAATTTACATGGCAAGTTTTTAACCCATTCTTGCCTCAACTGAACAAAAATGGGTGCTCTTTATCATTCTCAGATTCTGTGTTCTAATGTCAAAAGCTAGATAGTACTTAAAACCAGCATAAACCGAAAATAAACATTTTGAAACTCAAAATATAAGCTAAAAACAAGACAACAATTGAAAAGGCGATATTTCGATTTTATTACAAAATCATCATCAGACCTAGCCTGCGAAGCAGACGGTTGTTTTGGGGGTGGGTTTATTTTTTGGGGGAGGGTTTATATTTGGGGTCGTGGAATACCCGGCGGAAAACCCGCAAAGGCGGAATTACCCGCCAAAAATAAACCCACCCCCGAAACAACCGTCTGCTTCGCAGGCTACATCAGACCAAATGACTAGAATCAAATATCTACGTTCTATTTTTACAAGGATGGTGAAATAGGATTAAAATAACTAGAGTTATATTACAACGGTTAACGCCAGGATAAGAAAATTCAAAATTTTAAAATTTTGAAATTTAAACTGATTACAAACGGAAAAAAAGCTATAGTATATATACAAGGTCAGAAGAATTAAAAAGGAATTAAAGGAATGCATGCTATCTATTACAAGTCAAAGTGACAAAGTACATGCTAAAAAGAAAAGCGTCAGTTCTTTACTGTCTTTTAGACCAGAATTTAACTCTGGCGAGTTGAATTTAATTAATAGAGCTTCTAAGAGTAATAATATGTTTGGACTGTAAGACTCACAGGAGTGAAGAATTGTAGAGTTGTTAAATACAAGAGGTTTAATATTGTGAGATGACTCAAGAGATTAATTATTATTTAAACGGTCATATAAGTTGTTTAAATCGGCGAGGTGTTGAGCATGTTGGCAATTGTGAAAATGATAGTAGATAGATAGTACATAATAATACCACCGCACGATCGAGCAAAAGGAGTCCCAGAATGGCTCTGACAGCCAATAGGTTAAAATTTGTTTTCTTGTACTGTTTGGTTGGTCAATTTGGTGGATTTTAATTTATGCTGAGTCTGTAAAACTTTTTTTGCTTTTATTTCCCCCGGCTCAATAGACGACTTTCACGATCATGCGCAGTAGCAACAAAAATATTCAAATTTTCATTGGAGATAAAAACAACTGTTTTAGCTGGAACGAGCATATTGAAAATAGTAGAAGTGCAAAGTTTGAAACGAATTGCTTAACAAATGGAAAACGTTTCACAAGCGGAAAGTTGGCCATTCCAACAGGGATTTATTAGTGATTTAATAGGGATTTTGGCTTGGCGGGCGGGAGTTGCACGCCAAGCCAAAATCCCTATTAAATCCCTAGTGGAGAGCAAAACTTCCGAAGTGCGTAGCTTTCGCACTATTTGTCCGATTTATTTTAAACTTTGCACTTTTACTATTTTTAATATGATCTTTTCAGCTAAAAATTTGATGAAAATTTGAGGTAAAGTCGCTACTGCGCATGAGCCTGAAACTAGTCTATTTTCCATTCCATCTCAATCCCCCCCCCCCCCCCCCCCTCCCCCTTGGCAGAACCCACGCGGGTACGCGTGGAAAATTCGTCTGGCAGATGAACAGATACTCCACACTGACCGAAGCCCGAGTTGTTTAGAAGATGAGCTCCTCGATGCAGAAAAAAGGTAGGAATTACCAATATTTTTATTAAGAATAAACAAAATCGAGCTGCTGAATTTCTAAGTGTGTAACTAACTTCACGAATTGCCGCGGTCAGTTCTAGCGATACAAGCCAAGAAGAAGCGTGCAAAGGGTCCAAAAAGTAAACAATCGAAACGCGAAGCGGGAAAACAAAATAAAAAAGAGAAGTATGTATTCCTTGTATCGTTTGAAAAACGAGCTCAACATTGAAGACTAATGTCGAGATCATTTTACACTGCTTTTGTAGCCAAGTGCGAAGCCCTCCTCCGCAATACGAGAGCGACAACGAAGAAGAAGAAGAAGACGAAGACGAAAACACCGAAGAAGAACAAGAAGATGTCGAAGACTACAAAAAAGGTAGCGGTTTCGACGGTTTATAACCGATCTATTCCTTTAACCTTTCCTCACTTCTATTCCACTAATAACACGCTTTCTAAAGACCACCTACAGTTCGTACTTAACCCCGTGTTTTCCCTGACTAAATATAAACCTTTTCAATCTTCAGTACTGTAGTTCAACATCAAATATTGGTAATAAGTTTCGGTATGATGCAAAACGATTTATCTTGCATATTTGTGTTTAATACCATTTCAAACATTTCTGTTGCCTCGCAAACTTTAATCCGCTTGTAATGGATTACTAGTCTACATGAATGTTGTCTACAATACAATAACTCATTGACTTGAATCGAAATCGTACAATACCTTTATTGAATTGCAATAATATGGTGAGTGCTTCGACGGTGTGGCTTGCATTATTTATCGTTTGTTTACGCTCGACCTAGCTTATTACTGATGGCCACTGACAGTATATTTACAGGTGTTATGAATTTTCAATTATCCGAAAACCGACACCGATTTTTGGGAATTGTATAAACAATATTTTTCCCACAATATTGTATTAGTGCCTGTTTAATATGCCCTTTTAAAATTTGAAAGATGTTATTAGATCTTAATTAGATTTGGATATGCTGTTGAAGGATATCACGTTTACAGTTGTATGGCATAAATTAGGATACAGCAATATATAAATGCTTTTGTGTATCTGTTGCTCAAACGATTTTACACTTTAGTATTAATAATAGAAAATTAGTTTTATTGTATTGGCTTAATTTCCCCCAAATACTGGTTTTCACATGTGTAATATTGTGCAACTACCTAATACAGCTATCTGTTACTTGGATACATCAATTTAGGTAAAGCTTTCATGTAGTTTCTCCTTGTTGTGTTTATATGAAGTTTGAAAGTCTTCAACCTCATCGAAACAGATGGGTGAAGTCAATCCCCACAAAGTTTAGTGAATTGATTGAGATTTAGGTGAGACTGGATTTGAATGTTTCCAACCTGATTCATGTATAAAACACAATTTTATAAGCCTAATCACTGGTTCGTCAAAGAGAATAGCAGATACACCAGAAGTCCAACTTGTGTGAAAGCTTGTCCCCTTTTCTTCAACAAGCATGCAAAAAATATACACCATATACCAATGTCATCTTATACCAAAACACCATCTTAAGCAATCCTAGTAATGCTGCCATTGCTGACATTGGAGTAGAGTGGTGGTCATGTTGATGGTGATGATTGAGATATGCAATGCAACATGTGGAATTGTGGTGTATCTACTAATAATTTTGTGGTGATATTTAGAACAAATGGCAATATAATTGTACAAACATATAATAAACTTTTATAAGTGCAATTGTAAGAATAGTTTATTGAGGTGAAAGATGGAACATTCCATAGCAGACTCAGACTGCATTTGGATTGAGGCTGGACTATTAAATATTAAAGACAGACTGAGCAAACAAGGTTAATAAGGAATTTATTATACGGCTATTGGTTCTTTCTTTTTTTAAGCTTTGAGTGTTGTTTTTGTCTTCAGAGTATGCTGTTTACCTTTATACCTGTTGACTTTTTTGTGTCACTTCTTGGCCTTCTTATTTACACCAGTTTGGCTTTTACTGTATTTGTCATGTTTTTAGATAAAATAGCTTTAAAGAAAACCAGCAGTGATGTTCCAACACATTTTATTGTTCAGAATATTTGAATAAAGATACCTATTTCTCTTTTATTTGTATTCAAATCAACTCAGAAATGTTCCTACCAAAACTTACAGGGCCGAGAAAAAAGCATATTGCCTGGTCGGTCAATATTGTAAAATCCTGACCTCTCGGGAACCAATCAGCATGCGTCATTTTGCGTACGGTCTGGAAATCAAACCCAGCCATATAATAAATATACATGTATATAGATACTGGTCTCACTGTACTGGTCTTAGCCCAGAGTGCAATATTTCCATAATTTTCTGTCACTGGATAACTGCACCAGCAAACTAGGTCAGTATACCAATGTAGAACCCAGGTCTGCCAGGTTCCGCTGGAAGCATGCAAACTGAGAAAATTAAGGTAGGGCCTTATGTGATTTATGAGTCCAGGGTGCTGGCACTGCCACTGCCAGGACTTGAAGCTCAAATTTCCGACCAATTTAGCTACCATGGCCAGATATGCTTAGTTTTGTCCCCCTGGATATATCCCACCAAAAATGCACTCTGGGTCTTGACCTCTGACTTTACAGTAACTTATTTTGTAATTTTGTTTGGCTACCCCAACATGGAAAGAGGTCTGTTATCAATGCAACCCCAGTTAAACTCCCTATCCAAATTTAATCCAAATATGTGTAAGTCTGCTCGTGTGAACACATCCTTTAGAAAGACCATTCTTATAGTTTTCTTGCAACTTTTTTGACATTTTATTTTAGGTGGTTACCATCCTGTGAAACTTGGTGATCTTTTTAATAACAGATATAGTGTAATACGTAAACTTGGTTGGGGTCATTTTTCAACCGTGTGGCTAGCATGGGACTTAAAGTAAGATGTCAACAGTGAATATTAATTATTTACATTACTTTTCTGACTGATGTTTCCTATTGAACCAGTTCTAAATGAAGAAAAATCTTTTTTTCATAAAAAACTGGTCTATTTTAGAGAAAGACGTTATGTTGCTTTAAAAATTGTAAAAAGTGCTTCCCATTACACTGAAACAGCTCTTGATGAGAAGAAATTACTAGAAAAGGTAAATCTTGTATACTACTGAGTAGTCAGGCAAATATACAGTACTTAATTAACTCTTTTAGTGTGGACAGACCTTTCCTTGTGTTAAATAAAATTGTTGAGTCAAAAATAAAAATGATTTCCTACCTGATTTGTAAATATATTGGTTATATAAATTAATATTAATTACAGTAGTTTCTTTTAATATTTTGTGTGAATTATTAATTAATATAATAATTTATTTTTTTTTATAATATTTTAATATTTATAAATTTATTATATAATATTTTATATTTTATCATTACAAAGCATTTTTGTTTTGTGTAGGTTCATACTGCTGATCCAGAACATTGTGGTCACAAACATGTAGTTCAGATGTTGGATGATTTTAAGATCAGTGGAGTTCATGGCACTCATATCCTTTTAACCTAAAAATGAGATTTTATATATCTTTCAAAAATGCTCAAAATACTGTGTGTGCAAATGCACGTAAAATTTGAAAAGTGCAAATAAGTAACCTGCATGATTGTACATCTCAAGGCTGGTGTCAACATGTTGAAAACATTTGGCCACCCCTACCCTGTTGAATGATGTTGAACATTGTTGAATGGTGTTGAATGAAATTTGAACATGTTCAAATTTCATTCAACACATGTTCAACAATGTTGAATGATGTTGAATGAAATGATAACCTCCTCTGATAACTCATTATGCACATGTGACGTCAATGTTGAAAGCGTTTGGCCAGGCCTTCAGACATTTTCACATCTTTTGCTGGATGTCAGAATTATTAGCAACCTTAACCCACTGCTGCCTAGGCTGTCTGAGGGTTCTTTCTTTGACAAATAAAGCTGTCTGGTGATAGACAGAGTAATGCACTTCAGGGTTCGAATTAACATTTTAAAAGTGCGTCGCGAAAATATTGTTGAAAAAGTAGGGGGGCTGGAACTGAGCCCCCCCCCCCCCCTCCCCGGCTTCCGCTTTCGCTTTTGGTATTTCAGACAGAATCGGCGTTCGAGTTCTGGGTTATACTAGAATCGAATTTGAAACGCCGTGCAAAAAAACAACGCATTCATTTAAGCTTGTTTCAAACGTCAAACTCATCAGTGCGTAATTCGAACCTTTCCAAGCATTTTACTCATTAAATGTGACGTTTCAAACTGCAGGCGAAACAACAGTGTCAGAAATGTGTCTGACATGTATTTGTTTTATTTCTGTGCTCAAAATCTCATTGAATGATTGAATTATGAAAGATAAATTTACAGTAGCAGTGTTTCAAATTTACAGTAGCTGTTGATTTGTTTTGTAATAAACCAAAGCACGCTGTGAAGAAGTTATTGGACGGCACTCAGCGGTTACTTTGCATCGCGATTTTGGAGTTTTTATGTTTGTTTTGGATCGCATATTTCAAGAAGTGCATCGCGATTTGCGAATCGCGATATGTTAATTCGAACCCTGCACTTGTCAAAGTTTAGCCCAAGGGGAGGGGGGGGGCGGGCAAACCCACGGGGGATTTGACATTTTTTTTAAATTTACGTCAAATTCCTTACCCACGGGACAAACATTTGTGTCAAATAAAGAAGAAAACTTCTCTCTACAATATTAAATAAAACACAAAAATACAATAAAAACAACTCATATTTTAATTTACTTACCAGATTTATTACCACGAAGCAATTCCAAAAAAAGATGGTGGGCTTTTCACTTTTTCCACACATGTTCGTAATTGGTCACCAAACTCCCGTGCGAAAATGTCAAATATCCCCTCTTTCAGGATGGTTGTTTTTGTCAAATTCCTAACCCATGGGGGCATGGAAGTTGTCAAATCCCCTTGGGTTGCCCATCCCCCCCTGGGGCTTAACATTGACAGGTGCATAAAACAATAAAGGGGTTGTTTTTGGCTGATTTAGGCACGAATTGGTTAACTTCTAATGGAGTATAGTTGGTCATTGAACAAATGTTACTTAGTTTGGCTTGCCGTATATATTTGAGTCAGTTATGAATTGTTCATGACTCTTCTTTTCCATATACACTGTAGCCCTATGGATAATTTTTACTCATGTGATCAGTGGCCCCCATTGAGAGTGGAGTGGGGTACTAGGGATGAAACAATATGAAATGTTTGAGTATAAGAATTGAGCTAAATTCCCATAGAATAAAGTTGGTACACCAATATTGGTGTTGCAACATCAGGTGAAAATGATACATTATCAGAAAACACAGACTGAAAGAAAATAGGACACAGCCAATATTAGCTAATATATAATTTCTAGGTATGAAGGTATGATTCTCCATGACAACAGTGACATTAAAAAGATATTTCCTGAACAATTAAAAAATCAATTATTTATATTACATTTATACTATATTATATTATATTATATTATATTATATTATATTATATTATATTATATTATATTATATTATATTATATTATATTATATTATATTATATTACATTATATCAATTATTTATATTACATTATCGCCATGAAAACTTTCAAAGAATTAATTAAAAAATCATTAAGAAACTCATTAAAAATTCATTAGAGGCACTATCAACAATTGACCTTATTAGAATTATTATTTTATAACTGTAACTTTCCAACTCTTGCTCTAGATCTCTAGCGATGGCTTAATTTTGGCCGGGGGGATTTACCGAACAACTACTTACAAACCGGATGTTCTTTTCCGCACGAACTTGCAATATTGATAACAATATTGCACTGAGCAAGTTGCTAAGGGTCCGTTTACATGAATCCGAGACTGAGTTTCAATCCAGATTGAACTCCTTTATCTGTTTACATGAATCCGGATTGAGATTAGCTCATTCCGGATTGAGTTCAATCCGTTTCTCATTCCGGATTGAAATCTCATTCCGGATTGAAATTTCGTTCCGGAATCATGTAAACGAGGTGCGAGTTTCATTCTGGAATGAAAAACGTGACAGAGAGGACTAGAACAAACAATGCATGCGTGTTTTCTAATATTTACGGATTTCAGGCGACAGGCGGATTTCAATCGAGAAACCCAATTCCCATGTGAACACGGATTGACTTCGCTTTTCAATCCGGATTGAAACTCAATCCGGATTCATGTAAACGGCCCCTAAAAATTCGCATTTTAAATATCGAACTTCACATAATATGAAATTGTATTGAAAGTCAGAACAACAAACTCTAAGTAAACTTCATGTTATGTGAAGTTCGATATTTAAAATGCGAATTTTTAGCAACTTGCCAAGGAGTCGCCGTACGTGTATCGTTTGCAAGGTTTGACTGTGATAAAACTATTTGTAGGTTGAACTGCCCAAGAGGAGTTTGAAAGCCTATATTTTACGATCGTTCACGTTTTTTTTTTAATATTTTTGTTTTGAAATTCAAAACATTGGTTGCTTCTTCGGCTAGAAGACAGAATTTCACAATTATTTTTAGGTGCGTTTTTGGTCGGACATTTGCCCTTTGTAAAATTTAAAGCTTAGGGTTATAATTAGGATGCCGGTTAGAATTAGATCTTTTAAATACAGTAATATATAAAGCATGAGCAGTGATCTGTATCTGATTTACAAGACGAGCTGCAAGTGAGCCGTAGTAAATCAGATACAGATCGGCTGCGAATGCTTTATCTCACTTATCAATTGGACGCATCTAAATAGACATGTTTTCAAACTAGTTTTCAAGTTGGAGTGATTTTAGCTAAGTAGATTGAGGAAAAAGTTTATGTAAATCAGGATGTTTACAGATATTGATTAAATATTCATTTTCAAGTGACTCTTCATGACCAGAAGCCTATTTGCAATCTTGTTGCTGGATAGTAGTTTTTTAGGAGTAGAAATATAGGACCTGTGTTCACAACGATCGCCCCCGACATAGTCAATCGAGATATAGTCTGGAAACTCAGCTAAAGTCTTTGGTCTATCGTTTTGTTCGCCTTTATACATTTTTGTGCACGGTGTACGGTCACTGAACACAATGTATTTTAGTATAATGAACGAATTGTCCAAAAGCAACGTTTCAGTTCAATCACTCAACTGTACTATTTAAATATTAATAAACCTAAAACAAAGGATGTGCACAGTGTAAGGTACGGTTCAACATAAAATCACAGCTGATTATAGGCGCTTTGAAGGTTGCCGAGTTTCCAGTGTCGAAACGTTGGGTATAAGAACCGCCGTCATCACGATTTAATGGAGCGTGGGCGTGGGTTAATGCCGCGGGTAGGTGGTGATAATTTGTGAATTATCCCACTCAATAAATTTCATGGCTCGTTCGGCACGCGGGGGTCTACACGTATATTTTCCTTGACAGTTGATAGATATTTGTATGGTATTTGAAGTACTTGGCCATAATCTGCTAAAACCCATTATCCACTCAAATTACAGAGGTCTTGGCGTACATCAAGTAAAATCCATTATAAAACAGGTAATATTTTATCCAGGAGTGTAAAAAAGTAGAGTACAGAGTACTGCATAGGCCATGTTTTAGATAGAGCAAAGTAGAAATGTGGTAAACTGCTAAGAATAGTTTTGATAACGAAATGCTGACGTTTTGAGCGAACCCCTTCATCAGTACAATGTCAGTTGTACTTTACTTTATTTCAGTTCACTCCCACTCCACTCCACTCCTCTCCACTCTCCACTCTCCACTCTCCACTCTCCACTCTCCACTCTCCACTCTCCACTCTCCACTCTCCACTCTCCACTCTCCACTCTCCACTCTCCACTCTCCACTCTCCACTCTCCACTCTCCACTCTCCACTCTCCACTCCACTCCACTCCACTCCACTCCACTCCACTCCACTCCACTCCACTCCACTCCACTCCACTCTACTCTACTCTACTCTACTCTACTCTACTCTACTCTACTCTACTCTGTTTAACCTACAAGCCTGCTAGCTTGCCTACAAACCTGCTAGCTTGAAATGAAAACTATTTCTTTTGCAGGCGTTGTTGGGATTAGACTATCTTCATACCAAATGTCAAATCATTCACACAGATATAAAACCTGAAAATATATTATTTTGTATAAGCAATAAAGAAATTCAGAAGATAGCTTATGAAGCTAAGATTGCAACGGTAAAAGGAAATCTTTCTTCCGATATTGGTAAGTCTGCAGATCAGAATACAGTTGAAGCTTTCGTAAGGGACCACCTCAGGGATGTAGAAAAGTGGTACTCCTAACTAGAGCTAGAGCCGGTCGCTTACAAAAGCTTAAAAACAAAGAAAAAGTCTTGTTCAGATATACATTTTAAAAGTGGTCGTTGTGAAGAAAAAGTTTAGTTCAAATATACATTTTAAAAGTGGTCGTTGTGAAGAAAACGTTTAGTTCAAATATACATTTCAAAAGTGGTCGTTGTGGGAACTGGTCGCTTACGAGAACGGTTGCAAGGAGAGCATTCCTGTCCAGGGCTTCCTCAGAGGTGAATAAAATCGTCTGGCGTTAGCCAGAATAAAATACTAAACACCAATTCGGACAGGAAAGAGTTAGAGAGATAGTTTATAACTCATTCCTGTCCAGGGCTTCCCCAGAGGTGAATAAAATCGTCTGGCGTTAACCAGAATACAATACTAAAGACCAATTCGGACAGGAAGGAGTTAACCCTTTTTTCCAGTCATCTCAGTAACTGTCTTTGAAAATCAAGAGGTCTTTGAAAGCCCTGGAAGTTTCCTCCTGTTGTTTTAGTGGAGAATTTAACCATGTTAAAATAACTGATTGTAAGTCGGTCCTTGAGTTCATTTTATCGGGTCCTTGAAAGTCCTGAAAAAGTCTTTGAATTTCATGTTTTTTGAATGGTGGGAACCCTGTTATAGATAGGCCTTCTTTATTTAATTTTGTTTTTCTCCCTTCTTATTTGTACAACGTATCTCGATGTTTACAGTGTCAACCGCTCCTGAACACATAATGCAAGTAAGTAATGTATTGTACGTTATTAGTGTTTTCAGCTTCAGTTGGTAACGTTTTTCGTTTGTTTTTGCTGTACAAGCTGTCGTAAGTCAAACTCAGAGAAAAACTCTGAGCTCCAGACGGGACTCGAACCCACAACCTTCCAAATACCAGCCGGACGCTCTCACCATTGAGCCACTGGAACTCAGATGGTAGACCGAGGTTGTTTTCGATATTTATACCTGGGAACTAGT
>OZ036004.1:8208967-8368967 GCA_964035015.1 Corallium rubrum
TTTTTTCTAGATCATATTGCGCACGTCATAGAACTTTTGGGGAAAATTCCAAAGCATATTGCTTTAGCTGGAAAGTACTCAGATGATATGTTCAATCGGAAAGGTATGATGTTCGTTCGTTCGCTTGTGGGGAATCAATAGGCTAAAAAAACGGGCACTGCCCTTTAGCCACATCTTTATAAGGCCTGCGCTGAACGTCGCACAATAGACGACTCCCCTACACGAGAAACTGTGAACAATGTTTCCGGGAAACGAAATTTCTTCACTCTAAATAACTTCTTCAATTTAATTCAGACGAATTTAATTGTTTGAATTTTATTCGACGAAACTGGGACGGTTTACTCGATTCGTCTCGGCAATTATTTTATTTCTTATTTTTTATTTACTCTTATTTTACAACGGTTGCCCTTCAGCGTTTTTTTTTTAAAAGTACGTAATAAGCTGATTTTCAAGGGGCCGTGTACTAGTATTATTTACAATATAGATTAATTATACCTACAACTATTACAAAAAAAAAATAAAAAATGCTAATTTAAATTAAATAAAATAGCTATCATTACCTATATTACAATATTTACATTAAAAAAAAACTACTTGGAAGGTCTTATGGCGAATGTAATCTGTCTTTAAGCATTTAAATTTGTCAAGAGAAGTACCGTTTTCTTTCAATTTACTTGGCATATTATTCCATAACCTTGCGGCGGAGTAACTTATACTTTTTTTGAGAAAGTTTGTTTTTAGCTTATCCATATTATAATCAATATTATTACTACGTAAGCTGTTGTTATTGTTATTTGCAACACTGAACATACTTGTCATATTTTCTTGAAAACAATTGTTTTTTACTTTAAACATAAATATTGCTTTCTTTTCTTTCCTTCGTTCCATCAATGGTTGCCAATTTAATTCTATTAGAATATCTTTTGATCTTACTTCGCATGATTTTCACCCTTGCAGCCCTGTTTTGTAACTTTTGTAATTTTTCAAGTGAATATTTATAAGTGTTATCCCAAACAAGGCTGCAATAGTCAAAATTAAATTCGTCTGAGTCAGATGGATAGTACGAGGATAAAGCGTGTCGAATTAAATGTTTCTCTTCTGTCTGTGACAATTCTGCGCCATGTTTTCAAGAAGTCGTTTTCAGGTTCCACGAGTCGAAGTAAAAACAATTAAATTCGACTGAAATTGAACTCGACGTCGCATTACCGACGAAGTTAATTCGAATTAAATTCGTCTGAATTAAATTCGTCTTGTGCGACGTTTAGCGCAGGCCCTCTCTCTCTCAGGCCTAAACGTTGCATGTGTTGATAAAGCGACAATATACTTGGGGAAGCACGGGTGGCGTGTGCTGTTAGGGCGCTGCCTCTCACCAAAAGTTAAACCCAGTTCGACGGGGTTAGTACTTGGATGGGTGACTGTCTGGGAATAACCCCGTTCTCGAGCTTAAAACACTCATGTGAGTAGAGTTTAGTTGGTCTCCCCTGCGCTTCTAGGGTTTTTCGCCGGGTTCTCCGGTTTTCCTCCCTCCGTAAAATCAACACCTAGGTCTGTGATTCGTGGTCTGACATGTGTGTCATAAGTGTGTCGTAGGGCGGCTGCTTCGAGCGCCTTTAATATGCCTTCGACTCTGCCACTTGAAATTTAGTAATTGTAAATTACTCTTGAAAAGTCCCTTGTGGGAAGAAGTAATTAAAATTTGTATTTGTATTTGTACTTCATGAATAGCGATCATTCAAATTAACTACAAATATTTTATTCTCACTTCGTACAACTTTTTCTGTCCTTTAGGTTTGCTCAGACATATTACAGATTTGAGACCATGGTGAGTTTCTGGACACAAAGAAAAACCGACAATTTTTATTTGTAACAAAACACTTTTTTTCAATTGATTGAGCGAGATGTATGTATCTTTAATTTTAGGCCACTGGAAAGTGTCCTGATGGAAAAATACGAGTGGAGCGAAAACGATGCGGAGGAACTCGCCTCATTTCTTCTCCCAATGTTAGACTATATTCAGGAGAACAGAGCAACAGCTGCACAGTGTCTTGAACATCCTTGGTTGAACGACGCATGACGATACAAGAGAGCCAAAGATCTTAAAATAGTTCATTTTTCGTAGAACCTGCGATCGAAGTTGAGCTCGTTGAATTCTCGGAATTGCCGCGTATCCAGTTTTAGCGATTACCAAACATCTTCACAGCTTTTATTGCACATCTGGAAATTTCTCTGTATGGCGGCTCATGGGCGGGGGGTGGATGGCGGACATGAAGACGTATTGACGTCAGTAAACAGAAAGGAAAGATGGTTCGGGAGAGTTAACAATGGCGATATACTACACTTATACCGAGCTTTCGCCTTTTACAGTAAGTGAAATATATCGTGGAAGTCGTGGTGGACGATTTTTGTGCTACAACTGCTAGGACTGCCAAAGTTTACAATTCGAAAGGGTGGAGAAAGGAACTGTTGAAATTCTAGCGTTTCCGTGGTCTTTATTTAAAGAGGCTAAATTATACCAACGCAACGGGAGGACAGTCATTGACTAAAGCTAGATTATCATTGAAGCGTAATTCACCTGCGGGAGACGAGATGAATGATCCATTTTTACGCCCACTTATGACAATCCAGTTTTTTCTATGCTCTCCGACTTTTTTTAAGACATTTTTTTTGGTAGTTGACCTTATCAAGTCGTCGTTCAGATTCAGTTGTAAACAGTTTTACTTTGATCTGCCTTAAGTTGTAAAACAATGATAGCTTGCGATCACGTGGTCTGCGTTGTAGCTATAGTAAATACTGAAGGTTAGCGAACACGTGGGTTGTATAAAGTATAAATAAAACAGTGAACGTCTTTGATCACGTGGTTTGTACTAAGCACTCTGATTGGCTAAGGTCCGTGCATATATAGTATTATATATATATATTATAACTAGTATAGAAATCGTGATATCATGACCAGCATGCAAACTTTCAGAAAGTCCCCAGCTGAGCTTTATATTTTATCTTTCTGACAGTCGGATCAAAAAAATGTAATCATCTTTATATCTTTACAAGTCTTTCATACTCCGTTCTCAATCTCGTTAATAATTCACGAATTATCGTAGCCAATCCATGAACGTATACCACATCACATGCATGAGTTTTGATACCCAATGAAAACCTATAGGAAACTTCCTAGTGAACTGGATCATATTTCTTTATCTGCATATTGAAAACAATGAAGAAAACACCGCAAATCGCGATGCGAATACTCGTTTGAGAAGCAAGATCAAACACTTGTTTATCGTGACCCACACACTCCAAACAATAAATACCTCGGGGCTAGCTACGCCCTCGGTTTTCATTTGTTTTCTCGTGTTTGGAACCCCAGATGAAACACTCAAACTCGATCTATTACTTCAAATAACGAGTCATCTAACAGTTATTTGAATGTCGTAAAAACTGATTTAATTAAATTCAATGGCAGTGAACTAAGCAATGAAAAGGTAAATTGTTAAATAAGCTAACTACATTCCAGAATGACAGGAATAACATACAGGCAGCAATGGGTTAATATTGTCTTAAATAACTACTGGTCGAACTATATGCAATAGACACATCGCGATTCGTTACGTTGTCTTCTTTTTTATCTTATTAAACTTTTTGTTCAAAATGGGTTTCCACTTAGTAAGTTCAGCGTATTTCTTAAGCAATCTCTTCCAATAATTCTGGACATCTTGCATTCGGAGATGGTCTCGGATGAACGTTTGACCTCTGAAATAACAAAAAAAAGTTCACAGAAAATCAGAAATAATCCCATGACGTGTATTTACATAGAATTCATTAGCATTGAAAATACTACAATTCAAACTGGGCTAAAAAACCAATTTAATTGTGACGTCATCATCATGAGAAATCGTGCACCGCACGAAATACGTAAGAACCTCTGAACCGTTAAATAACGCATATTGAAATTACCTTTTTGCGATTTCATGGACAACTTCATCGTTAGCTCGAGCAAACTCGATTAAATCCCTTAGGAAGAAAAAAAAAATTTGCTGGTACACTTTTAGCCCTAAATTTCGTCACAACGTATAACGTGGCCTGTGACGTACTGCAGATTTTCGAAATCGTTTTCATAATTCATATACGGCATACCTCACGTCGGACAGGTCTGTCCTTACTGGTATATAATGTACCCAAGGCTTGAGAGCGCTGTAGAAAAACTCCAACCATTCGTCACCAACATGGAACACAAGAGAACCACAAAGAAAAAGATGTTTATATCGAAAACTTGCGGCCACACCACGAAAATTGAATAAATACCTAAAATTCGTGGAAACAAAGATGAAGTGCATTTTTGGATGTGTACTGATGTGGGTGGCCCCTATTGGCTGAGCTCGTTTCCGGTCCGAAAACGATGGAAGCTGATTGGCTGCTGAGCAGTCCCGAGTTTAGGCGGGAAAATTTCCGAGTCGATTTGAAATTTTTCAATTTTATTGCTTTTATTGAAATATTCTGAGCAATAAAATATCCTGGAGCATTAATGCTGGTTTTCTTTAAAGCGGTTTACCTAAAAACACGACAAACGAAAGCCGAACTGGTGTAAACAACAGGCGACACGACACGAAAGGTAAGATAACGCTTTTATTACGGCAAACAGCGTTCAAACTTGAAAATGAACCAAAAGACATGATAATAAATTCTTTATTTTCCCGTACAGACTTCGTACTCGGTTATAAATAAGTGTTTAGAATTGTAGAATTATTATTTGGCACTGAGATAAAAGACAAGGAAGGGGAAATTAAGTTATTTGAATACTAAAATACTAGCTTACTTGTATGAGCAGTGGTCTTGCAAAGGTATTTCTTTGGCAGCAGGAGCATTCAAGGTGTCCTAAAGTATTATAAATATCATGCTAAAATAAATTCTTATACCGGCTCTAGTAGCGGAATAAAGCGGTAAAGCAAGCCTACAAGTACTATCTCCTGAACTCTTGCAGCGA
This sequence comes from Corallium rubrum, assembly GCA_964035015.1. NCBI lineage: Eukaryota > Metazoa > Cnidaria > Anthozoa > Scleralcyonacea > Coralliidae > Corallium > Corallium rubrum. The sequence goes on from OZ036004.1 coordinate 8,213,946, forward strand.
TAAAATAGTTGGCATTGACTCACTGAGACTGACTGAGTCTGAACTTACAGCATCAGACTTCCAAGCTTGATTCTTAGTGTATTGTGCATCGACCAAACCAGGTTCCTTTCTTGAAAGCAAAACCAGGGGGTCTCTTTCAGCACTTGTCCTTTAGAAAAACAAAATGTTTGGCATTGATCAGGTCTAGCTTCAGCAATGATAGGCGAACAAACGAAATGCTTCAATTGCAAATAGTTTCATGAAAATATTCAAATAAATATGCAATTTTTAATAACCTTGATCCTCGGAAAAATGCTTTGGATTCTTTTTTCTCCCAAGAGAATTGTTTGGCTTTTCTATAAAAGAGAACCATTCAAGAACTACTAAGCAAGTGGGGTCAGACTATTTATAAACTTTATTTAAACAAAAACATATATACTATATAACATGCATACTTTCAAAGGACAAAAAAATATCACCAAAAGTAAAACAGTTTCATTTTTCCAATTCTAACTTCAGGACACCATAATCTTTGTTAACATAATTCTATTCAGTAATTCTGGCTTTAAAACTTTGGCTCTGATCATCAAAAGCTACTAGCAAGAAAGGTTTCTATAGCAACCTAGAAGTCAGGTAGACCCATTGATGGTAGACCCCACACATTCAAATGACCATGATATGACGATGGTTCACTTACATTTCTAGTTCATCTCTCATGAGATCCCACCTGCCTAACCCAGTAGGATAAATTGGATACACAGCAGGTCCACCTTCCCAGAATGTCCACGCTGGATACATGATATCATGTTCATGACTTGTCTAAAGGAGTAATTTTGACACCAAATAGCTTCCTTGAAATGCAATTTCTATCATAATAATACTGTATGCAGTATACACTGTATAAAAACCTGCAGTTTTTAACGCTGATCATTCTGATTTAAATATGTCTGAAATTCAATTTAAATATGTTAAAATAGTCTGTTATCCTTTATATTCACCTTACTAAATGAAAAAACAGGAACAGGATCTTCCCACCTGGTTGTCTTGAAAAAAAAAAATTCAGAGTGAATTAATTTACTGATATCCATAAACAACTTTACAGAAAAATTAAGATCTTGCATGGGTATTAATTTACTGAAAATACTGGATATTTACATGCAAGCATTTGGAGTGAATATGGTGATTATAACTGCAAAATAATTTTACCTGTGGCCAATCATGTACATTAATAATCATTTCCATGTCTGGCAATTTGTCAATAATTTTCAATATAAAATGCTCCACACCATTACACCTGTAGTACATAAAGGTCAAAATAAAATAAAAACAAAAAAAAGCATTGTTTTTTAAGCAAATAAATGCCTTGAGTATTGTTAAAACTGTGTTGTAATTTATAGCAAATTGTTTAAATAGAGAATACATGGATGTGCGGAAATATGAAATTTATTTCTCGTGTTGACCAGGGTATCTCACAAGTGAGTGAAGAAAACAAGTAAGATATCTTGGTAAACACGAGAAATAAATTTCATATTTCCGCACATCCACGTATTGTTCTGTTTATTATATAAAAAATTGTCCTATTGCCTTACAAAAATTGCATTAAACTATAATGCTGATTCAGCGATAATCATCACATGTGAGATTATCATTTTTTTATTAGTGGTGGAAAAATCAATAAAACACTCTATTTTATATAATAAAAAAGGTTAATTTAAAAGCAACTACTTTTTTCAAAATTTTAAGAGTCCTGATGTGCCTAACCTAGAACCAAACATGCAATCTTTTTCTCGATATAATTTGTGGTCTATAATCTGATAGTGTGTTCCTCGTGTTTCTGACTTGGCCTTATCAAAATCAGATTTTTGTATCCCTCCTTTATCTTTCCAAATCTTTAGATCATTATTAATAACACTCTTGTAACAACCACAGTTGACATTGGAACAATCTTCATAAACTGACACACTTTCATTGATCTTCTTCAAATATTGTTTCCAGGTATCTAAAAAGCATTGGACAGTAAAAGGTTTGTGAATTGTGACCAATATGAATTATGAAAGGAAAAAAAGGAAAGGGAAGAAAAGGAAGGGAAAGAAAGGGAAAGGAAAGGGAAGAAAGAGGGGCCCCACTAATCATCCCTGCCATAAAGGGACATCACATATTGAGGGGTGGTCTACATGTAGATGCAAAATAATTTTATTAAATATTGCTTAATTTAAAGATATCATAGTAAACAAATTATAGGAAAATATAGAGATATACAAATAATTTGTCTTATGAAAATTGACTTACATAACATCAGATTAAACCAAATTAAATAAACAATTAATGGCAACATCTAATTAAATCTATGTAATTCAGCATTTGCAAATTAATTATAAGCCATGGATCTATTCTTGATATAAAACTTGTGGCCGTGTCCAAGGTCTTTCCAATTTAGAAAGTATCAAATTTATGATCCTTATCCATGATTTAAGTTTCACAGAAATTTCGTACTTCTTAAGTCAGTCAATTTACCTCGCATCTGGTATTTATAGGCTGGATCATAATGGTCCTTTTCCTGATCCACACCAAATTCATCATCTACTGAGCTCCTAATAGACGTAAAAGCATTCATAAAGAATAGCAAGAACACCACAAAAGCCATAACTGGGGCTAACTTTGTTCCCAAAACAAAACAACTTTCCCGCAACGTGGAAATCGAAGATCTCATCCCCAAGGAACCAATCACCTTTGAGCTTGTCACCAGTCCGTTTTTGATCCCAGAGAACGTTCCCGGATCTTCGCAATCTGTACCCAGAGCCAAATATGCCGGGCCGCGCGGGCAAATTTTGCTTTCCGGGGGGGGGGGGGGAAGCTGGCTCTGGGTACGAGATTGGGATCTTCGCGCGCAAAACAGACAGACAGACAGACAGACAGACAGACAGACAGACAGACAGACAGACAGACAGACAGACAGACAGACAGACAGACAGACAGACAGACAGACAGACAGACAGACAGACAGACAGACAGACAGACAGACAAATTTAAATATGTTTTCTGATTGGCTATAAGTAACAAATACTAATATTGTTTTCTTTGATAATAATATTCTATATAAGTTGCATACATTTTCTTTGGATATAAAATACAAGCAGGAACTATACCATACATATTCTCTTCTAAAAAGTATTAAGATCTATGTAGCTTCTTTTCTATTCCGTAAACGTTAATCTTCTAGCTAGTTTTGTTTAAATTGTATATGAAATGAAAATTAAATTTGTCTAATTTGGAAGAACTCTTGAAATGGCAAAGTAACATTTTCTACAGTTTTTCCATAGCTTACTTCGTTCTTGAGATACTACATAAGTCACATTGTATAATGAGTTGTTGTAAAATTAGGAATGTCGTTGAAGTTATCGAACAACAAAGTCACACGAAACTGCGCATGTAGGTGTATTTGTCTCATGACTTTGAACAAACACAGGTTCAAGCAATTTAACAGACAAATATCAATGATATACACGATTTCTCAAAAACTCATTACACAATGTGACGTATGCAGTGTGATCATTTACATATCAAAGAAATCTTAATATCTTAAGAACGAAGTAAGATATCGAAAAACTGTAAAAGATGTTACTTTACCATTTCAAGAGTTCTTCCAAATTAGACAAACTTGATTTTCATTTCAAAAACACTTTAAAACTTTACATGTCCTTTTATGATCTGAAGTAAACAGTGTTTAATTTTACTATTTTGACGCTAGTGTAACACTCAGCTTAAGTTTGTTTTAGTTCTGGAATATTAAAATTAAATTTAAGCGAACATCAACTCGAACTATGTCAGTCATTAAAACACGTTAAAAAAACTCTCTCTAAAACAACTTGTTCAGTTGCTACCCGTTGCTCCAAACAGGATTGAGGATTGAAAGGCTCAATAACATTTACTTAATTAAGTTTTATGTTGAAAAAAAACTAATTTTTTCGATGAACTACGATTCTGCGGCCAAAACTACACTAAAACAAGAGCAGTATATAGGACACTCCTACGATCATTTCCAAGCTTTGTCACTAATTAAATTAATACTATCTCAATACCGGTACTGAATCGACCACCTTCCACCATCGTAGGCTCTAGTTCAGTTTTACACTTCAATTGAATAACACTTGTCCGCGCTGTTTTCAAAAACCATTCCTGGAATTAGTGACCAGTCACTCAAAGTGATTCTGATTTGCACATTCAGAAACGTCGGTGCCTGGATGACCCAGCAAGCGTGATATTCTTCTACTGTGAGTTTGAAGTCGAGAATTCGCATCCATTCAAGCTGTTTCGCGCAATTTTCAACAGCCTCCCATAACATACCCTAGAGTTGTTCCACTAACTACTCCTGGAAATTACACGCGAGTACTTGGTTTCGATTGCGCATGCTTGAAGTTCCTTCGCGTGTACGCGCGAAGTCGTTCTCGCGCAAGTTCGAAATCCTCCAGTCTTTGAGTGAGCGCAATCTTCTGATGAATGGCCTGCCTTAGTAAATGATTTAGTGTCTTCTTCTCGTCTTCAGCCGCCGTCAACCGACGCTGGAGGTCATCAACCTGCGCAACATAATCTTCGCACCGCTGCGCAAACATACTGCGCAACGACTGAAATGTCGCTGACTCCGCTTGCATTGACTTCAAGTTCCGCTTCAACTTCGCAATCACCTCATTCTGAAGTGATTTATCACTTTCGTAACGGCTCTTCAGGTTTGCTAAAGCAACTTCGTACGTTGATTTGTTCGCTTTGAGCACCGTACGCAAAGTCGTAATCTGCTCGCGCTTCGTCGCAGCAAGTTTCTGCAGTTTCAAAACCTGATCCTGGAGCGAACCATTTTCGACGCCCGTGTTCTCCTCGACCAGCTGCCCGCTACCTACTGGACACGAGACCTCGCGGCGCTCACGTGAGATGTCCACGGTTTTCTCAACAGCTTTTCGGAGGAAGCGAACCTGGTCGCGGACAGCCGTGATGAGCTTATAACAAGCGATGGGGTCATCGGCGTCTTCAGGAAACTCATCGTCCTTTTTGTCTGCATTTTTCTCCGACGCGGCATTTTTGACGTCCCCGTTGACAAGAATCTGCGCGTCCCCTAGAGAATTGATTTCTTTCTTGTTCGCTTTATATCGAGGCGACAGGGTTCTAAGATGCTCCAGGACAATTTGGTTGGGTGTATCACCATTAGCCGTACAAACCTGTTGGTATAACTTCGCCAAATCTTCACTCACCAACTTCAGCTCATCCTGAGTGCAGGTAAGACTGCCTTTAGCCTCGCCTGCAAGTGACGTCATCGATTGTACGTCTTCCTTCAGTGTCCGTATTATCTGATCGGATTCCTCTTCTTTTGTTTTCAGATATAAAATCTTCTCTTCGAGTTCCTTAACACGATTGCACAGGAAGTCTGCCTCCTCGGCCTTGCCTTGAAGGGAGCCATTCTTAGCACGTGCTTCATCAAGCTCTGTGTGTAGATTCTTGATGATCATTTGTGCCTTGGACTCCTTGTGGTGATAATTCTTGACAATCTTCTTCAGTTCTTCAAGTTCCTTGATCTGGTTGTTCAATACAAACACATCATCATTCGCTGGAGGGGTGTTCTCTCCCTGAATCTGCTTCCGAAGTTTCTGAGAATCATGAATAGTTGAGAATGCACTGAACTCCTCCTTGAATAAATAAATGAATGGCACAAATAAATGGAAAGAACAAATTAATTTTTGAATGAATTGATGAGTGATGGATGGGTCCACGGATGGATGGAATGGATGGATGCACAGACAAATGGATGGATGAATGAATGAATGAATGAATGAATGAATGAATGAATGAATGAATGAATGAATGAATGAATGAATGAATGCATGCATGGACAGACAGTCAGATGGATGGATGGATGGATGGATGGATGGATGGATGGATGGATGGATGGATGGATGGATGGATGGATGGATGGATGGATGGATGGATGGATGGATGGATGGATGGATGGATGGATGGATGGATGGATGGATGGATGGACAAATGAATGGAACCAATGAACAAACAGTGGACTAATAAACTTTAGTTTTTTAAAAAAAAACTATTAAAAACTACAGAAAACTGGAAGAAAAATAAAGCACAGAATAAACAACCTTCAGTTTCAGGACTTCCTTATTCCGCTGTGCCAGTGCATTGGTTAGTGCCGTCTTCTCAGAATTCACCTGTGTCAGCTGATCTTCAAGATCACGTAACTCCGAGAACTGCAGCTCCTTCATGAGATCATCCACCAGCCCAGGAGCAGGTGATGTAGGCTCAACACTTGCTTGGTGATACTCCTCAGTGATCTTCTTGACCAGTGGGTGTTCATCATCTGATGCCTCCTCACCCATCAACCCCTTGCTCTCTAAGTCCCAGGTTTCAGCACTTGGTTGTTGTGTACGCTCTTGAAGTTCCTTCTGCAACAGGCTGTTCCTTTCACGTTGCTCTTTCAAGCTATCCAAAGTCTCATTCAATTGTTTCTCAACTTCATCAGTCTTCCCTGTAGACATTTGCAATTGGACTCTAACAACATCCAATTCTTCTCTCAGGCTCGTATTCTCAACCTTCAGAGCTTCGTACTCAACTAACTTCGACTTCAAGTTTGACAACTGAGCTTGTAGATTTGTATTCTCTTCTTCCAGGTCACCATAATCTTGCGAATGGCGTGCATCTCTTCCTTTCAATTCCCGGAGATCACTCTTTAATTTCTTTGTCTCTTCATGTTGTTTCTCGATTTCCTTCAATAGTCCACCATTCTGGGTGGACAATCGTTCAACCTCGCTCAAGGCATTACGTTCTCCTTTCTTCGTGAACTTGAGATCAGTTTCAAGATCAGAAATTTTTGCCAGTAAACCAGCTTCCCTTGTCTCACTTTCTTCAACGAGGCTTTCTTGGCGAACATCACCGAACCGTGTGCGTTTTGATTGTTCAGATTTGAGTTGTTCAAGAGCCTAAAATAAGCAAATAGATAATGACAATGGGTAAAATTTCATCTTTATGTAATTAGATAAAGCATGAGCAGCGATATGTTCTGATTTACAACCAATATATACCAAACATGGCTAAGGGACAATCAGAGCTTGTCCAAAAAGCAATTTACAACCAATGTTATCTATCATATTGTACTTGCCTCACAAAAATATGGTATGACTTAAAATATACAGTTATATGGGATAATAAAGTAATAATAAGAGATTATTAACTGAGAACAAGGTCTGTATGGGAAAATGTCAGACCGAGGTCTTGACAGTACAGACCAAGCCACAGGTGAGGTTTGTACAAAAAAGATGGAAGTCTGATATTTTCCTGTACAGACCGAGTAAAAGAGGTTAATAATTTGTTTATTATTTGGCTATTCAAGTTTTTTGATACTTATTGTATGAAAACATTAGAAATTCACACCAGCAAAATCAACATCTGGGGCAGTGGTCTGGATATGGAAAAAGACAGACCATGGTCTGGATATGTATTTCTACGGACCATGCTTTGACCAATCAGAACTCAGGATATTACAAAGTCATACAATAATTCTTTATATTTAAAAATATATATATTTTTATGTAAGTACAGTATGTGCTGATGATGACAGACAGAAAGAATGAAATTAGACAAACATTTGGCCAATTTCACTACCCCACATCTGCTGCAATTTACAAATGACTGCAAAGGCCCCCCAACTGTTAAAAACATATTTCGTACAAATATGACAACATGTGTGCATGTGTGTGTACTAACATCAGAATAAACCATCAACATGTCCATTCAAATATTCACTCTAAATATTTACAAGTCTTTTAAAACTAAATTTTACACACATCACTTGAAATTTAAAAACATAAACCACATTTTAGATTAATGTTTCACAGTTTTCAAGGAAATGAAGTTATTTTAACAATGTTATAAAAGGAAATCGTCGAGATCCGATTCTGTCACGCTTTCTTTGTTAGAAGTAAGCGTTCACATCTTCTAACTTCACATGAACAAAAAAATCTTGAATAATTTTATTAACAGTCATTTTTGAGAATTGAAAATTTGTCATCAAAACCGCACAAAATATAATAGACTGTCATACAAGTGGTCACACTATATTCAACAGACGAATATAGTTTCGCACCCACAGGCTAATTTAAAATATATAAATATCTTTTTCATGCTATTGATCCTTTTAAAAAATGAACAGTATACGAAACTACGATCGTTTGGGGGTTAAAAAGAATCATTCAATTCCTCCTACCTCTTTTGAGCTGTCAAGTTCTTGCTTTGTGTTGTCAAAAAGCGTCTCCAATTCATCGTATTGGTCCTGAAGAGCTTGTTTCTCTTCAAGCACGGCCAGTCCATATTCTGCTGCCCGTATTTTATCACTACTTGCTTGTTGTAATTCCTTACTCAGTCGCTCGATTTCGCTTTGAAAAAACGCGACCGTTGTCATACCTATGAATTTAGGGGAAAATCCACGTAATTTGTTTCATTTGAAACGTGAAGACATTTTCAAAGGTGAAAGCGACCCAAACATTGTGTTCAGTAACAATGTAGCCGGTGAATAAATCCCCCCTGCTGTTCGTTATGTTAGCCGTTATTCCAGGGGGATGCTTCAACGGTAATACATCTTCGTTGTTCTCGGACAAAACAGACTATTTCTTTGTGTGGTAAATTATAAGCAAATTTCATTTTATGTGGCGTTATATGTATCGAAATTTAAAAATCTGAGTTTCACGGAAAAGCACTACAGTAAAGTTGGAGTGAAAGTTTAACTTTTAGCTACAATTTTCTGAGATATCAGTGGTTGAAAATCGCTGAATTGTTACGAAAATTCTTACACAGCTTTGCCTCCAAGGCAATAGAATAAAACAGCTTTATTTTTTTTCTCGAAAAATTATTATAATTATATTTGGTGAATTATTCTTTTATAATGTATAAACTTAACTACAATATAGCCCAATTCTAGACTTTGGAAAAAAGTGTCCGAGATCCCGCGTCGAACCATTCACATTGACCAACTATGCATGTTCACATGTGAAAATGCATAATTTTGTGAACTTTGAATAGATTAGCATTAATTTTTTTAATATAATAAAATAATTTTTTTGCAGTGATGCAATTTAAAATTGCAATTTAGAATTACAATGAAAATAAATAGTACTAGTATAACCTTTTTTGAACTATATAAAACTTGGAAATATATTTAAATTTTTGGGGAAAACTTGTGAATTCCACTATTATTAGTGGAATTATGTGTCTACATATTTTGGAAAAATACAGCCTGATCTTTTCCACCCACGAGCGTCTGTGACGCGGGCTAGTCGAGTGACAACTGTTACTGTATGTTTTATAGTGCAAATTAAGGAAGCCAGTCGTACTTTGACTTTTGGGTCCGGGGACCAAAAATTGCAAAATTTTGTCACGAGATCAAGAAGGGAAAGAAACTGATAGTAATTTTAAATCACATCGATGAGGAGGATATTCCAAAATGGCCGCCAATATATTAAGAATTAGATTTTAAGGTAAGTTTGAGAAATTTTCCCGTATAGACTTAAAGTGTTTTATTCATACAGTTATCCTTTATCTTCTTAATTTTCCAACTTCTATTTTCTCCTTTGGTTTTAGTTTATACCAGAACATTACCACCTTCTTGCCGATGCAATCTAGTCAAAACCGAACCACGAGCAATACCGGTCAGCGGTAACCATAAAGAAAAATTAAAATAAGGAAATATTGTGACATTTTGGTTTCGAAATTGAACATTTGGCGATGGCGTTACTTCATTTGTTGTTGTTTCTTTCCGCCTTTCCATTCCTCACAAGCGCTTTTGATTGTTCGTCAAAAGCACCTAAAAGTCCATCAGACGTCTTGCAGATCCACCTTGTACCTCATACACATGATGACGTTGGTTGGCTGAAGACAGTCGACGAGTATTATTACGGAGCGAACAACAGCATTCAAAATGCTGGAGTACAGTACATCCTTGATTCAGTGATCCCAGCTTTGGAAGCAAATCCGGCAAGACATTTTATCTACGTTGAAATGGCATTCTTTAAGCGTTGGTGGGACCAACAAAACCCAGCGATGCAGCAAAGGGTCAAAGAACTCGTTGGGAATGGTCAATTAGAATTCATTAACGGTGGTTGGTGTATGAACGACGAAGCCAGCACTCACTACAACGCAATCATCGACCAGATGACACACGGATTGCGATTTATCGATGAAAATTTTGGCTCTTCGGCGCGACCAAGAGTGGCTTGGCATATTGACCCCTTTGGACACTCCGCCACGCAAGCATCTCTGTTTGCACAAATGTCTTTTGAGGGATTTTTCTTTGCGCGTATTCACTACGCGGATATGAAGAAAAGGATAGACGAAGAACGCATGGAACTAATGTGGAGAGGCAGTCAAAGTCTTGGCCAAGCTTCGGATATCGTCACCGGTGTTTTATACAACGGTTATGGCCCCCCTTCAGGTTTCTGCTTTGATATCTTCTGCAGTGACCCCCCGGTGCAGGACGATCCTGCGTTGTTCGACATAAACGTCAAGGAAAGAGTGAAGACGTTTATTAACCGTTCATGTGAGCAGGCTACTCATTATAAGTCAGGCCACATTATGTTGACAATGGGTGGAGATTTTAACTACCAAAATGCACATACATGGTACAAGAACCTGGATAAATTGATTAACTATGTGAACAAGGTACCTTGTTATCATAATTGTAATAATTAGAATAATTGGAATAATTAGTTTAATGAGAATAATTGGAATTAAAATAATTGGAATAATTAGTATAATTAGAATAATCAGTATAATTAGAATAATTGGAAATAATTAGTATAATTGGAATAATTAGTATAATTGGAATAATTGGAATAATTAGTATAATTAGTATAATTAGAATAATTAGAATAATTAGTATAATTAGTATAATTAGTATAATTAGTATAATTGGAATAATTAGAATAATTAGCATAATTAGTATAATTGGAATAATTAGAATATTTGGAATAATTAAAATAATTGGAATAATTAAAATAACTGGAATAATTAAAATAATTGGAATAATTGCTACTTCAGTAATGATATTAATGTATTCCAATGTTATTTGTTCAGGATGGAAGAGTAAATGCATTTTACTCTACACCATCAAAATATCTTGATGCCATGAAGAACATTGAACTGGGATTGAAGACAGATGATTTCTTTCCCTATGCTGACTGCCCTCACTGCTACTGGACTGGCTACTTTACAAGCAGACCTGCACTGAAGGGTTATGTTCGCAGAAACAATAATTTACTTCAGGTACTCTGCTTAGATTTGAACCAATATAAATATGTTTGGTTCTTAACCAATATAAGTATGTTTGGTTCTTAAAAGTATCAAACTCCATGTATTTAGAAACAAAGTAAAGGAAAGTTTACTAATTTTTTCACATCAAAATTAGATTTGCAAACAGCTAGAAGTGCTTGGCAACCTTAATTCATCTACATCAAGTTCCACCGTGTTAAGAGATGCCATGGGTGTTGCCCAACATCATGATGCTGTGAGTGGGACAGAGAAGCAACATGTAGCATATGACTATGCCAAGAGACTAGCAATTGGTGCTAAACAATGCCAGGTGAGTCAGGCATGTAAATTACCACCAGAGACATTGGAGTTGGGGGGGGGGGGGGGGGTTCCAGAAAAGAAGGCTTTTGTGTTCAACACAGTTGAAATTACTCTGGCTTGTGCAATGAATTGATTGCATCAAGTCAGCAACTAATTGTCTTGCAACGACCTCGGCCATCGCGCAGCACATTACACTTACACGTTACGATGGTTCGTGCAACTTGTCTCACACTATGTTACTCAATGTATAAGTGGTTCATGCATGCAACTTGTCTTGCAACGATTTTGACCATTGCACAGCATGTTACCATAGGCATTCAAAATATGGTCTGGAAACTCAGCTAAAGTCTTTGTTCTATCTTTTTGTTCGCCTTTATGCATTTTTGTGCAGGGTGCACGATCACTGAACCCATTGTATTTTAGTATAATTAATATAATTAATGAATGAATTATCCAATGGCAAAGTTTCAGTTCAATCACTCAGCCGTTCTATTTAAATATTAATAAACCTAAAACAAAGGATGTGCACGGTGTAAGGTTCAACGTAAAATCACAGCTCATGATAGGCGCTTTGAAGTTTGCCAAGTTTCCAGACCATACCTATTGACTACTCAAATGGTTCGTTCAACTTGTCTCGCTACGTTCTTGACTATTGCGCACCATACACGCTGCGATGGTTCGCAACGCCAACTGTGTTCACGTAATTAGTGCTGTGAGACAAGTTGTGTGACAACTTCTACCATTTTGTTCTTTTCCTTTCCTAGATGGTCATTAGCGCTAATCTAAACAAACTTTCTGGGAAATCGCGTCGTGGTGCTGCTAACATCGAATACATATTCTGCGATTACCTGAACGTCAGCGCCTGCCCGGCAATTCAAACCCTCAAATCATTCACAATCTCGATCTACAACCCTATTGCCCGATCCGTGGACACGATTGTTCGAATTCCCGTACCCAGCGAGTCTGTGAAGGTCTACGGACCGGATGGTAAACCCGTTGCGATTTCCATCTTACAAATATCAAACGAAACAGCGTTTGTTCGTAGCGATCTAGGTAACGCTCCTTTCGAATTGGTCTTTTCTGCGCAACACTTGCCTCCACTTGGCTTGGCTAACTATAAAGTTAACATAACGTCTGAGGCAAAGAACTCCGATATAAAGGTGGGTGGTTATATATGTGGTACGTTTGCGAGGTGTAATGAATAGACGTTTTGGTATAGACATCTATCAAGCTCAAAGTGTATAAATATCATGTGTACCTATACTAGTCGTAACGTCACTTGACTACACGCGTAAAAATCTCGCAAGTTGTTACAGCACTGTTGCCTGAACAATGCTGTAACAACTTGCAACAATGCTGTAACAACTTGTTGACATATGTGAACAACACTGATAAATGAACAACATTGTTCATTATTGTTTCAACAAGTTGTTACTGCTTGATGAAACAACAACCGTTGTTCACGCATGTTGTATATAACAACCGAAGAACGTGTTGATACATCAACCATGTTCGCCATTGTTGTAACATTGTTGTTCATCGTTGTTATTTCGTCATGCTGTTACAACATGTTGTATCATGTGCGAACAACGTTGTTGGCTATAAAAAATGTGCTGTTGGAACAACTTGTTCATGACTGTTGATTTATCCGTGAACAAGTTGTTCGAACCATAAGTGATCAACTTGTTGACAACTTGTTCACGGCGAGCAGCACAACATTGTTCACGCCTGTTGACAACCATGAACAAGTTGTGCGTTTTTACGCGTGTAGTAGTCGTAACATCACTTGGACTACACGCGTAATTGATGTGCACAGGTCCGCCTGAGGCACAGAAACATTTTTGGGTATTTTAATATACTTGACAAACTTACGAAAGACCTAACGTCTTTTTTGTTTTATTTGTCAAGCCTTCGACGAAGTCACCATCGCAATCCGAAACAAAGAGAGACAATGGTGATTACGTTATCGAAAACGAGCATCTTCGTTTGACGTTTTCGGGTGACACTGGGCGTCTAACCGAAATCTTAAACGTGCCCAGTAGCCTCAAGGAAGCCGTTGATCAACAATTTTTCTGGTACAACGCCAGTGTGGGGAACAACGTAATAAGCAAGCAAGCATCAGGCGCTTACATCTTCAGACCGAATTCCAGCAAACAGTTCAATGTGAGTGATCAAAACCACGCAGATATCACACTCTTCAAAAACAACGTCGTGCAGGAAATCCGTCAGGTTTTCAGCCCTTGGGTTAGCCAAGTCGTTCGACTTTATGCGAACCGACCCTATGCCGAATTTGAGTACACGGTCGGACCAATCAAAAACGCGCCTGACCCTAAACTCGGTAAGGAGGTCATATCCCGGTTCGATTCAACCTTAACAACCAAAGGGCTTTTCTACACCGACGCAAACGGCCGCGAAATGCAGAAAAGGACCCGGAATTTCCGCCCTACGTGGACATACAACGGGACGGAACCAGTTGCCGGGAACTATTACCCGATCAATAGTCGAATCTTTATCAGAGATACAAATCCATCGGGGGTACAACTTACCGTGATGACTGACCGCTCATTGGGTGGTTCCAGTTTAAAAGATGGCTCCTTGGAGATTATGGTACACAGACGATTACTACACGATGATGCCAGGGGGGTCAACGAGGACTTAAACGAACCAGGGCGGGACGGTCGCGGTCTGATTGTCCGAGGACGGTTTTTGGTCTTACTCGAAACGATCACGTCATCTGGAAAGTTACATCGTATGGTTGGAGAACAGGAAATGCTGAGGCCGTCCCTAGCGTTTGCAGCGGGGAGTGTTCCAGGGAGTTACCAAGCCCTGACACGATCGCTTCCCGATACTGTTCACCTTTTGACCTTGGAAAAGCATACAGATATGATCATTCTATTACGTCTCGAGAATCAGATCGCAGTTGGCGAAGATCAAGGTGAACTTTTGTTGCCAGTCGATGTTCATTTGAAAGGTTTATTTAAAGACTTCGAAATCGTGTCCATGACAGAACTTAACCTGTCCGCAAACCGAGTTCTGAGTAAGAATTATGAAAATGATGTCGAATGGATGGGAGAATTCTGGGAAAATTCCATTCCCGCTTACATCACGTTGAATGCAATGCAGATCAGGACCTTTGCACTTGATGTTAAATGGAAGTGAAGCGAGGCCCAAAAAAAAACCCCATTTTGCCATTGATTTATATTTAAGTAATACTGATTATTCTGGTCGGTTAAATGTGCATTAGTTGGCATCGTAATTGTCTAGTATGTCATCTGAAATAACTTAGTGATGTTCCGTATAAAAATATTTGAATTATACAACAATTTTGAGAATATTTTCTGAGATTTTCTTACTAGCTAATGTAATGTTTTGTTGTGTACAACATCAAAAATACTGTTTTCACTTCGTACTTGCGTTCGTGGTCGGTCTAAGTACAAACGGACTTTATCAAAAACGTAAGACGGCCAGTAAGCGTTCTCGTCGCTGGGACCCCAGGTTTTCTCAAAACGAGAATCAAGGTGTCTAAAAATAAGCAAATTAAATAGTACGAATGAGTACTAACGAGAGAGAAAATTGTAGATTTAGGCACCGTTCACACTATACTGGATAGCTTTTACGAAAACCATATCGGATAGGCCTTCTGAACACACAAAACGCCTGCTCCGGCACAATTTCTGTGCCAGCACGCCGCTGCGCCGCGCCGATCTCGAAAGAGGTACATGTAATGTAGTGTAATGTAATGTAATGTAATGATTTATTTAGCGTCGTATGCACAGGATGTGGTCGCCCAATCATCCGAGCCAAGGGCTCATGTTAAAGTGAATCGGATAGCTTTTTGTGCCGTTCCAGCTCCAGTGTGAACGGAGTTCGAAATCGTTCCGGAAGTAAATTAATAGAATAGAGCGTGGGAATTGGTTGTTTCGTGCCGGCACAAAAGCTATCCGGTATAGTGTGAACGGGGCTTGCTTCGGCACAATATCGTGCCGATCGAATCTGTTTACACTATACTGGATATTTTTTGTGCCGGCACGAAAACCTATCCAGTATAGTGTAAACGGGGCCTTATTCTGGGCTAAGTTTGCATACTGTGACTACCAGAGTTGGGAGGTGTCTTCGTTACTTATACAGTACATTGCCGTTGTCCTCTTAGTTTGCTTAAGCTTCATATTAAAGGCGCTCCAAGCAGCCGCCATACGACACGGTTCAGAACACGGAATCCGTGTCACGGATCACAGCTAAGTGATGTAGGTGTTGACTATCACTTTACGAGTGGAGTGGAGTCCACTCTACTCTACTCTCCTCTCCTCTCCTCTCCTCTCCTCTCCTCTCCTCTCCTCTCCTCTCCTCTCCTCTCCTCTCCTCTCCTCTCCTCTCCTCTCCTCTCCTCTCCTCTCCTCTCCCTCTCCTCTCCTCTCCTCTCCTCTCCTCTCCTCTCCTCTCCTCTCCTCTCCTCTCCTCTCTCTCCTCTCCTCTCCTCTCCTCTCCTCTCCTCTCCTCTCCTCTCCTCTCTCTCCTCTCCTCTCCTCTCTCTCCTCTCCTCTCCTCTCCTCTCCTCTCCTCTCCTCTCCTCTCCTCTCCTCTCCTCTCCTCTCCTCTCCTCTCCTCCTCTCCTCTCCTCTCCTCTCCTCTCCTCTCCTCTCCTCTCCTCTCCTCTCCTCTCCTCTCCTCTCCTCTCCTCTCCTCTCCTCTCCTCTCCTCTCCTCTCCTCTCCTCTCCTCTCCTCTCCTCTCCTCTCCTCTCCTCTCCTCTCCTCTCCTCTCCTCTCCTCTCCTCTCCTCTCCTCTCCTCTCCTCTCCTCTCCTCTCCTCTCCTCTCCCTCTCCTCTCCTCTCCTCTCCTCTCCTCTCCTCTCCTCTCCTCTCCTCTCCTCTCCTCTCCTCTCCCCTCCCCTCCCCTCCCCTCCCCTCCCCTCTCTCTCCTCTCCTCTCCCTCCCTCCCTCCCTCCCTCCCTCCCTCCCTCCCTCCCTCCCTCCACTCCACTCCACTCCACTCTACTCTACTCTACTCTACTCTACTCTACTCCTAGAATTACCAATAATCAGTAAGTGTGCACGTGAAACGGCCTTGAATTACCAATAATTGGTAATTGTAGGTAATTCTCTGTCCATGCGGGATGTTAAACTAAATTGCATATAACTAAAAAACCAGTAGGGGTGTTGTGGTTGGGGTCTGACAGGTGGGACTTTTTTCCCGGAGGGTTGTGGTTAGGTTTGGGGACACCGGGGGGTTGTGGGTTAGGGTTGTGGTTAGGTTTAGGGCAAGGTTTAGAGGTTAGGGTGTGGGGGTTGGGAATTAGTTTTTTAAATTAACGATTATTGGTAATTCTAGGCATTTCACACTTACTGATTATTGGTAATTCTAGGTAAGAGGATATGCTGGGAGTGGAATGGAGTGGAGTAGTAAACGCTTCATACGAATTTCATTCTCGTAAACGTACAACATCTCACGCATGCTCTCACCTCGTAAGTCTACTGTACTCTTCATACGTCATCCAACAATCTGTTCTCCTGGAAATAATAGCAGAGCCAGATGACAAGCTCATCCGTTCATTCTTAGGTGTGACCGAGGCGGCGCGGGGATAAACATAATAGGTATAGAAACTAGATTGTCTTCGTTTTGGAAAACCGCGTTTTCCACGAGAGTTGGACGTAGCAGGGGCTAGTCTTTGAAATAGCTCCTGCTCGGACAAGAGGTATCTGCTGGGATGTTTAAGCGAAGAAACACACGCATTTAAGGATCTGTCTTCTGGATGGAGGAGAACTACGAAACAACAAAGAAAAGAATACATTGAACACGTTCTAGACATCTAACAGACGTTTGGTGGACGTTCGTCAAACGCAAATCTCAGAAAGTCCTTCCATCCTCCGTTCCATCCGTCTGTCCTTCCTTTTTTTCCATTCTTTCATTTCTTTCCTACCTCGGGCCCTCCCTCACTCCGCCCTTCTTTCTTTGCTTCATTCGTTCATTCTTTCCTTCCCTCCTTCGTTTGTTCCTTCATTCCTCCCTTCCAAACCCCCTCCCTTCCTCCTTCCCTCTCCCACCCTCCCTTCCTCCCTAATTTCCCTCCCTCCCTTCCTCCCTCCCTCCCTCCCTCCCTCCCTTCCTTCCTTCCTTCCTTCCTTCCTTCCTTCCTTCCTTCCTTCCTTCCTTCCTTCCTTCATCCTTCTTTCCTTGGTTTCCTCTTTTTTTCTTTAATCTAGTTGCCAATTCCTACCTTTTTCTAACAAGTTTCTGGAAAGCTCAACGCCATGTAAATGACAAAGTTCAACGATTGTTTCATATTCTTTCTGTTTTTGTTTCTGATATGTGTCCACTATCAAAGCAGTCACCCCTCCCATGGTACATGGCTCTCTCTCAACCTTGTCCTTCGTTTTGTTGCGATGTTTCTCTTTCCTCTTCTGTCTTTTTAGCCGTTTTTCATTGTCCTTAATCGGTATAAATGAAAATTAGATTGTTTTCCTGACATTCAGTGTATTTGATCTTCCAAACTGTGCCTTGTTTGTCGTATCAGGTTGTTCTTCAACGTTGTTTACAGGGGCATAGCGTGCGGGGGGTGTAGGGATGTGTGACACCCCCCACTTTTTGGAAAACTTGTCGATAAAACCACGGTAAAACAGAGATTTTGCAGAGAAAAATGTGACTTGTCGGTAAATTGATAGGAAATTGGTCATAAAAATGAGTTGGTAATTGAGGAAGTGCAATAGAAGTACACCCACCCACTCAGAATGGTCACGCTACACCACTGGTTGTTTATAACACAAGAGAAGACTTTTGCAATCCACTTACCTTCAATGGAAGAAGCTCACTACTTGATGATACATCTGGCAGATTAAGAAGTGACTGAGATGAGCTTCGTCTGAGCTCTGAAAAATCTTCAGAATTGTGTACTAGTGGTGGAATGTCATGTCCTGAATGCCTTTTTGCTCTATCAAAACCAATGAAAATTGAGTAGTCAAGAGTTTTCTTACATCTAGTAGTTTAAAGTTAGAAAAGTCATCTGATAATTTGGTAAATCAGGAAGGAGGGAAGGATTAGGAAGGAAGGAAGGAAGGAAGGAAGGAAGGAAGGAAGGAAGGAAGGAAGGAAGGAAGGAAGGAGGGAGGGAAGGAGGGAGGGAGGGAAGGAGGGAAGGAGGGAAGGAGGGAGGGAGGGAAGAAAGGAAGAAAGGAAGGAAGGAAGGAAGGAAGGAAGGAGGGAGGGAGGGAGAGAGGGAAGAAAGAAAAGAAAAAGAGGGATGGATAGAGGAAGGAAAGACAAAAAGAAAGGAAGGGAAGAAAGAAAGGACAGGATGGAAGGAAGAAAGGATGGACAGATGGATGGAAATTACCCAAATGGATTAGCCATTTATGTTACCTCTCATTAATTAGAAATAAATCTCGTCCATGTGCAAGTTCCTTATACTCAAGAGTATCATTATTATTTTCATCCAATGCTGCCACAAGTTGCTCAATGTCAGAATCTTTGATTGGAATTCCATTCTTCTTCATTACCTCATGAAATTCCTCTCGAGTTATTTTCCAATCTTTATCTTTGTCAGCCTGCATGAACAAGTCATACATTCTGAGTCTTTTTTCAGCTAAGTACTTATTAATGGTGGCCAAAATCAATGGTAGAGGTTGTTTGATTGAAGGTGGATACTTAGAGTCAGAACTTCCATGCATCTTATTGCTTTCAACTTCCTAAAACAATAAAATGGTATTTCATCAAGTAGGATGATGACCATAATCAGTACACGTCAAACAAAATGCATTTTGCAAGGCTGGTGAGAGGGGGAGCAGAAGGGGGGCCTGGTGAAGCAGGCCGCGTCACCCATTGCGACGTCAATCACTAGTGACTGGTGTAATGCAGACCAAAGAAACGTTGAAACTATTGTGTACCCAGGGCTTGAAATTTGCTGTATACCGATATCCACGGGATACTAGATTTTAGTTTTGGATGCTAGAAGTCTTAACTTCAGTATCCCAACAGCATACAAAAACATTTCGATAGCGCACAGCCACAGAATGTGAAGTAACGTCTTACAATCAATACAATGTAATGTAATGTCTTACAATGTAATGTAATGTCATATGTACCATCTTATAATGTAGCGTAACATGTTAGAATGTAATGTAACATCTTACAATGTAATACAATGTACCATCTTATACTGTAGTGTAACGTGTTAGAATGTAGTGTAACATCTAACAATGTAATGGAACATCTTACAATGTAGCGTAACATCTTATATAGAGTGTAAAATTGCAAATGTGCTATTATACCTGCATTAGCCATCATGCATTCATACATTTCACGTAAATTTAGGGGAGGGGGCCCCCCGTTACAAATGTCAGTCCGAATAGGGGCTATACGGCCCCATATTCTTGATAAGAGGGCTGGTCTAATGGTCTTAGACATGCTCACTGCCCTTGTAGCAATTTGAGCTAGATGTGCACACTACTACTTATACTATCCCACAAGCAGTTGTCACTGGCAATTGCTTGGGTAATATATAAGTACATGTATATAAGTGGTGTTCTCACATCTAGATTGTCCCAAGCTTAACAATGATGCAGGCACGTAGCTGGATTTTGAAAGGGAGCTGAAATCAATATATATTTTAGGGGGGTCTGAGGGCATACTACCCTGGGAAATTTTTAAATCGAAAGTTGCTGAAATGCCATTTCCTGGCTTTTGGAGGAAGATTTTACAGACCCTAAAGGTTAAAAAACGTCATAAAATACTCAAAACATGCAAACGTCACATAGATACTCAAAATGCATACACTCAGTAGATTGAATACACTGTTTACAGTTTATTTCCTGACACAATTGATATTGCATCAGTTTTGTAGTTACATGTCTGTCGTTTTATATCAAAAGGGGTGGTCACATCCCTACAATGATGAGCTGTAGCAGTACAGTGAAACATGTGACTGTATAGATTGAAACAGATTTTTCACAATTAAGGTCATGTCTCATTGAGCCTGTGGTTGCCTGCCTACCTGTTTCAATGTATTTTTAGCTTTGAGTTTTTCTCTAAGATGCATTGTATGGAGATGATGAACATGCTGTTCAACTTCTGATAAACTAGGTTTATTTTCAAGCCAATTGTCCACGTTTCCACACTGGTTCAAGTCTTTGCGGAGTATCTTTCTCTGCTCAATCCAGTTTCTATAATCATTTAGCTTTGCATCTTTTGGAGAAAAAGAAAGAATGTGAACTAAAATGTATACAAATGTAAAAGTTAACATGGAGTGGTGTCAGTGGTTGTACCGTAGGGTCTCGGACCCTGGGTCTCCATCGCCTGTATGGATGGGCAGAATGTACAGTGGCAGATCTGGGGGCTGAAGGCACGTGAAATTTCTAGGGGGGGTCTGGGTGTAACCCCCTCCCCCTCATAGACAAAATTTTGGGGTAGTTTACACTTTACCGTACCCGAGTCATCACTGTGTCAGGTTAGTGTATAAAGCTAGGCAATAAACACAGTGTATAAAATAAGTGGTAAACACAGTTTCTGAAAATTAATCTCGCTTGGTGGCATAGGAATCGCTGAATTACTCGGGTACGGTAAACTGTAAAATTTCCAAATTTTGACTTCTTAAGTCTCAGAAACGCGTTTTGGAGTAATTTAATAAGTGAAAATATTGGCACGTGTGCGCCCCCCTGGATCCAACCTGCGCCCCCCTTGATCCGACCCGATAAATGGACACAACCAAAGTAACGGTCCTTACCTGGTTCAGTACTAGATTGGATTGGTTGGTGCGAAGATTTTAACGAGTCTAACTTCAAACCTCGTGAGCGAGTGATGGTGTTAAGATTCAAGTCGGTAAGATGACCATCTCTTTCCTTTGCACTCGCCAAACTCGGTGCAATTATCACACGTTTTCTTTTAGGTTTTTCTGATTCGTCCCGCGTAGCAATGGCATCTAAGTAAGCCTTTGATTTAACCAAATTACGTAGCCTCAAGTCCATGTTCTTATTAATAAACACTTGCGCTAGACAACACAGTTTGTGACTTGTGAGTTTTCACAAGTCACACAAGAGTGACAAGGCACTTTTTGTTCTTTTAAAATCACACATATCGAAGACTTTCTAGAATGAAATCAGGAAAAACATATTCACCAAGAACGGTTTTATCACATAGTAGCCTCACACTGTGAACACAGTAAACAGTTAGAGTATAATTTCTAATTTGAAACTTACTAACTTAAAAGCTTCCACTCATGTCGGCCGCCATATTGGAATGTTGAAAACAATTCCATGGCAACCACTGACGTCATGGCAACTATGACGAATGCATTGATCCTTCATCCTTCAATGATCCCTCTTTTCCCCTTGGTGTCCCCCGATCAATAAAACCATTTACAGTTTTAGTAAATATTTGGCTAAGGTTTTGTTTCTTCTAGTTTATAAAAAGGAAAGTTTTATAAATATAGTTTTGTCAATATGGTCGTAAGAACGTATCAGGAAGAGTGTTCATACATTGAGAGGATATCTCCCAACAGTTACAGAATAAAGAAAGGCTTTGTTGATAACATGCAGGTATATATTAATAGGGTCAAGGGATTATAATATTTTATATTTAACAAAATATTCCCTGACATGTATATCAAGTAATATCTTCTAGCATTTGTTTGCCTCATTTACAACTGATATTGTTCTGGGTTTATAAATAGTACAGTACAGTACACTACACTACAGTACAGTACAGTACAATGCAATACAGTATAGTACAGTACAATGCAATACAGTATAGTACAGCACGGTACTGAGTACAGTACAGTACAGTACAGCAGGTACGCAATGAGAGGGGGGTTGGGGGGTGCGAACATCCCCCCTTTTTTGGGGGGGTGCGAGGGAAATTTTGGAGGTCAAAAATTACTTCTACTTTCTCTGACGCCTAAATCATGTGATTTAAAACCCTTATATACATGGGTCAAAAGTGTCATCAATGCAGAAAATGCCATTTTACAGATCCAAAGTTCAAAAATTTCCCGCGGAGCTATGCCCCCAGACTCCCCTAGATTTGTGTCGTAACTTTATCTAAAAACAACCCCCCTTTCAAAAATCCTGGTTGTGCCCTTGCAGTACAGTACAGTGTATTAGAATACTTCACAATGGCTCTGTTATATAATACAAAGTTTCTAATTTACATTAATAAATAGAAAATAGGTTATATGTGTCTCTGCACTGTGGTACAAAGTACAGTTTTTATTTAATTAATTTATTCCATGAAGCATTGCATAATTACTGTAATATATTCAAACATTACATAACTACTGTAATATATTCTTATTAAGGTGGAAGGAGTGTTTTATATCAATAATCATCTGGAAAGATTAATGTTTGATGAATTGAAGCATTGGTGTAACTCAGCTGGTAAATAATTTATTTTGATTTATATTAAATATTTTTAAATTTATTATAATTTACTTTAATTTATAATAATAATAGACGACTTTCACGATCATGCGCAGTAGCAACAAATATTCAAATTTTCGTCGGAGATAAAAACAACTGTTTTAGCTGGAACGAGCATATTGAAAATAGTAGAAGTGCAAAGTTTGAAACGAATTGCTTAACAAATGGAAAACGTTTCAGAAGCGGAAAGTTGACCATTCCAACAGGGATTTATTAGTGATTTAATAGGGATTTTGGCTTGGCGGGCGGGAGTTGCACGCCAAGCCAAAATCCCTATTAAATCCCTATTGAAGAGCAAAACTTCCGAAGAGCGTAGCTTTCGCACTATTTGTCCGGTTTATTTTAAACTTTGCACTTTTACTATTTTTAATATGATCTTTCCAGCTAAAACAGTTGTTTTTACCTCCGATGAAAATTTGAAGTAAAGTTGCTACTGCGCATGAGCCTGAAAGTCGTCTATTCACTCCAATTTATTTTAACTTATATTAAATTATTCTAATTTATTTTAATTTTCCTAATTTATTTCAATTCAATTCACTTCAATTTATTTTAATTTATATTAACTTATTCTAATTTATTCTAATTTATTTTAGTTTGTTTTAATTTATTTTAATTTATAATGCAGAGGTAAATTTGAATATTTTGTTCTCTCAATAGGTGTTGGTGGATTTCTGCCTGGAGTGAAACAGATTGCAAATGTAGCCTCACTTCCTGGAATTGTTGGGGTAAAAATTATTTTGCTAGATCTAGAAAAGAAAAAAAGAAATAATAAATAGTGAACTACTATATCAAATACTTGATTATTATATCTCTTTCATTCCTAAGCCAATGATTAAAATTCTATTCTGGTTGAACAATGATGAATGTCCTTTGAGTTTAAACGGTTAAGGTTTGAAATTTTATAGAAATCTGTTGGCTTGCCAGATGTTCACTCAGGATATGGATTTGCAATTGGTAAAATAATTTTATTAATTACAGTACATTGTAAGATGGGGAATTTTATAGTTATACAGTATATGTATGTATATATATATATATATATATATATATATATATATATATATATATATATATATATATATATATATATATATATATATATATATATATATATATATATATATATATATATATATATATATATATATATATATATATATATATATATATATATATATATATATATATATATATATATATATATATATATATATATATATATATATATAATATATATACCACATCAATTTTTGATGTAGAAAATCAATGGTTGTGGAAATCGATATATATGTCCTGCAAAATGCCATCAAGCAAGGCAGTTAACAGTTTCAATGAAATGTTGTTTTTAGTAGTATACAGTTGTGGGTGAGGGGGGGGGGGGGAGTTTGTACTGTAACTTATTAGTTTAATTACTTATTATTTTAAAGTTAAATATGTATCTTTTGTGTGTCTAAAGTAATTAAATAAGTAAATAGTAAATATATACTGTATATTTGTATTGCAGGAAATATGGCTGCATTTGATATGAATGATCCAAAAGCTGTTGTTTCTCCAGGAGGGGTAGGGTTTGATATCAATTGCGGTGTACGTCTCATTCGTACCAACTTAGATGAAAAAGATGTAGCACCAAGGAAAGAACAGCTTACTCAGGTAAAAATTCTGTACTTCGCATTCAATTTTGATGCTGACTATAATTATCTAGCATGCAAAACATTTTAATTTCCTGACATAACCAATATGGTTGTTCACTTATCATTTGAAACCCCCTATTTGAAAAAAGAAATTTTTGGTTCAAGTTAATATTTTACACTAACGTTTTGTCAGGGTTGTAGATAGTGGGAGTGGGGGTGGGGTGTGGGGGTGGGGTGTGAGGGGGGGGGTGTGGACAGCAGGGGAAACTGCCCCCCCCCCTGAGAAAATCCAAACTATGATTTTTATATCACATCACATTTGTTCAGTCACAGAATAAAGAACTAACTACATAAAATCAACACCTAACATCTTAGCTGTGATCCGTGGTCTGAACTGTGTCAGCTTGGAGCACCTTTGATATGCCTCAACACGGCCACGTTGATCTGTGTCCTTCGCAATTCAGCCTCTGGCTGCAAGTAAGGATGATTAGCCACCCTCATTTAACTAGTTGTTTAATATGATAACTCTGACAATGAGTTTTCACGTTGCGTTCATGCTTTATCCCGTTAGAGTAATTATTTTGCAGTCATTTGCTACTCACCGAAATGTTCGGAAGTTCGTTCCGAAGTTCACCCCCTTAGAAATTGGGATTGGGCAGTCTTACTGCCCCCCTGACTAAAAAATCCTGCCTACAGCCCTGCTTTTTGTATCTTGTTTTGAAGGCTTTGTATGATCATATCCCAGTTGGTGTTGGTTCCAAAGGCATTATTCCAATGACAGCTAAGTATGTGAGGGAAAACCAAAATAAAACTTGTAAAACATTCTTATGTCAGTTGCAATCTCTTCCCTTGATCATCCAATATTTAATTTTGCATACACAAATTAAAATTTCAATTTCCAACTGCAAAGGAATACCAGTATTAAACCTTTAAAGGTGGTTTTCCACTAGGTGACATTTGTCGACCGGCTCGACATTTTTCTTTTGTCTTGGCTGATTAGTTACACTTGAGAGCTTGCGAGACAAAAGAAAATGTCACTTCGTGCGACATATTTCGCCTAGTGGAAAACTGCCTTAACTCCAAAAAAAATGTGAGAAGTCCCACAAAGTTAGTCAGTACAGTATATATTATTAATAGTACGATACAGTAATGCTTAGTTCTAAATAACCTAACAAAAATCGAGGTCAAACCTAGGTTTAACCTCAGCTTAATCGTGATATAACTCTGTTCAGTGTTAGTTAAACTGTCTCTAAATCACTAATGAATCAAAATATGGACTGTTTTCTGTGTTACTAGATAATTTTATTGTGCTTTACTAAAGTTTAGTACATTTCTATCATTGTTTGACTTAACCTCAACCTCAACTGCACTGTTAGTTTATTTCTGAGCAGTACTGTACATGTATTAAGAGGAATATATTAAATATTTCTCATGAGCCAATTCATATAATGGTACACTACTACTTTTTGTTGCTTTGCTTTTTACGTTATTTAATAGAAACTTGGAAGAAGCTCTTGAAATGGGAATAGACTGGTCTTTACGTGAAGGTATATAGAAGACTCTTTACCCTATTGAGGCTATGTATATATAATCACGGCAGAAAATGCCTGCATTATGAATGTATAATCACTTGTTCATGTTAACTGATGTGTTTAGGATATGCTTGGGCTGAAGATAAGGAACATTGTGAGGAATATGGTCGAATGCTTCAAGCTGATTCTTCTAAAGTCAGTCCCAGGGCAAAGAAACGAGGATTGCCTCAGGTATTTGTAAATAATAGTACATAAATACAAATGTTTATATTTAGCAAGTGTGGTTTCAAAATATGTCTTAATTTTAATGTCTTATAAATATTATTTTTTGTACCAGCTTGGCACTCTTGGGGCAGGAAATCATTATGCTGAAATTCAAGTGGTTGATGAAATTTTTGATAATTTTGCTGCAAAGAAAATGGGAGTAGATCACAAAGGACAGGTACTAAAGACAACATTGATGACTACCACCATGAACACCACTACCATAACTATCACCACCATCATGACCACCATCACCATGACCACCACTACCATCATGACCACTACCACCAAAACCACCACCACTAAAACCATCACCACCATGACCACCACTACCATGAACACCACCATCATGACCACCATCATCATGGCCACCATTACTACCACCATCATCATGATCACCATCACTATGACTACCATGACCACCACCACCACCATAAACCACAACCACCATAACTACCACCATCATGACCACCATTGCCATCGTGATCACCATTGCCATCTTGATCACCATGACCTCCATGACCACCACCACCAAAACCACCACCACCATCAAAACCACCACCACCATCACCACCATCATGACCACCACCACCATAATTACCACCACCATCATGACACCATCACCATGACCACCATGGCAACCACTACCATGACCACCACCACCAAAACCACCACCAACATGACCATCACCACCATCACCACCACCATCATGACCACCATGACCAAAACCACCACCACCATAACTACCACCACCATCATGACCACCATCACCATCATGATCACCATGACCACCACCACCATGACCACTACCCCCAAAACCACCACCACCACCATAATTACCACCACCATCATGACCACCACTAGTCTCAAGACTGCACTAACCTAGACACACACCAGACATGCTTCTCTATTAACAGTAAATCTGATTAAAATGAATGTTTTGTATCCAGGTTTGTCTAATGATTCACAGTGGAAGTCGTGGTCTTGGCCATCAGGTGGCCACAGGTAAGAACAAAGGAAACTAAAATGGCATATCCAGCTCAACACAGTGAATTAATAGCAAAAGTCTTTTGAATTAAGAAAATTCTATGTATGTTGGTAAAGAGAACACATTCATTTTTCTTCTAAAATAGATGCTCTGGTTATGATGGAAAAAGCAATGAAGAGAGACAACATCAATGTTAATGACAGACAGGTAAATTGTGTCTGACCATCTACCCACCCACCCATCCATCCATTTCTCTATCCATCCATCGAACCATTCATCCATGATTCCATACATTCATCTATCTATCCATCCATCAAAGCATCCATACATTCATTCATCTATGATTCCATACATATATTCATCCATCAAGAAGCATGTCTTGTTCCACACTTCCATATAGAAGATATTCATTTGTATTTTCCCAGCTTGCATGTGCTAGCATAAGTTCTAAAGAAGGTCAAGATTATTTAAAAGGAATGGCGGCTGCTGCCAACTACGCTTGGGTGAACAGAGCAAGCATGACGTTTCTCTCAAGACAGGTATGTCATACTTTAACCTTTCGACGTTTTGAAGTCTCCCTTGTAAAATGGTCTGACATATTGATAAGCCAGAATAAAATACTAAGAGAACCGTTTGGCGGGGTTAATTGTTTAGTGATCTGTCTTTTTCATAGGCATTTGCCAAAGTATTTCAGTCAACTCCAGACGATTTGGATATGCATATAATTTATGATGTTTCCCATAACATTGCCAAAGTCGAGGAACATGTATCCTTTAGTCTTCTCTTCTCTTCTCTTCTCTTCTCTTCTCTTCTCTTCTCTTCTCTTCTCTTCTCTTCTCTTCTCTTCTCTTCTCTTCTCTTCTCTTCTCTTCTCTTCTCTTCTCTTCTCTTCTCTTACCTTTCCTTAACTCTTCAAAGATGCTTGACAATAAACAACGTACCTTATTAGTTCATCGTAAAGGGTCCACCAGAGCTTTTCCTCCTCACCATCCACTCATTCCAGTTGATTACCAGGTAACACATCCTTTCTTTCTCTTCTCAACTTCCCACTTTTTACGTCTACATTACGCCAGGCTTTTACACCTGCCACTCATGATGTCATCTCAACTTTAATTTTTATAGTTAACTGGGCAACCAGTATTAATTGGAGGGACAATGGGAACCTGCAGGTAGAACTTACTTTTTTTGTCACAGTAGAAATTTTGACCGCAAGAATTCCGAATTTTTTGGTAATTTGGTAAAATCTCGAACAAAAAGGTCGGAGAAGGGACGGAGAAAAGATACCAAAATAGTAATTAAACTATTCGAGTTTTTCTTTTCATTCTTTTTAGTTACGTATTGACTGGAACTGAAAAAGGAATGAACGAAACGTTTGGTACAACTTGCCATGGAGCCGTAAGAAAATTTTTTATGATATCCAAATCAATACTTTCTGAATATCGATGATCTCATTTATTTGAAGCTTTGTCTGTTCTGTTATTTCTCTTTCCTTGTAGGGTCGAGCACTATCGCGAGCAAAATCCAGGTAATGAAGATTCTTTTTCTTGTTTAACCGTTTGATCCCTAAGCACGCATGTAGACGCACCTTTAGTATTTAACTCTGACTGACTAACGCCAGAGTATTTTACTCTGGCTAACGCCAGACGATTTTACTCGTCAAGTGAAGACCCTTAGTAGTCAGGGGTTAAATTGCTTATTTTTGCGAATACTGTGCCATTTCCTGGAATAAGTGTCATAAGTTCTGGCTGTTCTGCGTCAAAGCTCTCTTTATGTCTACGAGGGTACATTCGCACAAAACTCTATGTTCTGTTCCTTAACCATATGAAATTCCTGAGCAATTTGTTTTATTTCAGACGTACTTTAGATTATCAAGATGTGCTTGCTAAGCTGGCTGAACAAGGAATCTCCATCCGAGTGGCTTCTCCAAAATTAGTTATGGAAGAGGTACTTAAACTAAGCTAAGATGTCAGTCATATCTATAAGACGCTGTTCACACGATGCCGGTACGAAATGAAACCGTAACGAAATCGTTACGGTTAGGCCTTGCGTTCACACGATACCGGCATGAAATTACATGAAACCGTAATGCTAACGTAACGATTTAAACCGTAATTGCTGGTATTTCTTTTTAGGCACCAGAATCGTACAAAAATGTTACTGACGTGGTCGATACGTGTAAGTATGAGATGGCCTTGTGTTTGTGAAGTAGTGTGACGTAATGTGGTGTGCCGTAATGTAGTGTGGTGTGTAGTGGTGATGTGTGGTGGTGTGACGTATGTGGTGTGTGACGTAATGTGGTGGTGTGACGTAATGTTTAGTGTATGTTTAGTGTAGTGGTGTGATGTAATGTGGTGTGACGTAATGTGGTGTGTAGTGGTGGTGTAGTGTGGTGGTGTGGCGTAATGTGGTGTGTGGTGGTGTGACGTAATGTGGTGTGACGTAATGTTTAGTGTAGTGGTGTGATGTAATGTGGTGGGTGATGGTGTGACGTAATGTGGTGTTGATGTAATGTGGTCTGTAGTGGTGATGTAATGTGGTGTGACGTAATGTAGTGTGGTGTGTGATGGTGACGTAATGTGTGGTGGTGTGATGTAATGTGGTGTGATGTGATGTAATGTGGTGTGATGTAATGTGGTGTGTGGTGGTGTGATGTGGTGTGATGTAATGTGGTGTGATGTAATGTGGTGATGTAATGTGGTGTGATGTAATGTGGTGTGTGGTGTGATGTAATGTGGTGTGTGGTGGTGTGATGTAATGTGGTGTGTGGCGGTGTAGTGTGGTGGTGTGGTCACATATTCCTAATTATATTTTCTAGGTCATGCGGCGGGGATAAGCAAAAAAGCGATCAAGCTCCGGCCCATTGGTGTAATCAAAGGTTAAAATGGTAACGAGTGGTACGGTGGCGTGTGGGGTTGCCGTAGTAACGGTTTCCCGTTCGTTTGAGTTGTGCGCCGTATATGCTAATCTAGGGGCTATGAAGCATTGAGCTCCTTGGAAATATGCGTCTATTTGAGAATGAACGCTCTTGAATTATGAAATGTGATTAGCCAAAGGCTAAAATTACCGGTCTGGAATACTTACCTGTTTATGCGGATGCGAGTTACTCGGTCAGCTGAGTTACCCGGTTTGCCGGGATAAACTTTACTTTCTGTATATATGAAAGCGAGTTACCTGGCAAGTTGTAATAGTTAAGATGATTATCATCAACAAAAGTGACATAAAGCAACGAATATAGAAAATTCATCCCGCTATGCCGAGTTACCCAGGGAAAAGTGTTTATATGGGGAAATGATTATCCCGCCTTGCCGAGATCCTGGCTGCCAGTGCCGAGTTCTCGCCAGGGTGAGTTACCCGTCTGTCTCATATAAACACTGCGGTGGGACTAAAACAGTGTTTGCTCTACCGACCGGGAACTCATGATGTGGCGAGTAACTTGGCTGACCGGTAACTCGCCTTCATATAAACAGGCCCTAACTGGACTGCTACAAATTCTGGACTCCTCAAAAAATATTTTGGGGACATTTTTGGGGGAATGGAGGGGCGCTAATGCACTTTCATACCTTAACGTAGGTTAGGATTAACAGGTGCGAAAGTGCATTAGCGCCGGGAGGAGGGGATCTGGAAACTCACGAAGATCGTATTTTGTCGCTGTGGTGTCAGTATGTGACGGATTTCAAACGCGACGGCGGTGTTTTTCACGTTTCGTTTAATAATGAAAATGGGGATAACAATAAAGTAGATAAATGAAAGACGAGGAAGAAGACGAAAAGGAGGAAGAAGACGGAAGAAGACGAAGAGGAAGATGAAGATGGAGAGGATGATGAAGAAGAGGAGGAAGAGGAAGAAGAAGGAGATGGACATAAAGAAGAAACAAAGTAGTAGGAAGGGAAGGAGAAGATCTGAGCGACAGGGGTAACCCAGGCCAACTTTAATCTGTCTTCCGAATTATATCCACCCTCGATCTCGACATCTCGTGTGAACAGGATCTACCTCTCTCGCGCTGTGCATTGAAGCAAATTCGAAACGTTCTGTTAATAAAATTTAATAATTAAATAGACCTCACCAAACATTACATCTTTTCGTCGCCATAGATAAGTTACGTTACATTGGAGTCGTTTATACGAGAGCCGACAAGACACGGCTTACACAAGACCCGCCTTATATAAATTAAGCGCAAGGCACGTCTATGTAAACCGCATCTTATATAGTTGCGTCTTATAACAAGTGCACAGCCTGAATTACAGGCTGTGTACCACTACCGGCTCTGAAATGCCACCTCCAAAAAATTTAACATGTTTCTGCTGCCTGGCAGATTTCTTTACAATAGTTGTTTGTACTAAAACTTCATATGAATACAATATATCCTCATTATTACAATAACTAATTACTGTGCTACAACAATGGCGAGTGCCGCGCCTTTTTTTGTCTCGACAAAATTGCGAAAAACAAGAAATTACAATAAATTAACTATGAGAATTTTACGGTCATCGAAGGAAAAAAGCCGGGGGGAAAGTTCGTTCAAAAAAGAAATTCCCGTCAAAAATGTCGTAGGTTAATATTTTTTGTGAAAAGGTATTAAAATTGCCAAAATTACTATATAGTCTGGTGAATATCTTCTATATTTTGAGTCTGTGGTGTTTTTTCACTGCAATGGAGAAATTGTTGGAAAAATTCTAAAAAGAACTGAAAAGTGTTTATAGAGCAAGTACATATATATTAGTTACTTAAGTCCAAGTAGTTTCATTCGGTTAATAGCGGTCGTGGCATTGAAGGCTTGCTAAAAATGAAAGAAAGAAAAATGGGAAAGAATAAGAGATAGGTTATGAAATACATGTAGTAAATGAAAGTTTGGGGGATGGCTAATAAGAGAGGAGACAAGGCAAGTAAAGAAAAATGAGAAGGCCATGAAAGAGAGAGAAGGCATGAAGAAATATAGGAGAAAGAAGGTGAAAGGGAGAGGAGATGAGAAACAACAATTAGAAACAGACTTCTTTTACCTTCCATCTACTTTTAGCAAAAGCTTTCTTCATCTGTGCACTAACAGAAACATGAATATCTTTATCTGAGGCAGCTCCACCTGATATCCTGTAGAAGTTACAAAGAAATGTAGAGTTACCCTTAGCCCAACAAACCTAATTTAACTGCCAAATACAAGACGCAGAAATCACAGACAAGTTAACTTACCAAGGATGCATTAAAGCTTCTTTGCAAGTGAATCTCCTCACTGGATCTATCTCCATCAGATGACCAACCAAATCTTTTGCTAAATTTTAGGGGGAAAATGTATTTTGTGAAGACTTTTACAAGGTCATAACATGCAATCATGCATACTGAGTTCACAGTAGAATGATATTGGTTATATACCTGAATCCGATATTTCATCCCTAAAAATAGAAAAAATAAACTAAATGTTAAGGCCTTATATAGCATTTGATCAACTTTTTGATAGAAATTGCAGTGTTAAAAAAGGAGTGTCCACAGCCATTCCAATACACTACTTGTGTTCCTGTAACTCAAATACATGAAATTGGGTCATTCCAGAAAAGATCCATACCTCCCCCACAGAGGAAATTTGTGCCATCCAGGGAGGGGAGGGGGGTAAATCTACTTCCGATAATAGTAAAATGTACTAGGATGTCTGAAGGGGGGGAGGGGGTCAACTTCACATTTCCTCCGTGGGGGAGGTGTGGATGTTTTCTGGAATGACCCATTGCTTTACTTACCAGTAAGGAGAATCAAATTCGTATTCCGCTTTCATGATTTGTGCAAACAAATTTGAATCATCTTCATCATAGAACGGAGGATACCCACACAACCTGAAATGAAAAATATCATGGTGACATGTTCTCTAATAGTTACGTTAATACTGTCACACAAAAGCCTGACTACAGTACAGGAATTCAAAGTCAATCTCTATTCAGAGTTGTACTTACAGGATATATGCTATGACACCAATGGACCAACAATCCACTTCTGGTCCATAAGGCTGTTGTTTTAAAACTTCAGGAGCTGAAAAAAAGCAAACCCCAAAAAGAAATCAAATGAATAGCTCCACTTACTAGATGTTGCATATGTACTGATAAATGAGAGACTTGGAGCAAGTCTAGGGGTTGAAAAGTGAGGCAAAGTATGAAATAGGCAAAGTATGAAATACTTGCCTCGGTAACAAATACAGTCCTAAGAAACCTACCGACATAGCCTGGTGTTCCACATGCAGTGTCCATCACTCCATCTTCAACACCTTTTGATAAGCCGAAGTCACTGATCATCAACCTAGCGTCTTCATCTTCACTGTAAAAACGTTTTCAATATTTAGCAGATACTCAAAAAGTTCTCAGAGCCATTGTGAAGGCTGACGTCAAGCAGGGGTGTGAGAGTTTTAAATTTGACAACAAATGGGTGTGGTCTTTATACTGTACTTGATTACAACAACACAAAAGTCATCCTATTTTAAAACAATGAATCAATTAAACTACTAAACATCATCTGACTGTCTGACAACTCTTTTAATCTGATGCAAGGCTCCTCCCCCACTCTGGCATGACTGCAGGTGATTAGCATGCCTTAGTTCAGTGATTGGAAACTTACGTTTCATATAGTAGATTCTCTGGCTAAAAAAAGGGAGAAAAAACCCCAAAGTTATACAGCAGCTAAATTTTAGAGATGAGCCGATCACCAAAAAATACCGATTGGCCGATTCAATTAATCGGTGGCCGATCATGACACATAATCGGCCGATTAATCGGCCAAAGCCGATTATTTTCGTGTCAAAAATCACTTTAATTGCTGATGAATTCTCTCACATTCAAAGTACTTGTCTGTCGCTTGACTCCACCTATTTTACCCGAGAATATAAACTATTATACTTTGTCTCGATTTACTGCGCTTACCAGTGATCGCCTTTAGTTTTGTTTTTTAAAGTGAACGTTTACGCAAATGAAAATATTGACTGCATGACAAATGTTTATTTGCGTTAATTTTCCAACTTTATTTCATAAAAGAAATAGGAAACTTAGTCCCAAATTGAAAGGAACTCGAGAATCTGCCAAAACAATCAGCTATCGCCGCGTATTTTACGCACCGTTCGTATGTTTTTCAAGCAGTCTTTTCTTCTTCCGCTTGCAAACTGCACTTGTCACTGAACGCATTATCACCATCTTGGCATCTATTTTTGTCAGTTGTTATTGTCGAATCACTCGAATGTCGAGTTCCAACAGCGAGAAACGTGAGATTGAGATTTCACTGATTGCGTTAGGCGCACCCAAACTTCAAGAACAAGAAAACAACGCATATTTGCACGTATTTTTATCAGAAATATGAAAACTTGGTAATAATCGGCCGATTATGGATTAATAATCGGCCGATTATTGAAAAACGGCCGATTTGATTAATCGGCTTAACTGATTAATCGGCTCATCTCTACTAAATTTGAAGTCTTTCTTAAACACGAAATGATCAAGGGAATACAATTCAATAGTTATATGTACCTTCAGATCTCTATGTACAACTCCTAGGTTATGCAAATAGTCCACAGCTTCTAAAATAGACTTCAGAGCCTCACTAGCATCTTTCTCTGTGTAATTTCCTCTTTCAACTATCCTGTCAAAAAGCTCACCACCTGTTACTCTAAAATATTCAAAACAAACATGAATTAGGAAAGCCTAATTAAAAACCTTTCATGATTACATGCTCAATAACGTTGTGGAATATTCTATGATATGGCATCTCTAAGGGTTGTTTACATGGAAGCCGGGATGGGACATTAAGTGGGATCGCATCACTATTATATAAAAATCACAATGCAGCACAGCTCACAGCTAGTTCATTTGTTAGTGTAAAATCAACAGCAAGCAACGTTTTTGAATGATTCAATTTTTTACACGTCAATGTTTTTGACCTTTTTTAAATAAAGAGCTGTGATCTATTATAAAGAAAGCTTATCTACATTTATTATATAGATGCGAGTGTTTTATTAGAAAATATCCAGTGTCGTATTTTCCATATCCTCACTAGTGAAGATATCGATGACATCGTTAAGAATTTTACCTCTTTGCATTGAATCTATGTATACAGTGTATAATACAAAGAAAATTACATACTGGCTTGAATATATGAATTTTATCTTCTCGTGGTAAAAACAATATTTACTCATTCGTAAAATACTGTTTTCACCACTCGAAGATAAAATCTATATCTTCACACCACCGTGTAATATCCTCTATGTACTTACAGGTCCATAACTAAATATAGATGTGTTTTGTTGTCATATAAGTTTTTCATGCCGATGATGTGTTTGTGATCAACTCTGAAAAAAATTAACAGAATAGGTGAGAATTATTATAAGATTAAATTTTTGGTCTCATAGTGTGACCTCATATTACAGAATAAATAATTCGTATGACTTGGTTTTAAAAGCTTGACGTAGTGCTTTAATGAGATCTACCAGTATGCATATGTCACTGTATTACTGTTTACATATATGGGACCTGTCGTAAGCTTGAGTGGTTTTGATTGAAATAAAAACTGCCAAACCATCCAACTCTAAATCAATTAAACCATAAAACCAGTTTTTCAATATTTCAGAAACTAATGTAATTTCAGTCAACTTCAGAAGTACTGACTACTGAAATCCCATACGCCATCATTAAATGATCTACTGCGGATGATCAGAACTGTATTCAGTATTGGTACTCGCATCAGAAGTCAAACTTAACCTCACTTTTATCACATTGAAGACTGTAGCCTGACAGTCAAAAGCTAAAAAAAAATCATTTTTTGGTCAGAGAATGTCTACTTTTATTTAATTCTGTATAAGCCTGACCATATATCTTCTATTTTTCGTAACATAGAGACCATTCAAAAACAGAATTACAACATTATGCTCTTTCCTCCTCTTACAGTTTTCGCTGTAATTAATTAGATCTAAACTGCAATCAAAAAGACAGGTGTAACTTCCCAATCAAAATGATTTCTTAACATTCATTCAATCAATTGGTTATTTTTGGAACACTCTAATTAATAATGAATATTTAACCTGCATATTATTATTGTGGTGATATTTGCTTTGATTAATAGGGAGAGTCATTATTGTATCCCAAAAATAAGTTGCATCTATTAAAGGTGTGATTTCATAATCAACATTTAAATAAAGAATAATACATGGATGTGCAGAAATATGAAATTTATTTCAAGTGTTGACTAGGATATCTCACGAGTGAGCGTCGCTCACTCGTGAGATATCTTGGTCAACATGAGAAATAAATTTCATATTTCCAAGCATTCATGTAATTGGTCTGTTTATTATATAAAAAAATAGTCCCATTGCCCCATAAAAATAGAGCAGTAAATTCTAAAGTCTTTCATGATATAAATAAGTTTTGTGGAAACACCACGTAAAATATTTCTTTGCTAAGCTTTCGGCCTGTTGACTCAGGCCTTAATCAGAGCAATGACGGCAAGGAGCAAGGCTTGAGTCAACACGCCAAAAGCTTAGCAAAGAAATATTTTACGTGGTGTTTCCACAAAACTTATTTATATTACTTTATCGCCATGAAAACGTTCAAAGAATTAATTGTTTCATGATAATCAACACATGTGAGATTATCGTTTTTATTAGTGGTGGAAACATCAATAAAACACTCTATTAATTTTATATAATAAAGTACAGTATAACACCTCGGTGAACATTTGTTTTTATTATTTTCAAGGTCATTTTGAGCAGCTGTTATTAAAACTGCACTGTTACAATAAAAAATATGGAATTTATTGTGTATTACTGTATTCCTGTAGCCACTACAGAAATGCGAGAAAAATATAGTGATAAAAGTCACTTATGCTTGATTTATATATGTTTGTTGGTTATCGATTTGGGAGAAACATTCGTTATATTATGATTACATTCCATGAAAGCCAAACTATACTTTTTATTCACATTTTTCGACAAAATATTTTCTTCACATGTCAGTAGTGACTACAGAAATACAGTAAATACACAACAAACTACAGAAATGGAAGTGGGAAGGTATTTCAATTTTGACTGTAAAGACATCTGCTCTGTACTGTACTGTGTACTTCACTGCACTATACACATCAAAATATGTCAAATTAGAAAGCTGTTACACCATTAGCATAGCCAACAGCCACAAATAAATACGAAATTTACATAACCATGACTTTTTAATAACAATCTCTGATAGCTCCCAGCATTTCCCAATGCCAATATACTTCATAATAAATCCACCGCAACAGGGATATTAATAACTTTACAAAAACCAATCAAGGCAACAGAAATTGTCGCAACACTTCCATTAGAAGCCAATATAATTTTAATTTGTTACATTTCGTCGATTTGGAACTATGAAAACTGTAAACCAAACCCATATAGTTTTAGCGTTCCACCTGTATTAAAGTTGCTTTTCCGTGCAGAAAAAATAGGGTCGTAATCTAATTTCCTGTCTAATTTGTCAATTTGACAACGTGACATATGAAACGCCAACAAACAAACATATTTACAATCCATGTATTTATTCTTCACGTAAGATTTCGTTTGCGTTTAATTGTTTTAAACAACACTGGGGCTCATTCTACAAGCAACAAACAATCATGTTGAGTTCCATTAATGTCTCACTACGCCAACTGAAATAATTTTGGGGAAGCTTTATTAAGAGACATGTTTGAAGCGTGAGTATTTAATAAACACAAGTTCATTGTGAAGTCGCGTTGACAAAGACATTGTCAATAATGTATATACATATACACTACTTACTTTTTTAAGACGTTTATCTCATTTTCAATGCTGTCCTCTTTGCCTTTAAGCTGCTTTTTCGCGATGCATTTAATAGCGTATTGTTTCCCAGTCGATTTCTCCACACCTCGAACAACTTCTGAGAAAGCACCGCTAGAATAGAAAAAGAGGAAGCAAAATTTAAACCGAACATGTTTTCCAAGGAGAGGTGGATATTGGTTGCGCTTGCTATCGAATAAGTTTATGCAGCTCGATCTAAAATACTAAGTTTACAACCGTGACAAATTTCCCTTATCAATATAAAGTGAAGAGTTAATAGTTTGATAACACTCCAAGTTTGCTTTTGAGAAATTATATAAACTGAGATATTATAAAACTCAAGCTGACTTACGTGCCGAGTACCTCTTTCAAGTCGAAGAACTTCGTAATTTTTTCGTCGAAGTTGGATTTTCCAAAAAGTGGCATACTGTCCCCATCCATAACGATACACCACGCGGAGCGGAAAGAGAGAAAGGAACATAAGAAATAATCACAATACAAGCATACAGAAATACGACACTCACACAACAACTAATTATCTCGCCAGCTGCGATGAGCGACGCGAATGCTGCAAATAGAACCCAAGGTAAAGCTGGACGACATAGGAGCCACGTACCTGTCAACGTATCTTATATGTGATAAATACGATTATTAATCAACAGAGCTTAAGAAACGATGTGGACGAGCCGCAATATGCAAGGTTTCTAAGTGCCTTGGCTTACCAATCGTGTTCATAAATATTACGCTCTTGTCCCACAAACCAACTATACGTAAACAACGAGCGAGGTCACCGGCGAGCCAACCTCGTACCCAGGGCCCTTATCTCCGCTCCCCCGCCCCGGGCGGGGGAGCGGAGATAAGGGCCCTGGGTACGAGGTTGCCGGCGAGCAGTCGTACGTGAAATTTACCAACCCAGCGTGCGAAGTAAAACTGCGAAACGTGCTCGTACCCAGACCGTTCGGATACACAGACGCAACAGCTGCGCGCCATTGCGCGCCATTGTCATTTCCGCCAGAGAGATTTATAATTTTATATCATACATTATTAACTGTGTTTACATTAAACTTATTTCTGTCCAGTGAAGTGCGTCAATAAAATCGTCTGGCGTTCGGTAAATATGGGCAGTGTTTTAGATAGAGCAAAGTGAACAGGTGGTAAACTCGTTTATCAGAACACGCTCGGCAGGGGAACAGTTTATCACTTTTTCACTTTAGAAACGTGACGAAGGGCCTTCGCTCGAAACGTTAGATTCCTACGTTCTCTGTTTCGGCAGAAAATCTAACCTTACTTTATTTCGATTAATAGGAAAGACTTGACGAACATCAAAACTCATTTATTAGCGACGCATGCGTAGAACGAATATCTTGCGTGTAAACGTCATGAATACACGGTGTACACGGCCGACAACGTGGACTGCGAACTGCCCCAATGAAAGTGGCCGATTTTCTATGCGATTTCCGATCGTGGGGCCTAGCTGTTTCCGGGGTGCAATTTCCCACTCATAAGGCGTGAAAAGACGACAAGTTGCACGAACCATTGCAGCGTGTATTAAACATGCTGTGAAATTATCAAAATCGTGCGAGACAAGTCAGGCTGACCATGGCCCCATTTTTCGAAGGCAAAATGGCGCAATGGTCAGCCGAAGCTTTGGACAATTTCTGGCAATGTTACACAATAATTGTTAGTTGTTTGCTGTACAAGCTGTGTTAGTTAGTAATACTCAGAAAAACTCTGAGCTCTAAGACGGTTAAGACTCGTTCCTAGAGGACTGGGCACAGTATAAGGTATAAGTACCTTAATTAACCTTGCTCCGCTATCTGAGTTCTAGTGGCTCAATGGTTAGAGCGTCTGGCTAGCATTCAGAAGGTTGTGGGTTCGAGTCCCGCTTAGAGCTCAGAGTTTTTCTGAGTATTACTAACTAACACAGCTTGTACAGCAAACAACTAACAATTATTACTAACATCAAGCTGCAATTTCTGAAACTAACTAACAATGTTACACAAAGCAGAATCAAGTTCTACTTTACACGACGATTGCAGGTGCAAGCTTATCTCGCAACAATCTTGAAGATTAAAATCGTCTGGCGTTAGACAAAGTTGAGTTGTAAAATTCCAACGCTGGACACTAAAGCGTTATAAGCCACAAATCGTCTGGCGTTGCCCAATAGCAACACGGTACAATACACGTTCATTCAGTTAATCGGTTTAAAACATGGTTGTTTCACGCTTTTAATTTATTTTTATTATTCTACGCTATTTTTGCCGACAAATGATCAACGCCCACAAACCAAAGACTTCACACGAAGCTAGGATGCATTATACAACGCGGATTCGTGTTAACAAGAACGTAGAGTCATTACTGATTACTCAGTATATATTACAGTTAGGGAAAATTCGAGTGTAGAATATATACATTTTAAGACCAAACCGGGACCAGTTGCGAAAAATGCAACTACACAGGCCTTCCGCAGGAACTTGCGATTCTAGTGCAATGCTCTGACCACTGGGCTACGGAGGGCATTGCCGAGAGCTTGATCGCGAGTTCTGTATATAGTAAGGTGGTAATGCCAGGAGAGAATTGGGTATATTATAAGTAATATTGGGCATTTCACTCGATTACATAGCATGTTCTAAGGATTTTGGGTGAAGGAAAATTCGAGTGTAGAATATATACATTTTAAGACCAAACCGGGACCACGGAGGGCGTTGCCGAGAGCTTGATCGCGAGTTCTGTATATAATGAGGTGGTCGCGATCAAGCTCTCGGCAACGCCCTCCGTGGCTCAGTGGTCAGAGCACTGCACTAGAATCGCAAGGTCGTGGGTTCAATTCCTGCCGGAAGGCCTGTGTAGTTGCATTTTTCGCAACTGGTCCCGGTTTGGTCTTAAAATGTATATATTCTACACTCGAATTTTTCTTCACCCAAAATCCTTAGAACACTGCTATGTAATCGAGTGAAATGCCCAATATTACTTATATATTACAGTTACCATTGTTTACTAAAGAATTACAGTCAAATGGAAATACCTTCCCACTTCTTCTGTAGTTCGTTGCGTATTACTGTATTTCTGTTGCTGCTACCGAAGCCTGAGAATATTTTTTGTTGAAAACTGTACATAAATAGTATAATTTAGCTTTAAATGGCATTTATTCATAATACAATGGATGTTTATCCCAAATCGATACCAACAGACGAATATACATCAAGAATTGGCGACTTATATCACTAGACTTTCCTCGCGCTTCAGACAACGGACTACGGCTACGGTAGAAAGTTTAACAGTGATATTAAATGGTGGTGTATTTAAACATTCAAATTTCAAGATACATAATCGCACGGACTCGTTTTGTTCTTAAATTCTTGAAGAAAAACACTTGTTCAATCTATGGTAGTCGCGAGAGTAATGTTAAGCTTCTCCAAGGCTTCTGTAGCGACTCAGGTTCCGCGTTGTCTTTACAATGTAAAAATGCTTTTTCTACGTTGTCAACGGAGTCATTTGCAAAAGTTCTTTGTATATGACATAAAATTCTATTGTTCAAACACGTTGCTGTAGTCGCTGTGTTTTCTTAAAGTCCCTAGTATAGCGACTGGGAAGGTTGCGACTGGCATATTTTACTCTGACTAAACGCCAGACGATTTTCACTCGTTAGTTGTTACAGGGAAGATCCACAAACGGGAAACGCTAACTATATCATACCTAGAATGTAAAAAAGTAGAATGTTGCCTATGTTTGCAGTGTTTAGGGTAGAGCAAATAAGTGAAAAAGTAAACTGCCGAGATCAGTTTTGATAACGGAATACTGACGTTTCGAGAGGAGCCCTTCATCAAAGTAAAACAGGACTAGAGTAGTATACCTAACTGCTTTCTAGATCGACAACTTGATTGTATTATTCTCTTGTATAGTCTCACGTGTGTATTTTTATCCGCTTCTACTCCAATTCTCCACGATGTTTGCTAAGAGGCCAATGATCTGTTATATAAGCTACTGCGGGATAAGACCTTTTCTGATCTGATCTGATCTGATCTGACCTGACCTGACCTGATCTGATCTGATCTGATCTGATCTGATCTGATCTGATCTGATCTGATCTGATCTGATCTGATCTGATCTGATCTGATCTGATCTGATAGGCTGATAATGATCTTGACTGGTGACTAAACTAAACTAGAAGTTACTATCGTAAGGAAGTACTCAGCGAAATTAGATATAGATGAATAAGATAAGGCAAGTCAGGGAGATCCTGATATAATTCCAGACATAATTCAGTGGGTTTATTATTATATTAGCGCTACAGTGTGCAGTGCAGTCCCGTCCAGTACTGACAATATAGTACAGTACAGTGCAGTGCAGTACATTATAGTACGATGTAGTGGAGCCCATTGGCATTGAAGCACAAATTAAAGTCTTCTGCGGTTCTATGCTGCATATGCTACGTACTGGGGGGACTGTATACTGTACTGTACTTTACTGTACTGCGTTGCATCGTATCGTAATGCATTGCATTGCGTTGTATTTTATTGCATTGCATTGCATTGCATTGCATTGCATTGCATTGCATTGCATTGCATTGCATTGCATTGCATTGCATTGCATTGCATTGCATTGCATTGCATTGCATTGCATTGTATTGTGTACCTCAATAGGCTCCTCTACAATAGGTATAGATCAATGATGATATTTTATGACTAAACTAGACTAATTTAAAACTCAAACATTCGTCAATCACTTTTACTTTCTGATAAGATTTCTATCACAAACTTAGTGACCTAACCTTTATGATCCACGCAGTATACATTCCTAAATAAATTAATCTCAGCATTCCGCATGACAAGTTTGAGTAGTTGAAACGAATTACCATCTGAATAGATTTTTCAGCTTAGTGTAAAAACAAGACCTGTGGTATCTCGTCTTATCTTTCCTAGAACTTCAAACACATTTCTCTAATATCATTGATGCTGCTACCACACAAACCATTCTTTCTTGATAAGTTACAGATGCATTAGTGCAAGTTTGTTTTTCTTTTACACGAATGGAAGACAAGTTCAAGAGAAGTTATCTGTAGTCTAGATCAGTAGAGTTCTCAAAAGTCAATAAAATAATGGAGGTTCACACTTGAGTCGAATGGAAGCGAAAGACTGGAAAATGTTCTTGCAAAAGGAACGAAGAATCGTCAGTGGTTGTATGCCGAGTTAAAACCCTGGCATGGATCCCTCTCGAAGCATTCAGTTAAAAATCGCAAAAAAAGTTCTGCAAATTGCTGGCTGGGTTTTGCCGCCGTGGTTTTGCATATTGAAACTATGGTTATTCAATTATGTGTCATTCAGTTCGACCTTGAACGGTGATCGATGTTGCAATTTTCAAACGCCCAATATGTGTCCTTTTGAAGTCGTACCCCCTCATGAACAAAGTGCTCTTTTGAAGCTTCCTACGCCACTGATAAAATAATTAACCTTAGGTCATAAGATTCTTTGAGCTAAGAAAACAGCACGAAACTGATTCCTATTTGAATTGTCTCGTTAAGTCCCAACCATTCAAACTGGGAGCACAGCACGAAATTCTATATCATTACACGGTTGTGCCTCAGTCTAATATCAAATGTATGCGTGCATATTACAATACGATCTATCATTGTGCACAATATGGTCGTATGACTGCATGCTATCGATGACACAAAAAATATTACATGGTGATATTACCATTGTCATGTAGATTAGGGGGCTTTATTAAGTAGAAAAATGTCGCTACCGATATTTTTATTTCTAGAAGGGTGAAACTGCTGAAAAGGAACAGCAGATCACTAAAAATTTTCAGATTACTGAAAATTTCTAGATTACTGG
Organism: Corallium rubrum; assembly: GCA_964035015.1. Taxonomy (NCBI): domain Eukaryota; kingdom Metazoa; phylum Cnidaria; class Anthozoa; order Scleralcyonacea; family Coralliidae; genus Corallium; species Corallium rubrum. The sequence goes on from OZ036004.1 coordinate 8,257,974, forward strand.
AAATTATTTCAGATTACTGGAAATTATTTCAGATTACTGGAAATTATTTTAGATTTCTGGAAATTATTTTAGATTACTGGAAATTATTTCAGATTACTGGAAGTTATTTTAGATTTCTGGAAATTATTTCAGATTACGGGAAATTATTTCAGATTACTGGAAGTTATTTCAGATTACTGGAAATTATTTTAGATTACTGGAAATTATTTCAGTACTGGAAATTATTTGGGATTACTGGAAATTATTGTAGGTTACTGAAAAATTTCTTAAATTACTGGAAATTTCTAAATTACTGGAAATTTCTAAATTACTGGAAATTTCTAGATTATTGGAAATTTCTAAATTACTGGAAATTTTCAGATTACTGGAAATTTATATAGCAAGATTGCAACAGAAATCAGCGACTGGCATGAATTGTCAATTCGTGCTACCGTTGCAGACAAGTTGCCATGTTGCTTTTAATATGGTTGCTTGGGCTAGCCTCCACCGCAGGCAAACTCTGTGGCTTCCCTGCGTTAATCCGCGCTCGGTCAAAATTTCGCGCTCGGCATTTCGGCAAGAAAAGTTGAAAACCCACAGTTTGGGAAGCCACAGCTGCGGAGGAGGCTATGCTTGGGCAAGGTTTTTCAACACTTGTGAACGAATCGCATTAGTAAGAAATGTTACGTCGTAAAAACAATCACACACGGCAGTAAGCCATTCCTAAGACAACCTTCGGGCGTATAAATTAGCCTGTATGCAGTCGCATGTAAAGAAATATGGGAAACAGTTTTTCGCGCGGTTATTGGCCAATCTTCGGCTGATATATCTGAAAAAGCTTTTCTGTTTGACTGTTGTCTGAGATAACAGTTTGAGACCACGGTTATAAAAACAATCGATATTCGATAAAATGCGTTCATGACAGCTCTTCAGTAGAGCTAACAACAAGACAGTAAAATAAGCCCTTTAGATTGGCTGAGTGCAAATAGGATTACACCTCGCATGATTTATGCTCGTGCTAACGTCAAATCGGCCATAAACCATCGCTATAAGTACACGAAATACCATTCGTATTTCCACCCAGTGTGTTGATGAAAACGGGATCTAGTTTCGGGTATTCGCTAGTCTTTCCAAAAAGACAGATATTTAGTGACAACTATGTTAAGCTTGGCGAACTCAATTTAAATTATAACGTATCAGCACTTAATTGGGGATTTTTTAATAACGAGTAAAAATCAACGACTAACCGTTTTGGTCTCTTCCTTTTTTCCTTTTTCGCCTCGAGGCAATCCTCCGTAGCTTCGATGCTTAGGTTCTGGTCAGTCATGATTAGTAAACGCAGAAACGGTCTCCTCGTCTTCAGTAGTATTACCGATAGCTCCAGCCAGCCTTGTCGCGAATTTATTAAACAGCTCAAGTGTGTTTGAGTAAGCAGCTAGCGAACAATGACCTCCGCTGACACGCTGCGCTTCCGAACAAACATTTGCAACAGAAGTTAATTTAGGTTTGAGGCGGAGAAAATAATTGGTTCAATCTCTTACGGTGGGCATGCTGGTAGGAACAAAGCTAGCACAAAGAGCGTGCATGGTAATAACACCGAGGTCATTGGCACCCCATCAATTACGCTAAATTTCAAGTGAATTGAAGTCGTTTAATTTGCAATGTTAGCCATATCTAAACAACTGTCCAACTAACAGGATTCACTGGAAACAATTTTAAAATAGAGATGACAAATAAAATTTAAATAATTCATATATATTTACAGATGATATAACGCAACTTTCTAAAAATTCCAAATTTTTGAATCGTCAGGTAATATAATAATGTATAACACTGCTGGACGATGTATAACTTGAGTTATTTCATACAATTATATGTCATTAAGATTTATGTCATCTAAGTGATCTGAGATTGGAATGATGTTTACAGTAAGGGTATTGTTGCGTCTTGGAAAGCCGACCAAATAGGCGTTTTGTTTATATATGCATTGGCCATGGGTAGGTGCTACTGGGTCAACTTTTGCGACGAAGTAGGTCAGGCGGCTCCAAAATGTTACATCTGGTATTGCATTGTACAATTATTGCGACGGTCCAATTATAATGTAAACAGCAAAAACATTATATCATTGCAACATTTCGGTAAAGTTAGTTCATTAAAAATGGAAGCTTGTAGCAAAAACCCTGCCTTGTACATAACTGACAATACATCATCCTGCACTCCGCTGCGGACGAAGACTGTTTACATTTCCACCGCCGAAAGCATTTTGAAACAGAGCATAAATTTAGCATTGTAATACTGTAAGTACTGTATAACATAATTGTATAACAAAGCGTAATATATAAGTATAAATCATCAATAGAAATAACTATAAATGGTGTACACCAGATCTTGAGGCCTGGAGCCCTGTGCTGAATAAAATAGTCTGGCGTTAGCCAGAATAAAATACTGAAGACTCTTCTTGAAGCCTGCACCTCTCCCTGTGCGGACAGAATAAAATACTAAAGACTCGTCTTCAGGTTTCAAAGTGTTATGCTGCATGTGATGTGTCTAACGGCTAGCCTGGCAACTGCGTCAACATCGTTTGGCCTTTTCACAGCATTTAGGCTGACAATTAACGACTCTGTCACACCCACGAAACTCAAGTCTATCTGATTGCTCTTGAGTGATACGATTCATACGATATCTTTTGTAAATCAGCTAAGAAATTAAAGAAGTAAAGCATCTGGATTCGACCCTAGCGTCTGTGTAAACCTATATGTTTTGAGCTTGTCCAAAATGAGTCTGGTTTTCTGAGAGGAAGGGTGATATAAGTTAAGATTTCTCGAAATAGATGCGTGGACACTTGTTGGATTGACAGCTACGCAGTTGATGAAAACCATATCACAGTGAATAGCCAACACATGTTCGTTATAGAGTTGAATCAATCTCGTATGTGAGCAGGATGCTGGGAGCATAGGTTTCCCAGTAGGTCCAACCAAGTCAGGAGCGCGCAGGTCTCTGGGACTCTGGATACGAAAATGGATTGCGCTCAAATGCTATGCTTAAATGGTTATTGAATGGATCTACGCATGCGTACGGTAAAGCTGCCGGATATCATGACGAATTTGGAGTACCAAGATGGCCGCCACGAAAACCCGAAAACTTTGTAAATTTTCGCAACAGTACACAGCGACGAAGAGTCTAGTTGTTAATTAATGTTAAAAAATACTTCTGCTGCTTGTATCAGACAAAGATACTTTTATTAATTTAAAACTAAAATATTGTATCACATTTAAGCTTTGCTCGGCATTTTTTACGGCAATTTGTGGGTTACTCTTTTTCATTGTATGATGTTCAACTTTTAAGCATTTCTTTCGTCCAAAAATAAGAGCGCATCTACGCCACATATTCTCACCATTCTGAAAACCGGCTGATTGTATTTTTCCGAGTAAATTTTCTCAAAAGCAACCTGATATATGTATTGTTTCTGTCCTATCCTTGCTAGACTGAGTCCTACTTGGGGTCCTTGGGTCCTACTCCTGGAAAAGAAACTTTGGTCTCAATAAGCAGAAACTAATAGTTAATATAAAATAAACATGGTTTGGAAACCCGGCAAACTTCAAAGAGGTTAATAATCGAGCTACGATTCAATATGTTCAGTAACCGTAAAAGTGCAAAAATTTCCGTAAACCTGAACAAAAACATAAAACAATGACTTTTGTTGAGCTTCCAAACCATGTTTAGTTTCTATGCTGAAACCAATGACAAATGATATTTTTTCTTGAATCAATATAAAAACTTAAATTCAGTATAATTTTATTAAATTTACCTCAGTCAGTGACCTACCGCTATTCTCTTTACCATGCACTTTGGCAATATGAATATATGGATATATTGACAATTGAACACCATGTTTTGTTTGTCTCCGTTTACAAAATTTTCCCTAGGAATTGTTGATATCATTGAGTATTTGCTATTTCCATTTAAAATTACTACTATACAAAACTGAGTTCAGTTATACTGTAAATGCAGCTAATATTCACAGGACTTGATTTTGAAATCTTTACTAAACATTAAAAAATAAACTTTCCCTATTTTTACCAACCCATCAGTTCTTGTATTACAACTTACAACGATAATACGATTCATGAACAACCATTTCTTTGGCAATATCTTTCAAACTTGGACAACCTTCAAAAATCCAAAATAAAATTACAAAGTATTAAACGCAAAATTGACATATATGGTGTGAGCTAGTTCCTTTGATGAGTAAAATAATCTAGTGTTAAACAGAGCAAAATAATAAAACGATCATGTTTTGATGTTTAACTCTTTCCTGTCCAAACTGGTCTTTAGTATATTTATTCTGGCTAACGATACGCCAGATGATTTCATTCATCCCTGGGGAGGCCTTGGACAGGAATGAGCTAAACCCTCACAAAATAACTGGTACATTTAGAAGGACTTTTTCAGAAAACATTAATTGATGGTAGTGGGGTATGACAAGATCATACATAGATGACCATAATTGTTTTTCTTTTTCACAAAATCAATTGCTATCAAATTCAGGAAAATATTTTGAAAATTTGTGTTCATAGAAATGTGTGTACTGTAATTCTTTTTTCTGTTTATCATTCTAATAAATTTGCACCAATAAAGTTAATAAAATTTCAGGAAAAGTACAATTATGTTTCAAAGCTATATGGCTATTCTTCCTGATATTAGGAATTGGGACACTGAGACACATACAGTACACATACAAAAAAATGAACTGTGTATTACAATAATTTATTAAATCTATCTACAGTATATGTATATACCCACCACAAAGTCCCATGGTCAATCTTAGTTCCTCTTTCAGAATTTCCAAGACTTTCTTGGCACCTTCTTCTCCCTATCATTAAATTTATCATTATTATAATATTGGAAAAATTCAAGTTTGAACCTATAAAATGTAGCTCTAGCTATTTCGTTACTATTCAGACACTATTTTACAACTGATATCGAAAACAATTAAACAACTAGTAAACTTCGAAATCTATCTGTCCATAATTTTTAGTAAATATTCAAAACAAACTAATCAATTACAAACTACATGCAGGCATAGAATATTAACAATTTCCCTACTAGAGTTGTTCCCTTGACAAATACTAAAAGGCCACCACAGTATTAAAGGAAAGCTGGAAAGGGTTAATGAGTAATCAGGGTTCGAATTAACATGTCGCGATTTGCAAATCGCAATGCACTTTTTGAAATATGTGATCCAAAACAAACAAAAAAACTCCAAAATCACGATGCAAAGTAACCACTGAGTGCCTTCCAATAACTTCTTCACAGTGTGTTTTGGTTTATTACAAAACAAAACAACAGCCTTGGATAGTTCTCACGTTACACTGCATCATAACAATAAGAAGATCGTGAAACTGAAACACTGCTCCTGTAAATTTATCCTTCATAATCCAGTGAGATTTTGAGCGCAAAAATATACCAAACACATGTCATTTCAGACACATATCTGACACTGTTGTTTCGCCTGCAGTTTCAAACGTCACATTTAATATGAGTAAAATTCTTGGAAATGTTCAAATTATGCACTGATGAGTTTGACGTTTGAAACAATTAAATAAATGTGTTGTTTTTTTGCGCGGCGTTTCGAATTCTAGTCTACTGTAATCCAGAACTCCAACACTGCTTAAAAGTAGAAGTCGAAACTGCGGGGTGGGGGATTAGTCCCAGTCACCCCTACTTTTTTGACAAAATTAAATATTTTTGCACTTTTGAAATGTTAATTCAAATCCTGAATCTACATTCATGTTAAGAAACATAATTATATCTTACATTGTAAGCCAATCCCCACAAAATAGGTCTGCCCACAAACACAGCTCTTGCTCCGAGGGCTAATGCTTTGAAGACATCTGTACCAAATCTAACTCCACCATCAACATAGACCTCAACCTTGTCACCAACAGCAGACACTATTTCAGGTAAAACTTCAATCTACGAAAAAATAAAAGAATAAAGACATGTGTGAATAAAAATGTGCATTTTTAATTTAACATTCCATTTATTTTCATATTTTTATTACTTACAGTGGAAGGTACACAATCTAGTTGTCGTCCTCCGTGATTTGAGACCAGAATGGCATCAACACCATGTTGAACAGCAAGTTTGGCATCTTCGGCTGTCAGTATTCCCTTCACAACAATTGGCAGTTTTGTTACTGTATGTAACCATTGAATTACATCCCAAGTCTTTGATGGATCAGATAGTACTTTTGTTCTACTATCATCTGTATTAAAATGGATAGAATCCAGAAATGGTTGAAAGTTTGAAATGGACAGATGGGACCTTTCAGGAAAACCATCACGTAAAATATCGTATCGTCTCCCATAATATGGCATATCTAATGTAACTACGATGGCTTTGTAGCCTTCCTTGTCAGCTCTTTTCACTGCACTCGCTGTAACATCCAACCGTTGAAAAATTTCTATTTGAAACCACTTTAATCCAGATGAACTTTTTGCAACATCTTCCAATGAAGTGGTACCCCAACTACTAAGCACCATACATGTCCCATGGTGACTTGCAGCTATAAATTGACAATATGTAGTATAAATGTTGCATGTCAACTGATTCCGGATTTCCAGCCTAAACTGACCAAAAACAACCCTTTTTTTTTACTTTATCTGACAGACTAAACTAAACTAAACTAATGTTATTTATACTGGATAGCTCTATCAGTTAATACCTAACTGTTCTCCCTAGAGGTCCAGTAAGGGCCATCCCTCATTGGTCCAGTGTTTCAACGATTTTACTCATCAAAGATCAAAGGGAGCTAGAACCTTTTGACATCCTAGGCAGCAAATGGGTTATATATAATTGAAACTTAAAATGTTTCTATCTTTTCTATTTTACAGATTTATAATGGACCTTTTCACCAATAACAGTGCCATCTTGAATTCACGATGGATGGTGGTCTATCCAGGGTAACAAACTCAATTAAGAAGGCGATTGCTTAGTATAGAGACACAATGCGGTAATTTTTTCTTTATAAATACTTTCGTGGCAACAATGTCTAATAAATATGAATGGCATAATATTATACTTGTCATGAATCTATCCTTATACATCCCAGAATTGTTGCTTTTACTATATAATATCACAATGATTATATTTAGCCAGTGTCGCCACAAAAGTGTTAGATCATAAAGAAAAAATTACCACATTGTGACGTCTCAACACCACACAATACAATCACCTTTTTAATAGACCATTTGCACAATGACGTGAGATGGTGTTGGGTGATAGGGTTTTGGCTAAAAGGGATGACAAAGGAGACATCCAATCCTTTCACCGCTTTTCCAAAATATGTTTTCAAATTCACTTTTTCAAAATTTGTCATCAAGTTTCAGTGAGTCGCAATCTTTTTAATACCCTTAAATCACAACCCTAAATAGCTAATCAGAAATCAGGTTTATCACCTAGGTTTTTGGAAAAACTTACTTGATGACATATTTTGGAAAATTGGTGAAAGGACTGGACATGTCCCTTTGACTGGCTTTGAGTCATTCCTTTTAGCCAAAACCCTAGAATACTGGCAAACCATTCTGGTACACATGTAAAAATACGCAAGCTGTAATACATACCTGCTAGCAAGTTGTTACAAGGCTGTTCAACAGGCTGTCACCGTGATGTGTTCGCACTGGTTGTCCCAGTCTGTTAACATGTCTGTAACAGGTTGTTGACAACTTGTAACAAGGCTGGTGACTCCAACAGACTGATGACAAGTTGTTCCAACAAGCTGTTACCGCTCTGCATTCAACAAGTTGTTAACAGGTTGATGCTAACAAGGTTGTAGCAGCTTCTTGAATGAACAGCATTGTTACAACCTGTTAACAGCCTTGCTACCAACATGTGGTGAACATATCCTGTTGACAAGCTGTGAGATTTTTACCTGTGTAGTTGTAGTCACCCAATGCCATTCACTTCATCGTGCAAATGGCCTACTAAACTTATTGCGAGTTCAAGATGGTGCTGCTATTGGTGAAAAGGTCAATTACATAATAGATCTTTGAGTTTTAGAGTCTCTGAAATGGCATTTCCTGCATTTTGAGAAAAGATTTAAGTGTTTCTGCACTTGGAAGGGGTTTGGTCTGATTTTTGACCATTTAAAAACTTGGGGGGGGGGGGGGGTCAAGCCCCTGTAGCCCCCTGCTTACTATGCTGTATAGTTATAAAACAAGCTTACTGTCAGGACTTACTTAAATTTCAATTGAATTAATTTGACTAATATAATCTAATTAAGGTTCCAAATCAAATTGTAATTAACCTGTTATACCACAAAACCTATTTTTTTCTACTTTCAATTTAATACATCATCTATATATTAATAGCCGACGTGTCCGTCCGTCCGCAAACTAAACCACTACCCAAACTAAGCCTAAAGTTCGACAGTGTGCCATGGGTGTATGGCTTTTGATTAACGTTTTCAGTTTTCACTTTCGAAATCGCGAACTTGGCGGCCATCTTGGATTATGCCTTTGCTTTTTGCAGAGCGGGGGAAAAGTGTAACCATGAAACAAATTATGACTTGTAATAACGTTTCTTATGTTAATTTTGAAAGGAAGAATACATTTACAGCCGGCCAACTTTTTACCTTTTGCAGTTGCTATTTCACCATCAGGATGAGCTAACTTGTGTCCAGCAGTTGGTGAGATGCACACTGGAAAATCAATTTTCTGACCAAGCACTGTCGTTGATGTATCGATGGAAGACACATCTCGCAACACACGAGGTCGTAATCTTAATCTAAAAACAATATCATCACAGACAGAAAAATACAAAATCGGTTAAATCAATCGCCTTGTGCAAAATTTACTGCCTGGCAGTTGGATTTGTCTGAGTTACAGCTCCAACCTTTTATAAGCATCTTTTGATTCTTGTAGCGTCTGCTGGGCACCAGCACCGCACGCATAGTAACCATACGCCCTTTTAGATAAGAATGTTTTCGCGTGATCTTCAAAATCTTGAATACAAACAGGTTCCTGCGACATAATGGCTGCTGCACCTCAGATCAGTCAGATGAAAACCGCCTCATCCTGCCATGGGGTAAATCCATCAATCAATCAATCAATCAATCAATCAATCAATCAATCAATCAATCAATCAATCAATCAATCAATCAATCAATCAATCAATCAATCAATCAATCAATCAATCAATCAATCAATCAATCAATCAATCAATCAATCAATCAATCAATCAACGCCAATATGCAAATGTCCGGAAGTCTGTGTAAAAACCCCATTCAAAGCACAATTTCACATTATCAACAACAGAACAACTCTAACTGAGAACGCCAAAAATAGCTTTAAAATGTCTACAGAACAGTGTAACGCATTGCTTTTTATTCGACTCTTGGTGTACATACTAGAAAAATCAATTATGTAGCAACAAATAAAATGAAATGCTACAAATGTTAAATATATTATGTAACAAATTAAATGGAACAAAAAACAAATGTAACAAATACAATAAATGTAACATATATACATTAATTAATTACTTTATATATATATATATATATATATATATATATATATATATATATATATATATATATATATATATATATATATATATATATATATATATATACATATATATATATATATATATATATATATATATATATATATATATATATATATATATATATATATATATATATATATATATATATATATATATATATATATATATATGTAATGTTTACAACATGAGCGGCCGTGTTGTATCGAATATACAATCACGAGCCGAAGGCGAGTGATTATATATTCGATACAACACGGACGCGAATGTTGTAAACAGCTTAAAACACGCCGAGTCTTTGATGTTAATATGAGTAATATTTGTTCAGATTAATTCAGAAAAAGCTCAATTTCAATGTTTTAGAGCGGAGATAGTGACCTGATATACAACCACTAGTGGTTGTATATGTGATACAACCACGTGTGGTTTGTATCAGATATACAACCTCCTTCTCCTGGCTTGAAGATATGAATTTTATCTTCTCGTGGTAAAAAAAATATTTTACTCATTTGTAAAATAAAAACAATATTTTACTCATTCGTAAAATATTGTTTCCCCCACTCGAAGATAAAATTCATATCTTCGCACCGCCGTGTAATATCCTTTATTTATGTAATGTTTACAACACGAGCGGCCGTGTTGTATTGAATATACAATCACGAGCCGAAGGCGAGTGATTGTATATTCAATACAACAAGGACGCGAGTGTTGTAAACAACTTGTGAAATGAATGAATAGTAAAAATCCCTTTGGGATATTGAGATGCTAATTAGTTACAAGCACTAGTGGTCGTATCAGAAGAGTATACATCTACTTGTGGTTGTAACTAATTAGCATCATTGGTTTTAGTTTGTATGGGGTTTACAGGGGTAACATGTGACGTAATTTCTGAAATTGGATTGGCTGCAAAACTCATGAATTAGTAATGATTTCACAAATATATATATATATATATATATATATATATATATATATATATATACAGAGTGTCCCAAAAAAAGCCCCCATCCATTTATGAGGTGCACCTTCTTTTAATTATGGTACAAGAAGTAAATTTTTATATCACACCGAAAGCCCATCCTTCTTTGTTGTCTGAAATTTTCAGAGCTAAGTAGTTATCTACTCACTTCCTGTTGTCATTTAAAGAGGCAACATCAAAATTTGAACTTGTCCAAATATTTATGTATGCTATGTCAAGATTTGGAAATCTTCTCCTAAAGGCTTCCCTTGTCCTTGTTGGGCTTCTTGTTTCATGATAGGAAAGTACTATGAATGCGCTTTTCTCGGGAGTGAATTGTTGTCCAACCATCTTAAGAGGCAAACATATGCATGGAACTCTCATGAGCATTGTTATTACCCCAAGGAACCCCACATGATTTGATGCCGCATTGCTTCATTTGGAATCAAACTTTATTCCCCTGTGGTAGTTTTCACATGCATATGTATTCAAACTTGTATTCCGCACGCAAACAAAGCTGTGGTCAAAAACAGGATGGGCGACATTCGTTTGGGACACCCTGTATTCTTCCAAATCTGTAGGTAGCATAGATAGTTTGCATAATTTGGACAAGTTCAAATTTTTATGTTGCCTCTTTAAATGACTCCAGGAAGCGAGTAGATAACTATTTAGCTCTGACAACAAAGAAGGAGTAGTGATGGGCTTTCGGCGTGATACAAAAATTTACTTCTTGTATATATATATATATATATATATATATATATATATATATATATATATATATATATATATATATATATATATATCTTGCTGTGGCAGTGTGTGTGAATTCAAACGTACGGCTGATCGATGCAATATAACTTTGTCACATGTATACATATTTTCAACACCATTCCAATATAGAGAAAAAGACTTGTTTATTTTATAATTTAGGCAATTATCGTCTACGCAATATCTATATAATTGTGTGTATATAGTAGTCTTAACACTACAGTACTATTTAATTTTAGCAAAGACTTAATTTAGTAGTGAACTTGACATGTAATTGCATGAAGACTATGAAGTCGCTAATTTAAGTACTCGCTAAATTAAAAGAATTGAGTTATTTTGAAAGTCGCTTAGAATGTTTAGTTGTTTGAAAATTTGTTGAAAAAGTAGACTCCAGCAGTGGCGGATTACCCAGGCTTGCAAGAGGCCCGTAATTTCCAGAGAATGGATTTTTCATTAAGATTAGTTGTTATACGAATATCAGGGCCGTATCGTACACTGCCTCAGAATGCAAGAAATGGCGTTTCCGAGACTCTAAATTCAAAAAAATTTCCGGAAAATATCGTCATAAAGGGCCCGTGAATTTTATTTAGCCTCCAGGCCCCGAAACTGGTAATCCATTCCGCCACTGGACTCCAGTTCTGCTTGCTGCAACATGCTGATTCAACTTGCAACAAAATCATTAATTGTTGTGTGTGGTGGGTGGTGGGTGGTATAAATTAATACATGCAACAACGCTATTCAACTTGCAAGGCAACAATGTTGCAGCAATTTGTTGCTTGTATTACTTCACCTTAAATAGGATTTTTCTTAGTAACCAAAAACACTATCACACCAAAGTTTAAGAAATCAAGTAAAATTAATTATTGTGGGGCAGCTAGTGAACTTGGTGGAGAATAATGATATTAAGCGAATGTGAAACCTTTCTGAATCAATATATAAAAAACTTAATATAATAATTAATTACCTCAGTCAACCTCCCCACAGTATTCTCTTTACCATGCACAACATGAATAAACTGACAATTGAAACACCATGTGTGTGTTTTCGTTTACAACATTTTCCCTAGGAATTGTTGATATCGTTAGTTATTTCCATGCTCTATAAATTTAACTTACTATTACAAAACTGAGTTCAGTGATAAATGCAGTTAATATTCACAGGATTTGATTTTGAAATCTTTAGTAAACATTAAAAAATAAACTTTCCCTACTTTTACCAATTACCCATCAGTTCTTGTATTACAATTTACAACGATAATACGATTCATGAACAACCATTTCTTTGGCAATATCTTCCAAACTTGGACAACCTTCAAAAATCCAAAATAAGATTACAAAGTACTAGTATTACAAAAAATTACAAAGGTCAGTTCCTTTGAGGAGTAAAATCATCTAGCGTAACAGAGCAAAATAATAAAAGGATCATTTTATTTACGTACTTTGTAGCGTTACGGAATGTATGCAGTTACGTCATACCCGTCCCGTGGGTATAGCTTGTGTAGAGTATTTAAGGTGTGCTAATAGCAGATAATGCCATTCGAAGGCATCTCTCTTAATCGAAGTTCTAGCTTTTGTAAGTGTGATTGGTTGTGCCATGGTGATACATGAATAAATGAGATGCCCGCTTCCTAATCTGTTGTTCCTGTTCTTATTGTGTATTAATGCAGTTTAGCTATAAAGTGCTTTATACTCGATGTAATAGAGTATAATTGATGTTAACTCTTTCCTGTCCAAATCGGTCTTTGGTATTTTATTGGGGCTAACGCCAGACGATTTTATTCACCTCTGGGGAAGCCCTTGGAAAGGAATGAGTTAAACCCTCACAAAATAACCCAGTGGCGGAAATTGAGGTGGGGTTTCAGGAAAAGTACAGGTACAATTAAGTTTCAAAGCTATATAGCTATTCTTCACGATATTAGAAATTGGGGCACTGAGACACATACAGTATACATAAAAAAAGAATGAACTGTAATATGAACTGTACATTACAAATTACAATAAATCTATTTACAGTATGTATATATACCCACCACAAAGTCCCATGGTCAATCTTAGTTCCTCTTTCAGAATTTCCAAGACTTTCTTGGCACCTTCTTCTCCCTATCATGAAATTTATCATTATTATAATATTGGAAAAATTCAAGTTTGAACCTATAAAATGTAGCTCTATAGCTACTTCTTTATTATTCAGACACTATTTTACAACTCTCTCAAGTTTCTATAACATTGAAAACAATTATTAAAACAACTTTGAAATCTATATGTCCATAATTTTTATTAAATGTTTGAAACAAATTAATCAATTATGAACTACCCTTACGAAAATGTTCTATAGAATATGCCATTGAATATTCATTAGAATATTCTATGACATATTGGGACTTATTCCTTAGAATATTCAATAGAATATTCCTAATATTCTTTAGAATATTCCTTGGAATATTCCTTAGAATATTCCTTAGAATATTCAATAAAGAATATTCACTAGAATATTCTTAATATTCTTTAGGCTATTCTTTAGAATATTAGGATTTATTCTTTAGAATATTCAATAGAATGTTCTATAGAATATTCTCAATTCAAAAAAAAAGAAGAAATATATGTTTTATGATTGATATGGAGAAAAATTGGTATATCCCTAATAACCGTGTAATAACAAAATAATGAAAACTGCATAGATGTTCTGAGATGATAGAGTGATATTTTAATACAGACAAATTTTTACAACTATATAATTAATCTTAGATATTAAAATCAGTATTTTTATAATGAAAAAAACTACAAAAATATAATATTACTTTGACTAGTACAATCATCTGGCATTAGCCAGAGGCCCAGAGTAAAATACTAAAAGGCCACCACAGTAGGGAAACTGGGTTAATGAGAAATCTACATTCCACATTAAGAAACATAATGTCTTACATTGTAAGCCAATCCTCACAAAATAGGTCTGCCCACAAACACAGCTCTTGCTCCGAGGGCTAATGCTTTGAAGACATCTGTACCAAATCTAACTCCACCATCAACATAGACCTCAACCTTGTCACCAACAGCAGCCACTATTTCAGGTAAAACTTCAATCTGAGAAAAAATAAAAGAATAAAGACATTAAAATGTGCATTTTTAATTTAACATTCCATTTATTTTCATATTTTTATTACTTACAGTGGCAGGTACACAATCTAGTTGTCGTCCTCCGTGACTCGAGACAAGAATGGCATCAACACCATGTTGAACAGCAAGTTTTGCATCTTCAGCTGTCAGTATTCCCTTCACAACAATTGGCAGTTTTGTTACTGTACGTAACCATTGAATTGCATCCCAAGTCATTGATGGATCAGTTAGTATTGTTCTATTATCAGCTGGGTGGATAGAACCCAGAAATGATTCATAGTTTGTACGGGACAGATGGGTACTTGCAGGAAAACCATCACGTAAAATATTGTATCGTCTCCCATAATATTGCATATCTAATGTAACTACGATGGCTTTATACCCTTCCTTTTCAGCTCTTTTCACAACACTCGCTGTAACATCCAACCGTTGAAAAATTTCTATTTGAAACCACTTTAATCCAGATGAACTTTTTGCAACATCTTCCAACAAAGTGGTGGACCAAATACTAAGCACCATACATGTCCCATGGTGACTTGCAGCTATAAATTGACAATAGTATATTAAATGTTGCATGTCAACCGATTCCACCCTAAGCTGACCAAAAACCATGAACGTATGGTTACAGCCAGCCAATTACCTAATACCTTTTGCGGTTGCTATTTCACCATCAGGATGAGCTAACTTGTGTCCAGCAGTTGGTGAGATGCACACTGGAAAATCAATTTTCTGACCAAGCACTGTCGTTGATGTATCGATGGAAGACACATCTCGCAACACACGAGGTCGTAATCGTAATCTAAAACAAGTGATCAATCTTCTTGAGCAAAAACTGCCTGGAATTGGCAAACCTGACCAATTATAGTCAGGCTTACTGCCAAACCATTGCAATATTGCAATTTGCAGGTTGCTCAAAAGTTCCACTTAAAATGTTGAATTTCACATAATGTGATGACCTAGTCAAAGTTAATATAATCAAGTTAAACTTGAACACCACACATGAAATTCAACATTTTAAGTGGAACTTTTGAGCAACCTGTGAATTGCAATATTGCAATATTCCACAAAGGTAGAAGCCATAACCCAACACTAGTGAGTCACATAGGCTAACATATAGGGCCGGGTCGGACCAGGTGCAATACTGTACTGGTATTAAAGCTAGATTATATTACAGCCAAAATGCAAATACCTTCCCACTTCTTTTTCTGTAGTTCGTTGTGTATTACTGTATTTCTGTAACTGCTATACCAAAGCCTGAGAAATATTTTTGTTGAAAATTGTACAAAAATAGTATAATTTAGCTTTAAATGGCAATGATTTAATCAGAGCTACCACAGAGTCTATATTGCTCTATATGGAAGCACCACTTGGTCATTCACGAAAGCAGAAGAGAAACAACTGGATGGAACATACACCAGGATGCTCAGAATGGTGCTAAACATAACTTGGAAAGATAAAGTGACAAATGAAGTTCTCTATGGTCACCTGGAGAAAGTATCATCAACAATAAGGAAATGTAGACTGGCATTATCTGGACATATCTTCAGAGACAAAAGTTCACCAGCACAGAAGTTGATTACTTGGATACCTACACATGGAGAGAGAAAGAGATGAAGACCCACCACAACGTACGTGGATACTCTGTTGAGAGACACTGACTTGGAGTATGTGGAAGATCTAGAAAGGTGCATGGAGGACAGAGTTGTGTGGCATCTTATCTCATCCTGTCATCTTACAGACGTCGACCAGAAGAAGAAGAAGATTTAATCATAACACAATGGATGTTTATCCCTAATTGATGATACCAATAGATCCATAGGCATAGAGTTTTGTTTTTGTCTGGGGGGCTGAACAGGGCCTTTTTAAGAATTTTCCCAAGAGGGGTGTTCACAGAAAGGGACTCTTCTAGGGGAATGCTGGAAATTTTTTAAATTTAGAGTCTCGGAAATGCCATTTCCTGCATTCTGAGGGGTGATTTTTAAGAACACTGAAGGTCATGAAATGTCATAAAAACTATCAATGTTAAGCTCCAGGGGGGGCAACCCACAGGGAAATTGACTTTTTTGGGGGGGGGGGAATTATCAAATTCCCCTCAGTAGAATAGCGTTGTTGGTCAAAATACCCCTCCCTAAGTGCTAAAATATAGTATTAAGATCATTTTATGTGTCAAAAATCCCGTCCCTCGAGCTTGTCAAGGAAGTCAAATTTCCCTGTGTTGGGATATGTTGATCAGTCAATATCTCGTCATTTAAACTCAAGCTTATTTAAACTAAGTTTACTTCATTCAATTGTAATTGTCATAGCTTAATTGTTCCTCTTTTTCATAATATTCTTTCCTTATAAACTTCGAACTCATTATGGTTAATTAACACAATTGTAAATATAATGTAGGGGCCTAAATTAAAAAGCCAAAAGGTTTCTAGTAGGCTCCAAGTCGTATAATAATTTTGTATTATGTGTAAATTCATTGAAAATGTAATTGGGCGAATTAAATTAAATAAAAATAAATAAAAAAAACTTTCATCACTAGACTTTCCTCACGCTTCAGTAACTACAGAAGCGGGAGTGAAAAGGTATTTACAACAACTTACAGCACCAACCTTTTATAAGCATCTTTTGATTCTTGTAGTGTCTGCTGGGCACCAGCACCACACGCAAAGAAACCATACGCCCTTTTAGATAAGAATGCTTTCGCGTGATCTTCAAAATCTTGAATACAAACAGGTTCTTCCGACATGATGGCTGCGGCTTTCTTCAACGTTGGGACCTGGTGTAAACCATTGATCAACGCCAATATGCAAATGTCGCGAATCAAACCAATCACATTCATTTGGAAGTCCAGTTGTGCTTTGAATGAGGGTTTTTACACTCTAACTGAGAACGCCAAAAATAACTTTAAAAAAGATGTCTACAGAAGAGTTTTTCTATTCTTAGCAGTATAATGACTTCTATAAACGCATTGCTTTTTATTCGATTCTTGGCGTACATAACAAATGTAAAATATATTATGTATATTAAATGTTACAAATTAAATGGAACAAAAAACAAATGAAACAAATACAGTAAATGTAACAAAAAACAAATGTAACAAAAGAACAAATGTAACAAATACAATAAATGTAACAAAAACAAATGTAACAAATACATTAAATGTAACAAATACATTAAATGTAACAAATGTACATTAATTAATTACTTCAGATACAAAATGTACCCGTAAATCTCTAAAAATTCCGGTTATTCAGAACATCTCGCTTATTTTTAGCAAATATTGCTAGGACAGTCGTTTAATAGTCACGGACAATCAGTCAATCTTGCTGTGGCAGTGCGTGTGAATTCAAACGTACTGCTGCAATATCGTCCATTTTATTATATTACATATTTTTAACACTATTCCAATATACAGAAAAAGATCTGATGTTTATTTAGGCAATTATCGTCCACGCAATGCCAATATGCCCAATATCTATATAATTAATATCTATATAATTGTGTGTGCACTACAGTACTATTTTTAGCGAACACTTAAATTTAGTAGCGAACTTGACATGCAATTGCATATGAAGTCGCTAATTCTAAGTACTCGCTAAATTAAAGAGTTATTTTGCCGAAAGTCGCTTAGAATGTCTAGTTGTTTGAGAATTTGTTACTTGCTCTAACATGCTGATTAAACTTGCAACAAAATCATTGTTGTGTGTGGTGGGTGGTACCTTTAAATAGGGTTCTCCTTAGTAACCAATTTAAGCGAATGTGAAACCTTTCTGAAAGCAAACATGGTTGCTCTGAGATTGATCTAAGTTGAATTGATTAAACAGTCAGCCCATCGTCACTCGGGCGAAATTTCGCCGGTCTTACATTTTTTCTTCTGCTATACCTTGGTACTTTCCCCTTTTTTGCGAATAATTCTATATATTTAAAGCACTCGAGTTTCTTCGTTGATTTGCAGTATACTTGTGATCAATTTCCTGGCGATAATTGCCTTCTCGAGTGCCCTCCACGCCATTAAATATAGACCACACTGTTATTTGAATACCGTTCAGTGGGTTTATACCAAGAGACAACGACAATGTTTTGCGAACCTGTTTGTATTCACGATTTTGAGCTTTATGCCAAAGATTTCTTGCCAAAAAGCACCTTTGATTTCTACGCTAATGGGTCCAATGGTCAGCAAACGCTTCAGGAATCAAAAGATGCTTACAAAAGGTATTAATATATAGTTATCAGAGTTAGGAATGTCTGAATTGCATTCTAAGTAGGAGTTTTACGACAGTTCTGTAGTAATATATAATTATTTCGTTCATAAGCGAGTTTCTGATGAGAAAACTGAAACCTGCTTCCGGGTTTTCCCACTGTGACACTCTTAAAAACAGCGTGTTTTTTTGTCTCTAAAAGTCAGAGTTGGAAAAAGTACTCAACCTTCCTCCGGATGGGTTTTTAAGTTTAGATAACCTTCCTCAAAATATATAGCGAGAATTTTGTCTTTTGCAACGTTAATAAATACTGCGTGACTTTTACAGTACCTTGGTTTTCTAGATTTCCCTATATAGGCAAGCTTTGGCATACTACAATAGCTTACTAACTACCCTCGACTGCTGCGAAGATACAGACATCACAGCAGACATCAGCGTACATGTCTCACGCATGTAACTGCTGCCAGTGCTGCATAATTGTTGGTTAGCCAATGTTTTGCTGCAAATCGCTTTTCTTCTCGACACCTTGCTTGCTCAGTTGTAACTTTCTCAGGTTACCGAATGTGTTGTTTCACGTGTTTTCACTTTAAACCTTCCTCACTAAAGTAAACCTTCCTCCGGGTGGTACCCGCATACCCGCAGCTTTCTTCCAACTCTGCTAAAAGTCACACTTTAACGGGTGTTACGGCCTGTTACTGTATGGTATTAAAATATATACAGTATACAATACATGTAATTTGTTCAGATGCACAAATGCGGCAAGTGTAAATTTTTTCGATTATCACTACTCACTTACACCAGAGCTATACAAGGTACCGAATGCAAAACATTTTAGAAGAAAAAATCTGACCGTAAAGCTTTTTTTCTATCACAACCGAAAACATCGAAGATCATTGAGGTCAAATTGTTCTTGTTTGAAAAGTTATATCTGTATTAATATATAATTATATTATATACGTTTCTGTCTTTCAGATTAAGACTTCGACCTCGGCTATTACGAAATGTGTCTACTATTAATACGTCGACAAATATACTTGGTGAAAAGATTGATTATCCAGTGTGTATCTCGCCAACTGGTATGCAGAAGCTCGCTCATCCTGATGGAGAAATAGCAACTGCGAAAGGTAAATTTTTTCTGTTCAAACTTCAGCGTTTTTTATGGATGGATGGATGGATGGATGGATGGAGGGAGGGAGGGAGGGAGGGAGGGAGGGAGGGAGGGAGGGAGGGAGGGAGGGAGGGAGGGAGGGAGAGAGGGGGAAGGAAGGTTGCATGGATATAGGTGGTTGTCTAGATGGGTGGATGGAGGAAGGGATGGAGAGAGGGAGGAATGCATGGAGAGATGGATGGATGGATGGATGGATGGATGGATGGATGGATGGATGGATGGATGGATGGATGGACGGACGGACGGACGGATGGATGGATGGATGGATGGATGGATGGATGGATGGATGGATGGATGGATGGATGGATGGATGGATGGATGGATGGATGGATGGATGGATGGATGGAGGAAAGGTCATGGATGGATGGATGGATGGATGGATGGATGGATGGATGGATGGATGGATGGATGGATGGATGGATGGGTGGATGGATGGATGAATACATAAAACGACATACAATTAAATTATGCATATATTAACTTCCTACAGCAGCTGAACGTTCTGGTACGTGCATGGTGCTCAGTTGCTGGTCCACAACCTTATTAGAAGATGTTGCAGATAACTCATCCGGATTAAAATGGTTCCAAACAGACGCCTTTAAGCAACTCGATGTTTTAGCCAGTATTGTGAAGAGAGCAGAGACTAAAGGTTATAAGGCGATTGTGTTGACCGCAGACATGCCATACTTTGGCAAACGGTACACTAATGTACGAAATGAGTTTGCTCTACCAGCTTATTTGTCTTTTGGCAACCTGGATAAATTTCTTTCACCAGAAGCATCAAGTTGTGGGGTAGACCATGATACAGCTGATGCACTCCACAACCCGTCAATGACTTGGGATGTGATTCAATGGTTAAGGACAGTAACAAAACTGCCAATTGTTGTGAAGGGAATACTGACAGCTGAAGATGCCAAACTTGCTGTTCAACATGGTGTCGACGCCATTTTGGTCTCGAGTCATGGAGGACGACAACTAGATGGTGTACCTGCCACTGTAAGTAGACTAAGTATTCTTGGTTTTCATAGACCACGATCCACTGTCACTCAGGGCAGTGGCGTAGCCAAGGGCGGGCCAGACCCGGCCAATCCGCGTCAATATGATGTCATTTATTATTCTACCAATCTCCAACGCTAGTCCGTGGCCTGGTCACGCGTTTTCCATGCGTGATTTGTGTATTAATAATGTAAATATTTAATTTTCGTATTTTATAATCTTCAGAATTCTACAAATTCTTTCCCTAAAATGCAGGAAATGGCATTTCAAAACCCCTAAATTTCAAAATATTTCCAGGACATGCTACCCCCTTCTTTTGAAATGTCACTTCGTGGCTGGGCCATGCTTCCCTGGAAAATATTTGAATTCTTGGATCTCGGAAATGACATTTCCTGCATTCTTAGAGCACTTCTCAGCAAGATTTCACAGACATTATCCACGGCACAATATAACGTAGGTGGGCGGATCGAGGGACAGAACAAAATTTTATGCGAACAGATTTCAATCACGAAAAAACTACGTAGACCAATGATAAAAACACACTAATCTTATAATTATTACATTATCATGATTATACTAGTTGTACTGTTCAGGATAAGAAAATACGCATTATTGTCATGATCGCGAATAATAATATAAAAAGAAAAAAATTCGATGTCTAATAAAACGCTGTGACCCACCAAATTTTCTTTGCGCCCCACTTCTGGGTCGCGTCCACAGTTTGCGGACAGTCACGGCCTGGCCAAACGCTTTCAAAATTTCATTCAACATCGTTCAACATTGTTGAATTCAACCGTGATTCAACATGTTGAAAGCGTTTGGCCACCCCTGTTGAATGATGTTGAACGTTGTTGAATGGTGTTGAACGAAACTTTGGACATGTTCAAATTTTCGTTCAACATGCGTTCAACAATGTTGAACGATGTTGAATGAAATGTTGAAAGCGTTTGGCCAGGAAGTCAGACGGTGTAGACTTCCCGCTTCCGTACATGTTTGTAACAATGCTTTTGTAATTTCTTCTCATATTCACATTTTAATGCCTTTATACTCTCAGATTGAAGTTTTACCTGAAATAGTGGCTGCTGTTGGTGACAAGGTTGAGGTCTATGTTGATGGTGGAGTTAGATTTGGTACAGATGTCTTCAAAGCATTAGCGCTCGGAGCAAGAGCTGTATTTGTTGGCAGACCTATTTTGTACGGCTTGGCTTATGAGGTGAAAACCATGAATTTATTCTCCTTTCCTTCAGTATTTTCTTAAAAAAATTTAATAATTCAATCTAACGTGATTTTTACTGTTACAGGGGGAGAAAGGTGTTTACAAGGTCTTACAAATGCTAAAAGAAGAGCTAAGATTAGCTATGGGCCTTTGTGGTAGGTAGATAATTCTACGGTGCATGCGCAATTGTCAACAAACCTGACATTTTATAGCCCACTAATGAATGAAATATCGTTTGTTTTTTTCAGGGTGTGCAAGCCTAAATGATATCGTCAAAGAAATGGTTCTTCACGAATCACATTATCAGCAGGCCAAATTATAATTCAAACATGCGTGATATATTTTTGTGAGAATGTTAAGAGTATTTTTTGGCGTGGCAAACGGAAAGATGCCATAAACAGCAAGAACACTTGTGCAGTAAATAATTCTCAGACTACAAGCTATTTCTATTTTTACTTTTTGTATTGATATTGTACACTTATTTATTCGGGTTCCCACACTTCAAAAAACATGAAATTCAAGACTTTTTCAGGACTTAAGGCCCATTTCCACTCAGGAAAATTTTCTTTGGACAGGACATTTTCTTTTGTCTCAAACTCATTAGTTCTGCCCAAGAGCTCACAAGACAAAGGGAAATTTCCTGTCCGAGGAAAATTCTCCTGAGTGGAAATGGGCCTTAACAAGGACCTTTTCAAATAGATTCAAGGACCGAGATATGCAAAGAATTTTTCCGCCCCGGATCTGCAAATTATCGAAGGCGCCCATGATCACCCCCGGAAACTATCACCTCCCTCCTGTTTGTCATATATAGAAAGCCTTGACTTGAGGACTAGAGACACAGGAAAAATTACTGCCTTAAAATTTGCCGCCCCAACGCCGCAAGTTGGTTGATTTGTTCTTAAACGTTATAAACATTTTGCATTCACACATTGTTAGCGTATTTTTCGAGCAGTAATGCTGCAAAATTATTTTTTTATTATTTTAGGCCTGGCCAAACGCTTTCAACATTTCATTCAACATCGTTCAACATTGTTGAACGCGTGTTGAACAACATTTGAACATGTTCAAATTTTGTTCAACATCAACAACGTTCAACATCATTCAACAGCGGTGGCCAAACGCTTTCAACATTTCATTCAACATCGTTCAACATTGTTGAACGCGTGTTGAACAACATTTGAACATGTTCAAATTTTGTTCAACATCAACAACGTTCAACATCATTCAACAGCGGTGGCCAAACGCTTTCAACATTTCATTTAACATCGTTCAACATTGTTGAACGCGTGTTGAACAACATTTGAACATGTTCAAATTTTGTTCACATCAACAACGTTCAACATCATTCAACAGCGGTGGCCAAACGCTTTCAACATTTCATTCAACATCGTTCAACATTGTTGAACGCGCGTTGAACAAAATTTGAACATGTTCAAATTTCGTTCAGCATCATTCAACAACGTTCAACATCATTCAACAGCGGTGGCCAAACGCTTTCAGCATGTTGAATCACGGTTGAATTCAACAATGTTGAACGATGTTGAATGGAATATTGAAAGCGTTTTTAATTAAACGTTTTCTGGTGAAACTTGCAACTTTCAAACGTAAACAAACATGGGAAAAAAATCGCAAGCCCAACGGTGGGTTACAAATTGCAGTATTTTTGCTTACAAATGCAAGTTTAAAGTAGACGGTAATACTAATGCTTTAAAATATAGCCTTCACACAGTGCCGACAGTTTGAGTTCGTTTTAATTCCGTAAATTTTCATTTTCAAATACTTTTCATAGCTTCTGAACGGCAAAAATATTGTCATCTACCTTTTCTCTATTACTATTGGTTGTAGCGCAAAAATCGAGCGACTAGTTTTTGAAATATAGCGATTTTAGTGATCAAACTCCGTATTCGCCATGGCTGCGAGGTTTTCCGTTCCGAAAGTGATTTTCAGTAACCAGCAGCGCGGGCGAGTGTCCCTTCTGCTCAGTTCTCTATTCCTCTCTCCTCGATCCGCAGAGGCTAAATTTCGGAGATTGGAGGTTTCGGGGTTCGTCGGAGATACTTGGAGGCGTCAGCTGGACGTAAGTAGTGCGGGCGAAACTAGTCCCAACGGAAATCCGCCCGCACTCCCCCATGTCCAGCTGACGATTTCGACGCATCTCCGACGATCCCCGAAATATCCGATCTCCGAAAGAACCTCTGCGGAGGAGAGTCTCTGTTCTGTGCCGTAAGATAGGAGCCATTATCCATGAGTAATCAATAGGCCGATTTTATCTTTTATAAGCAACTTCCAAAATAACTCTTTAATTTAGCGAGTACTTTAATTAGCGACTTCATATGCAATCGCATGTCAAGTTCGCTACTAAGTTTTCGCTAAAATAGTACTGCAGTGTTAAGATTATGCACTTGTCACCGGAACACCCCCCCCTGGGGAAACATGGGGGATCTGACTGCTGAGGGAAAAAATGTAAGAAAATGCCCCACCTATTCAAAATATCAAACCTGTAATTTTAATAAAACATGATAAACAATTTTCACTTTGTACTTAATACAAAAATTTTATATAAATTTTATCTACAATGTTGGCAGTTTGGACAGAACCACTTTCCTTGAGGTACATTTGTTTCTGTAAAATGCATTTATACAATATAAAAAGGCAGTTTTCCTCACCTTCAGTTGCCGCCATTTTGATGTTTTGGCAAAGTGTGCTAAGCCCCACCCCCTAGGACAAGAAAAAAAATCGAAGCCCAAAGAATCTCCCACTATGCCCCATGTTTCCCCGGGGTGGGGTTCCGATGACAAGGACATTACTATATACACACAATTTAATATATAGATACTGTGCAGACGATAATTTTCTAAATAAACAGCTTTTTTTCTCTATATTGGAATGGTGTTAAAAATATGTAATATGATATTTGAATTCACACGCACTGCCACAGCAAGATCGAGTCCGTGACCGATTAGCAATGTCTGCAAAATAAGCGATATGTTCTGAATAACTGGAATTTTTAGAGATTTACAGGTATATTTTGTATCTAAAGTAATTAATTAATGTACATTTGTTACATTTATTGTATTTGTTACATTTGTTTTTGTTACATTTGTTTTTGTTACATTTGTTTTTGTTACATTTGTTTTTGTTACATTTATTGTATTTGTTACATTTGTTTTTGTTACTTTTGTTTTTGTTACATTTATTGTATTTGTTACATTTGTTTTTTGTTACATTTAATTTGTAACACTATATATTAATACACAATTGTAGCATTTCATTTTATAGTTGCTGCATAATTGTTTTTTGTAGTACGTACGCCAAGAGTCGAATAAAAAAAGCAATGTGTTTATTATACTGTTCTGTAGACAACTTAAAGCTATTTTTTGCGTTCTCAGTTAAAGGAGTTGTGCTTGAATGAGGGTTTTTACACAGCTGACTTCCGAAAGAATGTGATTTTATAGTGATTGGTTTGATTCGCTACATTTGCATATTGACGTTGAGGTGGTTTCAGGGGCGGATCTAGAGGGGTGCGAGCGTGACTTGAGCCACGGTCAGATTTTCCTAAATATTCCAAATTAAATAATATAATTGATATTTCAAAAATAAAAACTTATTAATAACAAAAGGATAGTTGACGTAAGAACGACATTAGCCACCGTAAAAATACTAAACCGATTGTCAATGAAGGGACAATGATTGTGATAGTCGAAATACTAGATGATAAGTTCACAAGAAAATTAAGGAAGAGATGTTGGTTTGTTTGGTTTCTTTATTTATAGTACGAGTTCCTCTCTACTAAAATTGTTGATCGTCAGACGCTAGACTAGTTAGGAAATGCGTTTTCAGAGACTCTAATTTTCAAAATTTTCCGGGGGGGGGGGGGGCGGGCATGCCCCCAGACCCCCCTAGATTGTGGGCCGGGTTTTCATCTGACGTGACGGCAGCCATTATGTCGCAGGAACCTGTTTGTATTCAAGATTTTGAAGATCACGCGAAAGCATTCTTATCTAAAAGGACGTATGGTTACTATTCGTGCGGTGCTGGTGCCGAGCAGACGCTTCAAGAATCAAAAGATGCTTATAAAAGGTTCGTGCTGTAACTCAGACAAACCAAATATAAATAAAATATA
Organism: Corallium rubrum; assembly: GCA_964035015.1. Classification (NCBI taxonomy): domain Eukaryota; kingdom Metazoa; phylum Cnidaria; class Anthozoa; order Scleralcyonacea; family Coralliidae; genus Corallium; species Corallium rubrum. The sequence continues at coordinate 8,284,058 of OZ036004.1, forward strand.
TGTTGAGAATGCTATGGAATCGCTATGGATACGAATATACATATAGACTAGAAGTTACAAATTGCAAGTGAAAGCCTGCGAGCAGATACTGGGCAGTACTACATCATAACGCATGATTGTATTATAAGAACAACAAAGTGGCATACACACATTGTTATTGTGCCGAGTTTGTCAGATTGATGACTTCAGAACAGACACAATTTAGTTTAATAACAGCATTACGTCAGAAATTGAATAATAATATGAGCTCTTTACGGTTGTACAGAATTGGCGACTTAATTTTTGAAAAGTTATATCTGTATTAATATATAATTATATTATATACGTTTCTGTCTTTCAGATTAAGACTTCGACCTCGGCTATTACGAAATGTGTCTACTATTAATACGTCGACGAAAATACTTGGTGAAAAGATTGATTATCCAGTGTGTATCTCGCCAACTGGTATGCAGAAGCTCGCTCATCCTGATGGAGAAATAACAACTGCAAAAGGTAAATTTTTACTGTTCAAATTTCAGCGTTTTTTATGGATGGATGGATGGATGGATGGATGGATGGATGGATGGATGGATGGATGGATGGATGGATGGATGGATGGATGGATGGATGCTGAATGGATAGATCCGATGGATGAAGGATGGGAGGGAGGGAAAGAGAGATAGAGGGAGGAATGGAGGGAGGGAAGGAGGGCTGCATGGGTATAGGTGGTTGTCTAGATGGATGGATAGATGGATGGATGGATGGATGGATGGATGGATGGATGGATGGATGGAAGGAAGGATGGATGGATGGATGGATGGATGGATGGATGGATGGATGGATGGAGAGAGGGAGGGAGGAAGGGAGGGAGAGAGAGAGGAAGGGAAGGAGGGACGCATGCATATAGTTGGTTGTCTAGCCGTGGATAGATGGATGGATGGATGGATGGTGAGAGGGAGGGAGGGAGGGAGGGAGATAGGGAGGAAAGGGATGGAGAGAGAGGGAAGGAGGGATGCATGGATATAGGTGGTTGTCTATATGGGTGGATGGAGGAAGGGATAGAGAGAGGGAGGAATGGATGGATGGAGAGAGAGAGGAATGGATGGAGAGGGGGAGGAAGGGATGGAGAGAGGGAGGAATGGATGGAGAGCGGAGGAATGGATGGAGAGAGGGAGGAATGGATGGAGAGAGGGAGGAATGGATGGAGAGAGAGAGAGAGGAATGGATGGAGAGAGGGAGGAAGGGATGGAGAGAGGGAGGAAGGGATGGAGAGAGGGAGGAAGGGATGGAGGGAGGGAGGAATGGATGGAGAGAGAGAGGAATGGATGGAGAGAGGGAGGAATGGATGGAGAGAGAGGAATGGATTGAGAGAGGGAGGAATGGATGGAGAGAGAGAGAGAGAGGAATGGATAGAGAGGGAGAGGAATGGAAGGAGAGAGGGATCGAGGCTAGATGGATGAATAGATGGATGGATGGATGGATCGATGGATGGATGGATGGATCGATGGATGGATGGATGGAATCGGATGGATGGATGGATGGATGGATAGATGGAGGAAAGGACAGAGGGAGGGTTGGATGGATGGATGAATAATGGATGAATAAATGGATGGATGGATGGATAAATACATAAAGCAACATACAAATAAATTATGCATATATTAACTTCCTAAAGCTGCTGGACGTTCTGGTACGTGCATGGTGCTCAGTTGCTGGTCCACAACCTTATTAGAAGATGTTGCAGATAACTCATCCGGATTAAAATGGTTCCAAACAGACACCTTTAAGCAACTCGATGTTTTAGCCAGTATTGTGAAGAGAGCAGAGACTAAAGGTTATAAGGCGATTGTGTTGACCGCAGACATACCACACATTGGCAAACGGTACACTAATGTACGAAATAAGTTTGCTCTACCAGCTTATTTGTCTGTTGGCAACCTGGATAAATTTCTTCCACCAGAAGCATCAAGTTGTAGGATAGCTGACCATGGTACAGCCGATGCACTCCATGACCCGTCAGTGACTTGGGACGTGATTCAATGGTTACGTACAGTAACAAAACTGCCAATTGTTGTGAAGGGAATACTGACAGCTGAAGATGCCAAACTTGCTGTTCAACATGGTGTCAATGCCATTTTGGTCTCGAGTCACGGAGGACGACAACTAGATGGTGTTCCTGCCACTGTAAGTATTCTTGGTTTTCATAAACCACGATCCACAGTCACTCAGCGTACACATAAGGACTGGGCCATGCTTCCCTGGAAAATATTTGAATTCTTGGATCTCGGAAATGACATTTCCTGCATTCTTAGAGCACTTCTCAGCAAAATTTCACAGACATTATCCACGGCACAGTATAACGTAGGTGGGTAGATCGATGGCCAGACAGAACAAAATTTTATGCGAACAGACTTCAATCACGAAAAAACTATGCAGACCAAATTATGATAAAAACACACTAATCTTATAATTATTACATTATAATCATGATTATGGTTGTACTGTTCAGGGTTAAATGAGAAAATATGCATTGTTATGATCGCGAATAATAATACAAAAAGAAAAAAAATTCGATCTCTGATAAAATGCTGTGACCCACCAAATTTTCTTTGTGCCCACTTGTGGGTTGCATCACAGTTTGCGGACAGTCACGTTAGAACTGTTAGATGGTGTAGACTTCAATACATGTTTGTAATAATGCCAGGGGAGGATACAGGGGGGTGACTAGTCACCCCCCTTCCCTGTTCCAAGCAGTACAGGATGATACAGCGATACACTAGCAGCTGTTTATACAAATCACAACAGTCACTCATGTGTAAAACGTGCATAAATTATATTGTATAACAATGCTTATTGATACAGGCCGTAGCTATGGCCTCTCCTTTGCAATAAGATTGGACATCATGATACGCTAATATCTTGTAAATTTGCAACCCCAATTTTAAAACGTAAGAATCACGTTTCTATAGCCGTATTGTATACAATCTCAATCTGAAATCTGAATATACATAGTAATTTTAGAACATAAACTTATAAAACATATCCCCATGAGTCCTCGACAATGACGACATGTCCTCCTATATGATGTATGCCTTGTATGGTGTGGTGTATTCATATATTTGGGTATTTTGTTTGGTAATTTATATCCTTCAAAACTCTTTCAAATCCCCCTCAAAATGCAGAAAATGCTATTTCAGAGACTCTAAAATTCAATTTTTTTCCGGGGGAGCATTTTCTGGAAGTTTGTTGCACCTTCGGCGCTCCCCTGCCCCCACGTAGTAAGTCTTGCCTGTTTTGTGCCCCCCCCCCTGCGCCTTTGTTAAATGTTCTGAAAGAAACAACTGAGCATCTTATAGTCACCCCCTGCAAAAACCCTGCATCCGCCACTGAATGCTTTTATAATTTCTTCTCATATTCACATTTTAATGCCTTTATACTCTCAGATTGAAGTTTTACCTGAAATAGTGGCTGCTGTTGGTGACAAGGTTGAGGTCTATGTTGATGGTGGAGTTAGATTTGGTACGGATGTCTTCAAAGCATTAGCGCTCGGAGCAAGAGCTGTGTTTGTGGGGAGACCTATTTTGTGGGGATTGGCTTATGAGGTGAAAACCATGAATTTATTCTCCTTTCCTTCAGTATTTTCTTAAAAAAATTTAATAATTCAATCTAACGTGATTTTTACTGTTACAGGGGGAGACAGGTGTTTACAAGGTCTTACAAATGCTAAAAGAAGAGCTAAGATTAGCTATGGGCCTTTGTGGTAGGTAGAGCAGATAATTCTACGGTGCATGCGCAATTGTCAACAACCTGACATTTTATAGCCCACTAATGAATGAAATATCGTTTGTTTTTTTCAGGGTGTGCAAGCCTAAATGATATCGTCAAAGAAATGGTTCTTCATGAATCACATTATCAGCAGGCCAAATTATAATTCAAACATGCGCGATATATTTTTGTGGGAATTTTAAGAGTATTTTTTTGGCGTGGCAAACAGAAAGATCCCATAAACAGCCAGCCTGCGTAGCAGCCGGTTTTTTAGGGGAGGAAGCGGGCGGGCGGGTATTTCAGTCCCGCCCGCTTCCTCCCCGAAAAAACCGGCTGCTAGGCAGGCTAATAAACAGCAAGAACACTTGTACAGTAAATAATTCTCAGACTACAAGCTATTTCTATTTTTACTTTTAGTATTGATATTGTACACTTATTTATTCGGGTTCCCACACTTCAGAAAACATGAAATTCAATACTATTTCAGGACTTACTAGTCTCCCTCGCAGCCGTTGTTAGGGTCGTCGCCGTCCCTAACTTGCTCCCCAGGGTGAGCGAGTTTGGGACGGCGACCCTAACAACGGCTGCGAGGGAGACTAAAGCCGGTTTTCCACTAGGCGACTTTTTTCGCGCGAAGCGACTTTTTCTTTTGTCTCATGAGCTCTGAGCTGAAACTAATCAGAAATCTATTGAATTCGCACACAAGAAAGTCGCTTCGCGCGATAAGATATGCAAAGAATTTTTCCGCCCCGGATCTGCAAATTATCGAAGGCGTCCATGATCACCCGCGGAAACTATCACCTCCGCCCTGTTTGTCATAGAAAGCCTTGACTTGAGGACTAGAGATACAGGAAAAATTACTGCCTTCTAAATTTGCCGCCCTCAAACGCCCCAAAAATGTTCTGCCCCTGATCACGTCGCCAACACCGCAAGTTGGTTGATTTGTTCTTAAACGTTAAACGTTTTCTGGTGAAACGTGCAACTCAAACGTAAACAAACATGAAAAAAAATCGCAAGCCCAAGGGTGGCTTACAAATGCCAGTATTTTTGCTTACAAATTTACTTATTATTTTTTGTTGGTATTCAGACAGTTATATAGTTAATAATTGCGCAAGAACATCACATTTGGGCCCAGAGTCACAGAATAAAGAACTAACTAGTCGTTTAATATCATACAGTAACTCTGACAATGACTTTTCGCGTTGCATTCGCGCTTCCCAACGAACTTGCGAACTTCGTAACGAATTTCTGAACATTTTGGTGAAAAGTGACAAGTGAGTTGCAAATGACTGTCGTTGTCTTTGTAAATATGTAATACTGTAGTTTTAGACAAAATCTTTTGTAAAAATGAGAGAGCGTGTCTTAAAAATATGTTTTAAAATGTTCAAAATTTTGCTCAAATATGATGTCAGATTGCGAGAAATGCCATTTCAGAGACTCAAATGTCAAACATTTTCCGGGGGAGCATACCCCCCCCCCCCTTGACTAAAAAATGGCGGTTGAGTAATTCCTTTTAATTCCATAAATTTCCGCTTTCCGATATTTTCGTACCTTCTGAACGGCAAAAATATTGTCATCTACCTTTCCTCTATTAGTACTGGTTGTAGCGTAAAAATCGAGCGACTAGTTTTTGAAATATAGCGATTTTAGTGATCAAACTACGTATTTCGCCATGGCTGCGAGGTTTTTCGGTAACCTAGGCCGTGATGGCGTTTTAATTCAATAGCACTTTCATTCAAAACAATGATAATGAGCAATTTAAAATTCCAAGAGCAAAGTGAACGCCGTCGTGGAATGTTGAGGCCTGTCATCGTTGTTTTACTACAATGAGACACTTTTAAAGTAGACTGAAACTTGTATTTTAAGGGAGATGATTTCATTACATTACATTACAACATAAAATAAAGGATCTGTATTTTTATATAAAGATGAAATTTAAGCTTATGAGCTAACAGTGTAGATATGATGTGATTATTCATAGTCTTTGTTTTGGGTAAAAAACTCTTCAAAGAATACGCGGTTCAGTAGTTCTGTATTGTATTCCTGTTCTCAGGGGCGGATCAACCGTGAGCCGGGCGGCACATTAGTGCCTGACTCACATCTGCCCCCCCCCCCCGGGTGCTAGAAAAATCGAAGAAAATTAAATTGGCGCCTGGCAGATGGGTACAACAACCTAGACAACCTATGGTACTCAACCTAGATTTCTGGAACTACGGTTCTATTTCTCAGATATTTTCAAACAATGATTTCAAAGTTTAGAATTAATTTACAAGACAGTTTCTTACGCCAAAAATCGACGGGGCCCCAAGAAAGCGCGGGCCCAAAGTGCCCTCCCCTTGATCCGCCCACTGCCTGTTCTTGGTCCGTGCCTCAAAAACACAATAGACCTCTTGCAGATGACGTCAAACGGTGCATCTGGAGGACAACTTCAAAGTTCCGACATTCAACAGAGCAAATAATCAATGAAAATTCTATAGTTTATAAGCATTTGTCCTCCACCAAGGGAATAAGTGCAAGTGGTCTATATGCTTAAGCTCTCTACTATGTCGCAGGAACCTGTTTGTATTCAAGATTTTGAAGATCACGCGAAAGCATTCTTGTCTAAAAGGACATATGGTTATTATTCGTCTGGCGCTGGTGCCCAGCAGACACTTCAAGAATCAAAAGATGCTTATAAAAGGTCGGAGCTGTAACTCAGACAAATCCAATGCCAGGCAGTACATTTTGCTCAAGGAGATTGATTTAACCGATTTTGTGTTTTGTCTCTGATGATATTGTTTTAGATTAAGATTACGACCTCGTGTGTTGCGAGATGTGTCTTCCATCGATACATCAACGACAGTGCTTGGTCAGAAAATTGATTTTCCAGTGTGTATCTCACCAACTGCTGCACACAAGTTCGCTCATCCTGATGGTGAAATAGCAACTGCAAAAGGTAAAATGTTGGCCGACTGTACGATAGCGTACCGTCGAGCTGCTATTTATAGCATAAAATGCAGACAAACAAACCAAAATTGACTTTCAAATGATTTCAAATAAGCCATGTATATAACAAAAATACAGTGGCAAACTCAAATAGTGACGTCATGTATTAATTAAGGTGGCGCCATACAGTTTCTTGAAAAATGGAAAATACAAGTTGAGAGTCCAACTGAACACGTGCATACACAATTTGGAAAAAGAATAAAACTAAATGTTGTGCATAAAACTGTTACCAAATAAATAGCAACAGTTGTTGCTATGGCAACAATGACGTTTTAAAATGGCTGCCAATTACCCTTGTAACTAATTTAATTTGAAAAAAAACTTTGGTGACCCCAATTTTTTTTTTCATTAAAACTTTTCCTGAAGTATGAGTAATCAATAGGCCGATTTTAAAAAAATTATGTAGAATGAATAATTTTTTTTCTCGGAAAAATCATGTTTGTTAATTTTTTAAAAATTTGGAGCTACAGAATTTTTTTAAAATCACCCTATTGATTACTCATACTTCAAGAAAAGTTTTAATGAAAAAAAAAAGGTGCAACACCCAAGTTTTTTTCAAATTGGGTAATTGGCAGCCATATTGAAACTGTCATTGTTGCCATAGCAACAACTGTTGCTATTTATTTGTAACAGTTTTTGTTTATCAGAATGTTTAACTTCACATAACATTTAGTTTTGTTCTTTTTCCTGTTTACGCTGGGTCGAAGGCATATTAAAGGCGCTGAAGCAGCCGCCATACGACACATATCGGAACACGAATTACAGCTAAGACCTAGGTGTTGGTTAAGACCTAGGTGTTGGTTTTGCGGAGGGAGGAAAACCGGAGAACCCAGTGAAAAACCCTCGAAGCACAGGAGAGACCAACTAAACTCTACTCACAGTCTCAAGCACGAGAACAAGATTATTCCCAGACGGTCACCCATCCAAGTACTAACCCCGTCCAATTGGGCTTAACTATTGGTGAGAGGCAGCGCCCTAACAGCACACGCCAACCGTGTGGGGGAGCCGCGGGGGGAGAGAGCCGCGGCTCCCACAGCTCCCCCCTGGTAACGCCACTGAATATTAAAAAGGTAATTGTATTGTGTGGTGTGGCGATATTTCTTCATGAACACTTTCGTGTGATATTGGCAAAAGCAACAATTCTGGGACGTCTAAGGATAGATTCATGACAAATGTATCCTTATACATCCAAGGATTATCACTTTCACTAATATTACACTGTTCATATTTATTAGATATTATAATTCTTTGAAAGTTTTCATGGCGATAATGTAATATAAATAGTTTTGTGGAAACACCACGTAAAATATTTCTTTGCTAAGCTTTCGGCCTAGTTGACTCAGGCCTTCATCAGAGCAATGACAACAAGTTGTTGGCTCATGTCATTTATAAACTAAGCAACTGATCAATTAAATCGGCACGTAAGTAGAAAAATTAGAAAAAATAATTAGAAAACAAAATCAAGAATATAATATAAATAAGTTTTGTGGTGTTTCCTCAAAACTTATTTATATTACTTTATCGCCATGAAAACGTTCAAAGAATTAAAAATCAAGAATGTTCTCCAAATAGGGCACGCCACGTGCTATTTAATGGCTGTCCCTCCTGAGAAATAGTGTGATGTTTTGCGATCTCAATGGATTCTCTTGTTCTTCGCGTGAAGTATTGCTTGTCGCTGGCTAAGAGTGATGACTCTTCCCACTTAACACGATGGTCATACTTCCAAGCGTGTTTGGCAACAGCAGACTTTTCTTGTTGCGCTTTTATGCAACATGTCTTGTGTTCCTTCAGGCGAGTTGAGAGATTCTTTCCCGTTTCTCCGATGTATACCAAGCCACACTCACAAGGAATGCGATACACTCCAGGCTTAGATAAGCTATCCACTTCATCTTTATGTGTGAAAAGTACCCTGAACAATTTGTGTTGACTACTGTGAAATACCTTCATACCAGCACGATTTAGAATCCTCTCAATCTTGTGAGATGCTGGTCCGATATACAAAAGTATTTATAAAGAAAAAATTACCGCATTGTGTCTCCATACCAAGCAGTCACTTTTTTAAATAATTTAATTGAGCTTGTATAAACCACAATCCATCCTGAATTCAAGATGGTGCTGCTGTTGCTGAAAAGGTCCATTATAAATCTATAAAATAGAAAAGACAGAAACATTTTAAGTTTTAATTATATAACCCAATGATGCCAAAAGGTTCTTGCTCTCTTTGGTGAGTAAAGTTGTCTGTCCGATAAAGTAAAAAAAGGGGTTATTTTTGGTCAGTTTAGGCTGGAATGGGTTGACATGCAACATTTTATATCCTATTGTCAATTGATAGCTGCAAGTCACCATGGGACATGTATGGTGCTTAGTAATTGGTCCACCACTTCATTGGAAGATGTTGCAAAAAGTTCATCTGGATTAAAGTGGTTTCAAATAGAAATTTTTCGATGGTTGGATGTTACAGCGAGTGTGGTGAAAAGAGCTGAAAGGGAAGGCTACAAAGCCATTGTGCTTACATTAGATATGCCATATTTTGGGAGACGATACAATATTTTACGTGATGGTTTTCCTGCAACTACCTATCTTCCCTTTTCAAACTATCAATCATTTCTGGATTCTATCCATTGCAATCTAACTGATAATAGATCAGCAGCACCCTCTGATCCATCAAAGACTTGGGATGCAATTCAATGGTTACGTACAGTAACAAAACTGCCAATTGTTGTGAAGGGAATACTGACAGCTGAAGATGCAAAACTTGCTGTTCAACATGGTGTCGATGCCATTCTGGTTTCAAATCACGGAGGACGACAACTAGATTGTCTACCTGCCACTGTAAGTAATAAAAATATGAAATTAAAGGGAATGTTAAATTAAAAATGCACATTTTTATTAATACACGTCTTTATTCTTTTATTTTTTCATAGATTGAAGTTTTACCTGAAATAGTGGCTGCTGTTGGTGACAAGGTTGAGGTCTATGTTGATGGTGGAGTTAGATTTGGTACAGATGTCTTCAAAGCATTAGCCCTTGGAGCAAGAGCTGTGTTTGTGGGCAGACCTATTTTGTGGGGATTGGCTTACAATGTAAGACATTATGTTTCTTGATGTGGGATGTAAATTTCTCAATAACCAGTTTCCCTACTGTGGTGGCTTTTTAAGCAGCAACCAGCAGCTAAACTGCGAAGGATGCAGATCGACGTGGCCATGTGGAGGCATATCAAAGGTGCTCCAGACAGAGCTAAGATGTTAGGTGTTGATTTTATGGAGGGATGAAAACCGGAGAACCCGGCGAAAAACCCTCGAAGCACAGGAGAGATCAACTACAACTTTACTCACATGAGTTCCAAGCCCAACAACGGGGTTATTCCCAAGGCAAGCGGTCACCCATCCAAGTACTAACCCCGTCTAAAGATAGATTTAAAAGTTGTTTACATGTAATTGTTTTCAATGTTATAAAAACTTGAGAGAGTTGTAAAATAGTGTCTGAATAGTAACGAAATAGTAGAGCTATTTTTTATAGGTTCAAACTTGTAGTTTTCCAATATTATAATAATGATAAATTTAATGATAGGGAGAAGAAGGTGCCAAGAAAGTCTTGGAAATTCTGAAAGAGGAACTAAGATTGACCATGGGACTTTGTGGTGGGTATACATACTGTAGATAGAGTTATTGTAATATACATGTACAGTTCGTTCTTTTTTTATGTGTACTGTATGTCTCAGTGCCCCAATTCCTAATATCGGGAAGAGAAGCCATAGTCCGTTTCAGCTTGCTTTTGAAAGCCGATACGTATAATTGAAATGAACATTCCGAACTACGTTGCAATGTTCCGAACTAACGTTGCGAGGTAGATACAAATTTAAGTCGGCAATTTGTTTCTGCTTAACCAAGTATCTATTATTATATTCTATACAACAAATAATCTTCTTCTCCGTGATTTTACCAAAGGAATTCAATTCAAAGCTTATTAAATTCGAACTTCACTGACGAACTTCCGTACCAAGTCCCAACCTTCCAACGAACAAATTTCACTGACTATAAATGTTCTTTGTACTTTTCCTGAAATTCTATTAACTTTATTGGTACAAATTTATTAGAATGATAAACAGAAAAAAGAATTACACACATTTCTATGAACACAAATTTTCAAAATATTTTCCTGAAATTGATAGCAATTCATTTTGTGAAAAAGAAAAACAATTATGGTCATCTATGTATGATCTTGTCATACCCCACTACCATAAATTAATGTTTTCTGAAAAAGTCCTTCTAAATGTACCAGTTATTTTGTGAGGGTTTAACTCATTCCTGTCCAAGGGCTTCCCCAGGGATGAATGAAATCGTCTGGCGTTAGCCAGAATAAAATACTAAAGACCAATTTGGACAAGAAAGAGTTAGAGAGATAGTTTATAACCCATTCCTGTCCAAGAGCTTCCCCAGAGATGAATGAAATCGTCTGGTGTATCGTTAGCCAGAATAAAAATACTAAAGACCAATTTGGACAGGAAAGAGTTAACATCAAAACATGATCGTTTTATTATTTTGCTCTAACACTAGATGATTTTACTCATCAAAGGAACTGACACCATATATGTCAATTTTGGGTTTAATACTTTGTAATTTTATTTTTGATTTTTGAAGGTTGTCCAAGTTTGAAAGACATTGCCAAAGAAATGGTTGTTCATGAATCGTATTATCGTTGTAAGTTGTAATACAAGAACTGTTGGGTTGGTAAAAGTAGGGAAAGTTTATTTTTTAATGTTTAGTAAAGATTTCAAAATCAAATCCTGTGAATATTAGCTGCATTTATCACTGAACTCAATTTTGTAGTAGTAATTTTAAATTTATAGAGCATGGAAATAGCAAATACTCAATGATATCAACAATTCCTGGGGAAAATTTTATAAACGGAAACAAAACAAAACATGGTGTTTTAATTGTCAGTATATTCATATTGCCAAAGTGCACGGTAAAGAGAATAGCGGTGAGGTCACTGACTGATGTAAATTAATAAAATTATACTGAATTTAAGTTTTTATATTGATTCAAGAAAAAATATCATTTGTCATTGGTTTCAGCATAGAAACTAAACATGGTTTGGAAGCTCAACAGGTCATTGTTTTATGTTTTTGTTCAGGTTTATGGAAATATTTGCACTTTCACGGTTACTGAACATATTGTGTTTTCTGTATAATGAAGCAATCATCCAATAGCAACGTTTGGGTTCAATCACTCAACCGTACTCTTTAAATATTAAACTTGCATTTGCAAGCAAAAATACCAGGCCCGTAGCGAGCCTACGGGCCGAGCGCCGTAGGCTCGAGAACCCGCTAGGGGTTTTGAAATACAGAGTCTCTGAAATGGTGTTTCTTGCGTTTTGAGACGATATATTAAAGAATTCTGAAAGTTATGAAACGTCATTTTAAACAGTCAAAAGACAACATAATTATTTCAAATATTTGAATACATCCAATGTTTTTATTTCATGGCATTTTTCTTATTAAGTAAGACACTGTAAGCTAACAGTCCAGTAACCATCGTGATGTTTTAGGTAAAACATCGTAAATCAGCTGAAATTTTTTCTCTGTTCCTTATCACACTATTTCTGAGCAAATTTCAGGGGGCCATGGCCCCCCTGCCCCACCTCAAATACAGGTCTGAATACTGCCATTTGTAAACCGTTGGGCTTGCGATTTTTTTCATGTTTGTTTACGTTTGAAAGTTGCACATTTCACCAGAAAACATTTAACGTTTAAGAACAAATCAACCAACTTGCGGCGTGGCAAATTTTAGAAGGCAGTAATTTTTCCATGACAAACAGGGGGAGGTGATAGTTTCTGCGGGTGATCATGGGCGGCTTCAATAATTTGCAGATCCGGGGCGGAAAAATTCTTTGCATATCTCGGTCCTTGAATCTATTTGAAAAGGTCCTTGCATAAGTCCTGAAAAAGTCTTGAATTTCATGTTTTTTGAAGTGTGGGAACCCGAATACATATTAAGTGTACAATATCAATACTAAAAGTAAAAATAGAAATAGCTTGTAGTCTGAAAATTATTTACTGCACAAATGTTCTTGCTCTTTCTGTTGCCACGCAAAAAAAATACTCTTAAAATTCTCACAAAAATATATCGCGCATGTTTGAATTATAATTTCGCCTGCTGATAATGTGATTCGTGAAGAACCATTTCTTTGACGATATCACTTGGGCTTGCACACCCTGAAAAAAACAACAATATTTCATTTATTAGTGAGCATAAAATGTCAGGTTTGTTGACAATTGCGCACCGTAGAATTATCTGGCTTGAGTGTAAAAATCTACCTACCACAAAGACCCATAGCTAATCTTAGCTCTTCTTTTAGCATTTGTAAGACCTTGTAAACACCTTTCTCCCCCTGTAACAGTAAAAATCACGTTAGATTGAATTATTAAAATTTTTTTAAGAAAATACTGAAGGAAAGGAGAATAAATTCATGGTTTTCACCTCATAAGCCAATCCCCACAAAATAGGTCTCCCCACAAACACAGCTCTTGCTCCGAGCGCTAATGCTTTGAAGACATCTGTACCAAATCTAACTCCACCATCAACATAGACCTCAACCTTGTCACCAACAGCAGCCACTATTTCAGGTAAAACTTCAATCTGAGAGTTTAAAGACATTAAATTGTGAATATGAGAAGAAATTACAAACATGTATGAGCCCGGCTGGCCCGGTTAACCGGGATCCGCACGTTCTTGTTATTTCATATTAAAGTGTCACTGTGATGAAAAATCGTCAGTCTTTTTTTGATCTCATCATAAAGTACATTTACAATGAGGATGAACGTCGTTTGTCGTTTGTCAATATCTCATCTCGTTCAAGAGATATTCACGTTTTGGAAATATGCAAATTATATGGCTGATGACGTCATTTTCTCCAAACGCGAGAAATGAAAATCGTAAAATTTGGAATATCTCTAGAAATAAACAATAGAAAGTGCTCAAATTTTGCATGCTTATAGTATTAAATAAAATACGTTTTACTGTGGAACTTTAGTTGTTTTCGTGGAAACTGCTGGTTCCTGGCCCCCTCCAAATTATAAAATTAAATTTGCTTATTTATCAGCAATCAAGTGGCGTTTACTCCAGTGAATAAAAGTGAAGATTAGAGCTTATGTAAGCATTGTAATTCAAACGTTTAAATCTTTCTATTTTTAAACAATGAGGCAAAAATGATAATTCCCTTTTTAAGGTTTAGAGTAGCCTGAGAGCATGCGCTTAACATGGCAATCACAACAGTTCCACAGAGAAGTGTATTTTATTGGATACTATAAGCATACAAAGTTTAAGCGCGTTCTATTGTTTATTTCCAGAGATATTCTTTATTTTGCGATTTTCATTTCGCTCGTTTGGAGAAAATGACGTCATCAGCCATAAATTTGCATATTTCCAAAACGTGAATATCTCTTGAACGAGATGAGATATTAACAAACCACAAAGGCCGTTCACCCTCATTTTAAATGTACTTTATGATAAGATAGAAAAAAAGACTGAAACTTTGTGTTAATATGGGAAGCGAGCCTGCCCGGCTAGGTGAGATCCCCCTTGAGCTAGGCGGGATCCCGGTGAAGTGGGATGAAAATTTTCCATATGAACATAAACTTGCCGGGCTGGCCCGACGAACCGGGATGATTTGTGTCACGAGAATCTTTCCTGGGCTGCAAAACTAGACTTCACGTAACTTTAAGAAGCTATTACATCTAAACTAAACTAATTCTTTATAGCAAATTTATTTTATGCAAGATTTAAAGCCACAGTAAGGTCCTAACAAAACGAGCCAGCCCGGTTAGCCAGGCTAGCCCAGCTCATATGAACAGCCCCTAAAATTCATCCCGGCTAGCTGGGCTGGTAAATTCATCCTGGCCAGCTGGGCTGGCCCAGCTCAAATTGACAGGCCCTAACGCGACCCATGCACTGTCTGCAAAGTGTGGACGCGACCCAGAAGTGGTATAATATGGTGTCCCATCCCTGCCAAAATTCAAATTTTTACTTTCAACACAAGTTTTTGTTTCCAACACAACTTTTTTTATTCAACTTTGTATTTTCAACACAACTTTGTGTTTTCAACACAACATTTTATTTTCAACACAACTTTTTTTATTCAACTTTTTTTTATCCAACCGCAATCCACTCCGATCGTGGATCGCGGGCTCGTGTTCTGATCTTCCCGCGCTTTTATGTGTTGTGCATGCTTTTTGTTGTCCAGGTCGGCCTCGTCTTCCAGAACGTACTACTTGAGCTGTTGCTCTATATTCTAGGTTCCCTTGATTAGCCTGATCAAGGTTTAAAAGAATACTTGTTGCTTCTCCCACACGTTCAACAATGGAATCATCGACATCCAAATTTACTAGTAACCGTTGCAGATAATCTAGTTTTAATAGAAGTGTTTGAAAATCGATTGAAATAGCTCCCGACTGGATGAATCTATCAAGGATATTAATCACACTGTAAACTGCTTCCAAAAGGAATTGTTTGTCATCATCATCCATGTTGAATAATAATAAAATGATTCAAAAAAGGGAACCTACTTCGTGTATGCCTATTTTAATTTGTGTCTCGGCAAGTCAGAACACGAGCCCGCGATCCACGATCGGAGTGGATTGCGGTTGGATAAAAAAAGTCGAATAAAAAAAAGTTGTGTTGAAAATAAAATGTTGTGTTGAAAACAAAAAGTTGAGTTGAAAATAAATATTTGAATAAAAAATGTGTTGAAAACACAAAGTTGTGTTGAAAATACAAAGTTGAATAAAAAAAGTTGTGTTGGAAACAAAAACTTGTGTTGAAAGTAAAAGTTGAATTTTGGCGGGGATGGGACACCATAGTATTATTGGCGATCATAACAATGCGTGCTTTCTCATTTAACCCTGAAGAGTCACAACCATAATCATAATGTAATTAAGATTAGTGTGTTTTTATCATTGGTCTGCGTGGTTTTTTCGTGATTGAAATCTGTCCGCATAAAATTTTGTTCAGTGTGCCTCGATCCGCCCACCTACGTTATATTGTGCCGTGATAATGTCTGTGGAATTTTGATGAGTGCTCTCATAAAGGCGGTTTCCCACTAGGCGACGTTTGTCGACCGACTCGACATTTCTCTTTTGTCTTGGCTAATTAGTTCCACTCGAGAGCTTGCGAGACAAAAGGAAATGTCGCTTCGCGCGACATTTTTCGCCTAGTGGAAAACCGCCTTAATGCAGCAAATGTCATTTCCGAGATCCAAGAATTCGGAATTTTTCGGGGAAGCATGGCCCAGTTCTTACATGTACTGAGTGACAGTGAATCGCGGTCGAGCGAGTGCAATTCATTTGTCGCCAGCATGAAAGTTTGCGGACCGTTCCTCCAACACATTAGTCTGCAATAGCAGACTGATCTCGGCCGCTCCCTCCCCCCCGGAAGCGGCAGAGAAACAGGGGGGAGCGGTCGAGCAGCAGTCTGCTATCGCAGACTACCAACACATTCATTTGTTAATGAATGTTTTCACTCGCGTGATTGGTGGCGCCGTTGCACTTGGGGTGGTGAAACAATACGAAGTGGTTGAATAAGAATAGAGTTAAATTCCCATAGGATAAAGATAGTGCACCAATATGGCCGCTATTTCATTGTTTCTGTGCACCAATATGGCCGCCGTGACGTCAGATGAAAACCAAGAATACTTACAGTTGCAGGTACACCATCTAGTTGTCGTCCTCCGTGACTCGAGACCAAAATGGCATCGACACCATGTTGAACAGCAAGTTTGGCATCTTCAGCTGTCAGTATTCCCTTCACAACTATTGGCAGTTTTGTTAGTGTACGTAACCATTGAATGGCGTCCCAAGTCATTGACGGGTTGTGGAGTGCATCGGCTGTATCAGTGTCTACCCTACGACTTGATGGTTGAAGAAATTTGTCCAGGTTGCCAAAAGATAAATGTGCTGGTAAAACAAACTCATTTCGTACATTAGTGTACCGTTTGCCAAAGTATGGCATGTCTGCGGTCAACACAATCGCCTTATAACCTTTAGTCTCTGCTCTCTTCACAATACTGGCTAAAATATCGAGTTGCTTAAAGGCGTCTGTTTGGAACCATTTTAATCCAGATGAGTTATCTGCAACATCTTCTAATAAGGTTGTGGACCAGCAACTCAGCACCATGCACGTACCAGATCGTTCAGCAGCTGTAGGAAGTTAATATATGCATAATTTAATTGTATGTCGCTTTATGTATATCCATCCATCCATCCATCCATCCATCCATCCGCCCATCCATCCATCCATTTATTCATCTGTCCGTCCATCCATCCCTCCCTCTCCATCTCTCCATCTCTCCTTTCCTCCATCCATCCATCCATCCATCCATCCATCCATCCATCCATCCATCCATCCATCCATCCATCCATCCATCCATCCATCCGTCCGTCCGTCCGTCCGTCCGTCCGTCCATCCATCCATCCATTCATCCATCCAGGCCTGTGAAGCATGGAAATCAGTTTTTCTTGAAGTGATCGATAAACATGCGCCTTGTCATAGTTTTAGAGTTCGCAGTAAACCTTACCCCCTGGCTAAACTCAAAGCTAAAGAAGCAAATGTTTGACAGAGATAGACTCAAAAAACAAGCTATGTCGACTGATAATCCTGAAACATGGCTCACTTATAGACGACAACGTAACACTTATAGACGATAACGTAATTTGGTAACAAATAAAATTAAGAAGATTAAAAAGCAGTATTTTCAGGACGAAATAGATAAAAATCGCGGTAACTCAAAGGAGACGTGGAAAATCCTAAATAACGCGATAGGGAAAAAACTTAAAAACACTGAAATTAATAAAATATCAAACGGATCTGGTCATGATTTAACTAAATCATGTGATGTAGCAAATTGTCTTAATTCGCATTTCGTTGAAATTGGCCCAAAGAATTGATTGTCACAAAGTAATTAATGAGATTGATTGAACAATTGAATTAGCGTAAGGCTTCCGGCCTGGCATGACAAAATTTCAAACAAGCTGTTGAAAATAGCTGGTCCTTATATTTATGAATCTCTTACTGATCTATTTAATCTCAATTAAATCAAAGTGTTTTCCAAATGATTGGAAAATCGCAAAAGTATTCATTGCATAAATCCGGTGAAAAAGATGACGTAAATAATTATAGGCCAATCAGTTTTGTCCACTATTGCTCGTTTATTCGAACGATTATTGTATGATCAATTCTACAGTTACTTAACTGAGTATGATCTCATTAACGCCAGGCAATCAGACTTTCATTCACTCCATTCAACCTTGACTGCACTACTTGATACGACAAATCAGTGGTGTTTTAATATTGATAAAGGAATGGTAAATGGTGTCATGTTCTTAGATTTCGAAAAAGCATTTGACACTATCAACAATGAAATTTTATTAATGAAATTGGCATGTTATATATGGTGTGGATGACTGTAATAGACATCAGATATGTCAGGTAAATGGACTTTACTCCAAGAAAGGCTGTATCACCTGTGGAGTCCCACAAGGCTCCATTCTTGGTCCAGTCTTGTTCTTGTTATACATAAATGACTTTGTATATGTATGTATGTAAAGTCTTTATTGAGATAAAAATAGAATAGTTACATCAGACGTGTAACTTTACAAGTAATGTGAGCACGATATAAAGAAAAAAAACAAACCAAAAAACAACAAAAAAACCAAAAACAAACAAACAAACAAACAAACAAACAAACAAACAAACAAACAAACAAACAAACAAACAAACAAACAAACAAACAAACAAACAAACAAACAAACAAACAAACAAACAAACAAACAAACAAACAAACAAACAAACAAACAAACAAACAAACAAAAACTTATACTAGCTATAGTTAAAAGTTCAATTAGGGTTCTATATAAATTGCAGTAGGCATCTATTAATAAAGGATCTCTTATATCTCTCTGTTTGAATTACCAAGATGTTTAGACTATAACATAAGTATTGATACTTATATGATACAAATATGACCTTTACTGGCTGCAATAATGAATCAATTCAAAAGGAAATGACTAGTGACTTAAATAAGATATTTCAATAGCTTTGTGCTAGTAGGTTGACATTGAGATCCCTTTTACACGATACCGGTACAATTTGAAAACGGAACAAAATCATGCCACAAAAATAACATGAAATATATTATACCTCAACTGTAAATTGTCCAGTCAGAAAGCTTGATTTGTACCATGTGACCAGTCAATTAATCATCGAATTACGCGTGAGCGCCACGCACGATTCACGAAGCTGTCAACAATGGCGGAATTTGGCGAGACAAGAAAACGTTTTGCCTGAACATTCAGATGTTGACAAGAAGATTGTTAGGTTACAAGAAAATAAGAATTCAGGGAATACAAAGAAAGTAACAAACAATGCATCCAGAAGCCTTGAGACGACAACAGAATGGAAAGAGACAATGAAAAGCGGACAAAAGTTAAGCTAAGCGAACTTTATTAACATTAATAATTCATCTTTTTTTAGAAAGATTAATATGTTTCGGTATAATATATAATTTATAGACCTTTCGCTCGGGGAATTCGATGAAATATTACCCCTCTGGATGATGTATCATACCTCGGGGTAATATTTCATCGAAATATAAATGCTAAATGTTATATGCTGTATTTGCATACCGGCATGATTTTGTTCCGTTTTCAAATTGTACCGGCAGGGTGCCAGGGGCGGATACGGGTGGGTGGGGGCGGGTGGGGGTGGGGGGTGGGGGGTGGGTGTGTGACTTGGGTGACTAGTCACCCCCCTTCCCTGTCCCAACTAATACAGGATTGTACAGCGATACACTAGCAGCTGTTTATACAAATCACAACAGTCACTCCTGTGTAAAACATGCATAAATTATATTGTATAACAATGCTTATTGATACAGGTCATAGCTATGGCCTCTCCTTTGCAATAAGATTGGACATCATGATACGCTAATATCTTGTAAATTTGAAACCCCAATTTTAAAACAGTAAGAATCATGATTATATAGACGTATTGTATACAATCAGAATCTCAATCGGAAATCTGAATATACATAGTAATTTTGGAACATAAACTTATAAAACATATCCCCACGAGTCCACGACAATGACGACATGTCCTCCTACATGATGTATGCCTTGTATGGTATGGTGTATTCATATATTTGGGTACTTTGTTTGGTAATTTATATCCTTCAAAACTCTTTCAAATCCCCCTCAAAATGCAGGAAATGTTATTTCAGAGACTCTAAAATTCAAAATTTTTCCAGGGCAGCATGCCCCCAGACCCCCTGGAAGTTTGTCGCACCTTCGGCGCTCCCCTGCCTGCCCCCGTGGCATTGTGTAAACGGGGTCTATGTCCTTAAAACAGAGTTTATGTTAATTGCAAATCACGACAAAAATTAGCAGCTCTTGGAGGTTCTATTACTTCATGCATATTTCCAAATGATTGGAAATTAGCAAGAGTAACACCAATCTTTAAAAATGGCAAGCGGAACTTACCAGGCAATTACCGACCTATATCTGTTTTACCTGCTATAAGCAAGGTCATGGAACACATTATGTACTCACAGATGTATGAATACTTGACAAAAAATAAACTACTTTCTGAGCTTCAGTTTGGCTTTCGGAAAGACCATTCTACTGCTACTGCTCTTTTAGACTGTACCAACAACTGGTATGTTAACATGGATAGGAAACTATTTAATTTGGTTGTTCTAATAGATCTAAAAAAGGCCTTTGATACTGTCAATCACCAAATTCTACTAGACAAAATGGAACTCTATGGTATCAAAGGCAGTGCTCTTTTACTACTTAAGTCTTATTTATCAGAACGCAGCCCGAAATGTCAAGTTAATGGTTATATTTCATCTGACTGTGGATTAAAATGCAGTGTTCCACAAGGATCTATTTTAGGACCACTATTATTCTTAATCTACATAAATGATCTACCAAAATGTTTAAACAAAACTGAAGCTCGATTATTTGCTGATGACACAAATATAACAGCAGCAGGAGAGATGATAAATGAAATTGAAATTGCAGTAAACTCGGACTTAGAAAATCTTCGGAAATGGCTCTCAGCCAATAAACTAAGTCTAAATGTTACAAAAACTGAATTTATGTTGATTAGTTCGCAGCAAATGATTTTCAGTTAAATATTAATATTGAAGGAAAGCAAATTAAGCAAGTATCTGAATGTAAAACTCTGGGGGTTATAATTGACCAACACCTAATTGGAAAAGTAATACTGAAAACATATGTAAAAAAATTATTTCGGGATTAGGTACCCTTCGACGTATAAAAGAATTTGTTGACAGGAAAACACTTTTATCCCCGAGCCCGGGCGTAGGGCCGAAGGCCCGGAGCCCGGGTGAGGGCGCTAATCTCGACATGCGTGGAGTCCACTTTACACACGTGTAGAAAAAGCAAGGGAGACAAAATCTGGAAATGGTTTATATATATATACGTCGTAGGGTGTCACGCGGTAAGAATAATTGGGCACTGGTGACTAGCTTTGAGGCAAACTTATAGTTATTTCCATATTTTGCGAAACAAAATAGTTTCAAATGGTTTCGTTTTAAACGGAAAGAAGCAGAACAACGAATAAAAGAAGGATACAAACAGCCGGTTTAATATATCTTGAAGAGAAACCAGAAAACCTGAAGAAACCAAACGTATGGTAAACAAAAACTCGATCTCAATTGTAGTGTTTGTGGTCACAGGTCACTCAGCGGTCTCAAAATAATATGTTAAAGTTGACCGGGTAGGGAGGGCATTTGTTTTTATTTATTTTGCTGATTGTAATCAGCATTTATTCATTAATATATTCTGTAAACGCCAAGAACGGCAAGAGTTTTAAATATAAACCTTTTTAGACACTCGTAAGTTACTGTAAACTTTATAATCTAGCAACTATCTTATAAAGTTTTATACCTTGTCCTTTAATATGTTGTTTTCAAGTTTTTGAGTATACAGCTTCACGTTTTCGTGCTTTCCCTTTGCTACTGTGGACGTGATGTTTTTCATTGACTTAATTGCAAGCACTTATCATAAATACTCATAGGCTTTGTTTGTCCATTTTCTTTTGTCCTGTATTATACAGACTGAAATTTATAGGTTGTCTGTTGTTTGTATCTCCTATGATAAATGTAGTTTTTGAGCTGTTAACTTTTAATCCTGCCATTGCAAAACATAAAAGTAATTGTTTGGAAACCTTCTAAATGGCTAAAAACAATGTATTTTTACAACCAGAGTTTAATATGAAATCTGTAAGTTTTCCTTTGATATGTTCAACTTTCATTTTAGTCATCATAATCATAAATTCTGTAATTATCCTGAGGAGTTATATCAGGAGTGCTTATTTTAATTGGAAGGTGGGGTGGGTGGGGTGTATTTCAAAAAGCATATAAAAGCAGGCGAGGGGTTGTTGCATTTATGTATTTCTAGTCAGTATATAATGTAGGCTAGCCTGCGAGCAGACGTTCTTTCGGGGGAGCCGAGCGAAAACACCCCTGAAGACAGTCTGTTTACGGGCTAAATGTAGGCTCGATTTCCAGCCTTATCTCGACCCGCGGGACTTTACCCGCGTACGAACGGCTGGACGCGTGAGCGGCTTCTTATGTCTGTGACGTAATGCATAATTTTCACACGCAAAGATATTTTTGTCATTCATCCAACCAACACTATAAACAGAGTCAGTGAACGATAAATCGCAGATGCTTGAAATGGCAGAAATACAGCAAAGATACGACTTATAATTTAGTGAGCTTCGTGAACTGAAGCAAAGTGCAATCTTTTCTTATGGACATCTTTAATCAAGAATTAGGCCCGCCATTTCACGAAGACACAAACGGTATTAATGTAAATAAACAATCTAACATTCACCAGGTTCAATTCGCTTTTTAGCATCTTCGTCGTTCTATAAATCGTCGCCGAACTCTGCCGTGATTCAAACTGACTTGAGAAACCGCATCAGATCATCTTCCATGAAAGAAATCAAAGGCCAAATCGCAGTTGTGATTGATTTCGACTTAGGTTTTACGATATCAACAAACTGTTGACGCTGACTGAAATATCAGTAATCTTCCTGACCTAGTAATGGTCACGTTGCAAATCGTTTAAAATAGTTTCGAAAATTCGGTCGTACGCCTCACTTATTAGCTTTCCATTGACCGCCACTTTGGGCTGTCAAGATAATTTATACAAATGTTCAATAATATGCTGAAAATGTGCAGGCGCGTTTGTGATTGGTGGAAATTGACAATGACAAGCTCACGAGCCCAGCCGTGATTTCGGGGGCGGGTCGCAGCCCGAAATAAGGCTGGAAACCGAGCCTATATATAATGCTATAGTACAACCATATTTCAATTACATATTTCAATTACTGTTGTGAAGTTTGGAATGTGTTTGGTGAAACCCAATCTACACGTTTACAAAAACTCCAAAACAGAGCTGCCCGTATTATAGCAAATTTACCCAACGAAGTGAGCCAAGAAATTGCTCTAAATTCATTAGGATGGGACTGAACCACTAAAACAACAGCGGGAAAAGACAAAAGCTAAAATTATGTTTAAACTACTTAACAATATGGCACCAGAATGTCGGAACAAACTATTTACTTTCAGGCATGAACTTCTAAGTCACAATTTTCAACAGTTCTTCCAAAATATGTTTGCCACAACCACGAACAAACAATATGAAAAAAGTCTTATGTTTGATGGTGCCTCGATATGGAATTCCCTACCACCAAACATAAGAGATACCAAATCCTTTTCAAGTTTTAAACAAAACATTGCCACTTATGTTGATACAAACTAAGAAATGTAAGATATCTAAGATATGTAAATACTATAACTGTTAATGTAATATAGCTAAATGTAAACTGTTCTGTTATTTTCCTATTTGTTAAAAATGTAATCTTATTTCAACTGTTGCACACGCCCATCGTGGAAACCAGCTTCTGCTGACGATGTTACCGTGGTTAAATAAAGCTATCTGTTCTATAGTATTGTCAGCCAATGGTGTTTCATTGAATAAAGTTCGGTCGGTGAAATGTTTGGGAGTTGATATTGACGACAATATAACCTGGGAAACACACATCCAAGCCATTCGATTAAAGGAATCCCGTAATCTTGCAGCCCTTAGAAAAATAAGAAAAGTCTTAAACCAGAAAAGTCTTGTGTCTCAGACTCAGTTATATAGAGCAATCATTGAACCATATTTTATTTATTGTTCTCTTGTTTGGGATAGCATTAATGACACGTTAGAAAAGCAATTACAAGTTCTTCAAAATAGAGCGGCTCGCATAATTACGTGAGCTCCTTTATCAAAATTTATCTTCGTTGATTTTGACTGAATTAGGTTGGATGAATATTAAGGAAATGAAACAAAAAGCTATTATGATGTACAAGATTGTACAGGGTCACCAGCGTATTTATCAGATATGTTTACATTTAGTAGCAGCTTAAATGATTATAATCTTCATCAATCAAAATTAAATTTGGAACTCCCAAATAATTGAACTGAACATTATAATTCGAGTTTTGCTTTCACCGGTGCGAAATTGTGGAATTCTTTACCCAACGAAGTAAAAGAGGAACCATCGTTAAAACGGTTCATAAGAAACTTGACTCAACGGCTATCTGTACCATCTCAAATTAATGATTTATCTTTTACTTGTACATGTATATACAACTATTTAATTATTGTAAATATAAATATTTATTAGGTAATACACGGCTTTTAGGAAGAACAAATTCGAATATTTTAATTCAATTTGATAAAACTACCGTGTTTAAATAAAGATTTCAATCAATCTATCAATCCATCCATCCATCTAGACAACCACCCCTCCTTCCCTCCCTCTCTCCCTCCATTCCTCCCTCTATCCGTCCTTCCCTCCCTTCCTCCATCCATCAATCGGATGTATCCACTGATCCATCCATCCATAAAAAAACGCTGAAATTTGAACAGTAAAAATTTACCTTTTGCAGTTGCTATTTCTCCATCAGGATGAGCGAGCTTCTGCATACCAGTTGGCGAGATACACACTGGATAATCAATCTTTTCACCAAGTATTTTCGTCGACGTATTAATAGTAGACACATTTCGTAATAGCCGAGGTCGAAGTCTTAATCTGAAAGACAGAAACGTATATAATCTATTAATACAGATATAACTTTTCAAACAACAATTTGACCTCAATGATCTTCGATGTTTTCGGTTGTGATAGAAAAAAAGCTTTAGCTCTGGTGCATGCTAGTAGTGATAATTGAAATTTTTTACACTTGCGGCATTTGTGCGTCTGGACAAATTACATTTATTATTATACAATACTGATACAATCTCGATTGTGATTGGCTAACAACCTACAGATAATTCTTGATATCTTGCCATGACGCGCTGACCAGCGGTTTGAACAAAACAAACATGGCGGCCGTCCTTAGGAGTGAAGATTAGAAGCGGATTAATCCGGCGGATTTGGCACGTTTTGTTGACGCTAAAACCACCAAGCGAGCTACACATACAGCTGTTAGAGTTTAAAGCAGTGTTTGAAAGAGAAAATTGTATTTGACAGCGAAAAAAGTTAGCGAACCTCGAACTGAAGACGGTATGAATATTTACTATTTTTACCTAACTTTGTAAAAGACTTTCTAAAGGCTTCTACATTTATAATTGTACAATAAAACAATTATTGAATTCGGTTATCGCATGATATCAAGAATTATCAAGGCCTCTGTTTGTGTTATCCGCCTCAGCCTTCGGCTTCGGCAGATAACACAAACCTCGGCCTTGATAATTCTTGATATCATGCTCAACCTCATCCAATAATTGTATATTATATACTGTATATATTTTAATACAAATATATTGGGAAAACCTAGAACCAGGTGTTTCAGTTTTCACATCAGAAAACTCGTTTATAACCTGCGTGCATGTAGACTTCCCCTGTTTCCGTTCCCCATTTACAGCCAATTACGTTTGACCACGGTCACGGACCCATTTCAAAACAAAAGTCATACCGCTGCTAAAATGCCGAATCTTAAGATATAATATTTCGTTGTTTCGCGCAACATCATCAGAGAAGGAATGAGTATTTTATTCATTTATTTACAAGGATGTGACAAAATTTAGTGGATAATCTTACAGGCTATTCATGCACAGGATATTGGTGCGTGAGTAAATTTTCGGATTAAAAGACTTTCAAAGAGAAACTGCATTATTTTCTATTCACTCATTTTTGGAGGCCGGTCAGAATCTGCGGCCGGGGGCAAATGCCCCCTTTGCCTCATAGGTAATCCGCCACTGAATATATTACTACAGAAGCGTAAAACGCCTACTAAAATACAATTCAGACATTCCTAACTCTGATGGCTCTATAATCATCTAATTAATACCTTTTGTAAGCATATTTTGATTCCTGGAGCGTTTGCTGTCCATAGGACCCGTTAGCATAGAAATCAAAGGTGCTTTTTGGCAACAAAGCTTTGGCATAAAGCTCAAAATCTTGAATACAAATAGGTTCGCAAAATATTGTCGTTGGCTCTTGGTATAAACCAAAACGGTAAAATAACAGTGTGGTCTATATTTAATAGCGTGGAGGGCACTCGAGAAGGCAATTATCGCCAGGAAATTATCACAAGTATACTGCAAATCAACCAAGAAACTCGAGTGCTTTATAGAATTACTCGCAAAAAAAGGAAAAAACACCATATACGAAGAAAAAAAAAGTAAGGCCGTGAAATTTCGCCCGAGTGACGATGGGCTGAACTTTTTCTATACCATGGTCATTTTTGAAAATATTAATATTTTTTTATAGACGGCAGTGATATGCATCGATATTATACGTATAGTACGGTGTATAAATGAATGAAGTACTTAGGCGTCATTCACTGACAAAAAAATAAAATCATTTCAACTTAGATCAATCTCAGAGTAATCCATGTTTGCTTTCAGAAAGGTTTCACATTCGCAAATCAATCTACCGAGAAACTATGCTTAGTTTTATGATACTCGGTAACTCCAGTATGGTTCGTCGCTCGAAGTTCGTTGCCCCACAATAATTATTTTATTTCTAATTATTTTATTTTAGCGTAATAGTGTTTTTGGTTACTAAGGAGAACCCTATTTAAGGTGAAGTAATACAAGTAACAAATTGGCAATAGACGAGTTTCAGGGTGTTGCGTGCGCATCGTTTTGGAAAGAAATTGGCGGGCTCTTGGCGGGCTCCCCACAAAGTAAGGAATGGCAAACAGACTTGCTAGCGAGCCAAAAACAGCAGAATAACAATGTTTTATATCCAGAAACTGTATCTACACCTTGTTTATTTTAAACAGTATGTTTACTTTGAGTGGAGCTTGCCAGTTGTTTTGAAAAATGATGCGCGCGCAACACCCTGAAACTCGCCTATTGCTGCAACATTGTTGTGTTGGAACTTGAATAGCGTTGTTGCATGTATTACCACTCACCACACACAACAATGATTTTGTTGCAAGTTGAATCAGCATGTTGCGGCAAGTAGAACTGGAGTCTACTTTTTTCAATAAATTTTCAAACAACTAGACATTCTAGGCGATTTTCAAAATAACTCTTTAATTTAGCGATTACTTTAATTAGCGACTTCATATGCAATTGCATGTCAGTTCGCTACTAAATTAAGTCTTCATCAGGTCTTTTTCTATATTGGAATGGTGTTAAAAATATGCAAAAAGAGTCAATTGCATCAGTACGTTTGAATTCACACACATTGCCACAGCAAGATATATATATATATATATATATATATTTTCGCTTACCTCAAAAGTCTGCAACAGGCTGTTTCATCTAAAAAAGAACCTTCAGGCAGATGACCTGCCTGAAGATTCTTTTTTAGATGAAACAGCCTGTTGCAGACTTTTGAGGTAAGCGAAAATCTATATTTGCTCTAACTATATGTTATCGAGCACTCTGCGTTTCGTAGACCAAAACCCACACGTATATATATATATATATATATATATATATATATATATATATATTTATATATATATATTATACGTTTTTCCCCCTCTCCGTGACTATATATTAAACGACTGTTTTAGCAATATCTGCAAAATAAGCGAGATGTTCTGAATAACTTTTTAATCTAACGTAATTAATTACAGTAATACCACGCCACATCGGCCCTAAGCCAGGGGCAATACTGGTAAGCTAGATTATTATATTACACTGTGACTTATTTGACGGCGGCGCCAGTCAAATAGACAGTTCAGTATTTACGTTTAAAATCTAATCTCTACCCACCCCAACCCCCAAAACCACCCATAACCCTAAAAATATAAAATGGCTCTTGGCTAATTAGTTCCACTCGAGAGCTTGCGAGACAAAAGAAAATGTCGCTTCGCGCGACATTTTTCGCCTAGTGGAAAACCGCCTTTACTGGACACTGCTATTGATATGCATACTGTGTTGATGTGTTCAATACATCATAGTTTACATCAGTGCATTTATAAATACATATTAAAAGCTCGACCGTCAAGACCGAAGAGATACAAGAAGCAAACGCCATAGACATAGTACATAAAAAAACGTATACTACTACTATTTACTATAAAGTAACAGCTTGCTGCTTATAGTCCGACAACTACAACTGAATGTGCCGAATCCAGCACTCTATGTTTTGTCTGCTGAAAGTGTTAAGATCGCCGTTGTTATTCGGGGAAAACCACTTATCTCAAATAATATACTCATTATACTGGATAGAGCATCTCGTCCTGGCTGTGAAGTTGGAAATAGATTGGGTCCCATACAATACGGCGTAAATAGGGGTCGAAGCCTACGGTGGCCCACAACGGCAACTTCAAATGTGTGTGTTGGTGATACAAATATGTGTGTGTGAACACGAGTTGCTGCAAATATGTGTGTGTATTATAACGAGTTGCTGCAAATACGTGTGTGAAACGAGTTGCTGCAAATATATGTGTGTGATGCGAGTTGCTGCAAATATGTGTGTCATACGAGTTGCTGCAAATATGTGTGTCATACGAGTTGCTGCAAATATGTGTGTCAAAGAGTTGCTGCAAATATGTGTGTCAAGAGTTGCGAAGTTATCTGCATATTCATCAGGTGGTCGCTATTACAAAAAATACAATTTACTCGCGCGCTATTCTATAGAAGTTTTTTTTAAATTTAGATATCGTACAGCATTTAATGCTCTTTCATGTAGTATAAGTTCTACTATTCCACAGTCGCATAAACCCATGAACGACTCAGGGAAGCCTTAAACAAGTTGATTTTGTCTAAATTCTATATGTCGAGAGTGCGGATGGTAAATGGTAATCTGTCGGCAGTCGATCTTGACTGAAGAGTCTTCTTTAAAATTGGTTGTGAATGTTGCTCCGTCACATTGGATGCAACACTAGTAGCGTACGTAAGGAGAGAGCAATTTTTAAGCAGCGAAAGGTTGCGAGGTTTGTCGACCATTTGATTAAACGCGAAGAGTTTGCCATATTTATTAACTCTCCACAAAACGCCTTTCACCTTTGAAATAAATTAATTTGATAACATAACATTGAAGTGTTATTGTATTTAGTATGCCAATTTATACCAAAGAACTACTCACCCCGAAAGTAAAATAACTATCCAACCTCTCGACATATAGAATTTAGGCAAAATCAACTTGTTTAAGGCTTGCCTGAGTCGGTCATGCATGGGTTTGTGTGACTGTGGAATAGTGGAACTTATACTACATGAAAGAGCATTAAATGCTGTACGATATCTAAATTAAAAAAAAATCTTCTATAGAATAGCGCGCGAGTAAATTGTATTTTTTGTAATAGCGACCACCTGATGAATATGCAGATAACTTCGCAACTCTTGACACACATATTTGCAGCAACTCTTTGACACACACATTTGCAGCAACTCGTATGACACACATATTTGCAGCAACTCGTATGACACACATATTTGCAGCAACTCGTATGACACACATATTTGCAGCAACTCGTATGACACACATATTTGCAGCAACTCGTATGACACACATATTTGCAGCAACTCGTATCACACACATATTTGCAGCAACTCATATCACACACATATTTGCAGCAACTCATATGACACATATATTTGCAGCAACTCGTGTTCACACACATATATTTGCAGCAACTCGTGTTCACACACACATATTTGTATCACCAACACACACATTTGAAGTTGCCGTTGTGGGCCACCGTACGAAGCAGTTGAACGGCGTTTTTCGCCAAATTCTGGGATGTTACGAAGAGTTACCACCGAATTGAGGTTTGTAATCTTATTTTAAGTAATAGTTTAGTGTTTTGAACTATTTTTTTGTTTAGAAAGTGCTTTTTTTTGACAAAATACACTTGACTGTTTATTTGCTTCAAAGCTAGCAAACTCGGTAAACAAATGTCTGGAAGTGACTGTATTATTTGATGATTTATGATGATGCGTTTATTTAAGTTTTGATTTATTTCATGCCGATTAAACGCCAAGAAGTCACAACTGTGTCTATTTAAACTAATAAACTTACCCGCTGTTGATACTGTTCACATGAATTCGAACTTGAATAGAACGGTTTGTTCAGTTCTTTGTGGTTATAATTCAGTGAAAGATGGTTGAGTCTGACTTGTGCTCATTGTCTTCCTGTTAATATCTTCCTGTTAGGTTTGGTTATTGACTAATAGTAAATGAATTCATGGCCATGGTAGAATGTGCTTGACTTGTCTTGTAGTAAGTATATGGTTACAGTACAGTATGTATTTTGCCCAAGCCCTTGTCTCCTGATAGTATTTTCAGTTCGACTATCGATTCCACTTTTGTTTAAGCAACACATTCATTTTGTCTACATGTATATCTCAAACAAAATATGTACATACTGTATAACATTTTGAGTTAGTGGTAGTTTACTATGGTTAGAGCATCTTACTGGCCATTAAGAAGTTACTCCAAGTTTGATTCCTACTCAATCAATGCAGTTTTACTGTACATTTAGCAGATTAAAATTTTATCTAGTTTGCTGAAAGCAAGAAAAGTCTTTCCAGTTACATGCATCCAGGATTACTGTAGATCTAAGGATGTTACTCTGCAATCTGGGTTTAACTCCTACTTGATGCACTTATCAGATTACAATTTCAACTTGGATGCATGTACATTAGAAGAGTGCTTCTAGTTTGACTCTACCAAACACCAGAGATTTCTTCTGGGTACTCCAATTTCGTTTGAACTCCTGAGCTAGTCTCCAAGCCTCTGGACACATAAACGAAAGTTCTTCGGACTTAGGCGGTGTTGCACTCTGGACAAACGGTAAGACCTCAGCAATGACGGGGTCGCGGCGTTGTAGTTCTGGCCAATTAATAGTCGCGTTGGTCATTGACGAGGTTCGTTGGAGAACGGGACCTCCAAGATCGGTTACTACTGCTTCTGGTCTTGCACCAAGAACTTCAACTGCTGGTGACCAAATATCATCGTCCGATTCAGGGACCTGAACGTTGCAGGATTGGCATAGGGCTTGAAATGCTTGTTCTGAGAGATCAGCAGTAGGTGATTCCAAAGGCTGGAGTCGGTTCAAGAATTGGGCGAGGTAATCCGATTTGCCATCACTCCTCTCGGGGCCCAAACCTTCGCGTGGGATTCTAGAAAGGCCATCTGCATCAGCATGTGCCTTGCCCCAGCAACCGTCGAAGAGGTTCACTCAACTTGGAAAATTGGTAGACAAATGAGCGGTAGTAACTGGTTAATCCTAAGAATGTCTGCAACTGCTTGCCATTCTTTGGTGGATTTAACAACCACTCCTGTAATGATGCAATCTTCTCTGAATCTGGCTCAATGCCCTCAGCTGAAACAGTGTGCCCAAGACATTTAACTTTGCTCTGGAAAAGTTTGCACTTGGAAGGTTTTAACTTGAGGCCAAACTGACTTAGGCGGTTCAGGACTTCTTCCAATCTTTCAAGCATTTCGTCGAAACTGCTCGCAAACACAATAACATCATCGATGTACACCACACACTTCCTGAAATTCAAATCCTTTAAGCAATGTTCCATTAATCTCTGAAACGTGGCAGGGGCATTTGTAAGTCCAAAAGGCATCCTGTTGAATTCGTATAATCCCAAAAGAGTTGTCATGGCTGTCTTTGGACGGTCACGTTCTGCCATTCGAACTTGTAGGTACCCACTTTGAAGATCTAAAGTACAAAAGTACTTCGAGCCACTTAATGCTTGCAAGATCTGTCACTCGGGGGATTGGGTATGAATCCTTAATGGTTCTTGCGTTTAACTTCCGAAAGTCCACACAACCAGATACTGTTGTCTCGCTTGCGAACTATCACCACCGGGGATGCATAAGGGCTCTTGGACTCTGTAATGACCTCTGCATCCAGCATATCCTGAATTGCTTGTCGAAATTCTTCCATCTGACCAGGGGCCACATGTCGGTAGGTCTCCTTAAAGGGAACACTGTCCGTGACGTTTATCTCATGCTCGACTTCGGTTGTGCGTCCAAGGTCGGTTGAGCTTGTAGCAAATACATGGGACATCTTGTTAAGCAGACCAACAACCTTTTCTCTTTGTCCTTATCAAGGGATGCTGACGACAGGGTCCGAATTAGCGCTCAAAAACAGCTTCGCAATTTTTTTGAAAGATATCTCCTTAGAATACACATTTTAGGGACCCCCCTGAGAGTATGAATTTTCAGAACGTCACAAAAGCTAATGTGCGTGCAGTGATTTTGCGCTGGATAATTAACAGGCCTTTTCGTAAAGAAAACTGCACGTATGCGGTAATTCGGACGTGTAAAACATGCACGTAAATAACTTTGCGCATGCAAATCACACGTGTATGTGTATTTCCCTCTGTATTTTTTTCAACATGATTTTGCTACAGTATCACTTATCGTACCGGATGGATCTACCACCATGCGCTCTAGCATGCATATACATATCTTTTATGAGTTCTTTGTTATCAGTTACGTCTTGTACAATTTATTCCCGCTTTGACGTTTTTAATATGTTGAAACTTGTTTTTGTTCAATAAATATTCAATAAATGATGTTATTATGCCTCGTGTACATTATCCCTCCAATCCCTTAATGGTATAACTCTTCCCCCTAAAATCATCCTAGCAAAATAACATGGCTATATTAAAGTCATTAAAAATCCATGATGGTCAACTTGTAACCGTCACTGTTAATGTTGCACACGTGCACCATCCCCCAAAACAACTACTGATAACAAAGAACTCATAAAAGATATGTATGCATGCTAGAGCGCATGGTGGTAGATCCATCGGATACAATTAGTGATACTGTAGCAAAATCATGTTGAAGAAAATACAGAGGGAAATACACATACCCACATTTTTGTATAAATTATACCCATACAGTATATATTACCCACACATAGTATATATGGAAGCTACTACCCACAGATATACATGCACTCCTTGGTTTACAAGGTTTACAAGGTTTTCAAGGTTTACAAGGTTTATGAGGTTCACCAGGTTTACAGGGTTTACAAGGTTTACAAGGTTCACAAGGTTTACAGGGTTTACAAGGTTCACAAGGTTCACAAGGTTTACAAGGTTTACAGGGTTTGCAGGGTTTACAAGATTCACAAGGTTCACAAGGTTTACAAGGTTTACAGGGTTTACAGGGTTTACGAGATTTACAGGGTTTACAAGGTTTACAGGGTTTACGAGGTTTACAGGGTTTACAAGGTTTACAAGGTTTACAAGGTTTACAGGTTTACAAGGTTTACAAGGTTTACAGGGTTTACAAGGTTTACAGGATTTACAAGGTTTACAGGGTTTACAGGGTTCACAAGGTTTACCAGCTTTACAGGGTTTACAAGGTTTACAGGGTTTACAGGGTTTACAAGGTTTACAGGGTTTACAGGGTTTACAGGGTTTACAGGGTTTACAAGGTTTACAAGGTTTACAGGGTTTACAAGGTTTACAGGGTTTACAAGGTTTACAGGGTTTACAAGGTTTACAAGGTTTACAAGGTTTACAAGGTTTACAGGGTTTACAAGGTTTACAGGGTTTACAGGGTTTACAGGGTTTACAAGGTTTACAAGGTTTACAGGGTTTACAAGGTTTACAGGGTTTACAAGGTTTACAGGGTTTACAAGGTTTACAAGGTTTACAAGGTGTTTACATGGTTTACAGGGTTTACAAGGTTTACAGGGTTTACAGGGTTTACAAGGTTTACAGGGTTTACAGGGTTTACAGGGTTCACAGGGTTTACAGGGTTTACAGGGTTTACAAGGTTTACAGGGTTTACAGGGTTTACAGGGTTTACAAGGTTTACAAGGTTCACAGGGTTTACAGGGTTTACAGGGTTTACAGGGTTTACAGGGTTTACAAGGTTTACAGGTTTACAAGGTTTACAAGGTTTACAAGGTTTACAGGGTTTACAAGGTTTACAAGGTTTACAGGGTTTACAAGGTTTACAAGGTTTACAGGGTTCACAAGGTTTACAGGGTTTACAGGGTTTACAGGGTTTACAAGGTCTACAAGGTTTACAGGGTTTACAGGGTTACATTTACATGGTTTTTACATCCCTCCTTTTTCCTCCGCCCGCGGGTTTTCCGCCCGCGGGTTTTCGCTCGCCCGCTTTTCTTCCCGTGGCCGACCGCCTTTATATTCGCCATTTTGCTCGCCCGTGTCGCTACTTTTCACACGTACACCTTTAAATCAAAACATAACCCATCTCGAAACAAACCCGTCTCGAAACAACAAGAGACAGACTTGGAGCAAGTCTAGGTACTCTGCGACATAAGCAGGCATACGTCTTGTTAGTCAAAATGGAAATACTTTCCCACTTGCGTATACTGTATTTCTGTAGCTGCTACTGAAGCCTGAGGAATATTTTTGTTGAAAACTGTACATAAATAGTATAATTTAGCTTTAAATGGCATTTATTCATAATATAATGGATCTTTATCCCAAATCGATACCAACAGACGAATTATATATATATATACCAACATCAAGGATTGGCTTTTATCGCCAGACTTTCCTCACGTTTCAGTAGCGGCTACAGAAATACAGTAATACACAACCAACTACAGAAGTGGAAAGGAATTTACATTTTGACTGTAATTCTTTGAAAGTTAATTGCATGGTGATAAATGGTATTATTTAATACCACAACTTGAGATTAAAATTTGGTTTGTGTCTGAGTTTATACAGCTCCAACCTTTTATAAGCATCTTTTGATTCTTGAAGCGTCTGCTCGGCACCAGCACCACACGAATAGTAACCATACGTCATTTTAGATAAGAATGCTTTCGCGCTATCTTCTAAATCTTGAATACAAACAGGTTCCTGCGACATAATGGCGATCCAGACTAAAACTACACCGAGTAACATACCAGTGGCGTAACTCCTATGGGCTTTACCCGGTAAGAGCCGGTGGCACCCTGAGGGGAATAAAAATAGGGGGCACCCTGAGCACAGAATAAGGATCAACCAGAAGTCCAACTCTCTGTTGGCACCAGGGTCGGCACCTTTGATGTAAGCGCCCTCGGGAAATGTGAGCTATCATTTCCTTCAAATTATGAAGCTTAACCAACTACTAAAACCATCATCTGATTAGACAACCTTTTTAAACGAAACCTCACCCCCATACCCCCCCGGAAACCCTATACCTAATCACACCCCCCGGAAACCCTAACCCTAACCACAACCCCCCGGAAGAATGTCCCACCTCTCAGACCCCGACCACAACACCCCTATAGAGTTTTTACCTTTATGTGTTCAAGTTTAACATCCCGCTTGTGGGATGGTTTTATTGGATGGTTAAGCTTCATAATTTGAAACCGATGATACCTCGAGGAAATGTCGGCCTCGCGATCCCGGCGCCATTTTGAAAGTAAGTGCAACCGGGAAATTAGCCCTCTCGTCCTTGCGACCCTCGGGCTCCTGTATTCAATTACTCTATTTTATAAGCTTCGCCATAGACTTGACTAAATACATGTATACCTATGGCAGGGTCACCGCAAATTAATTAACAAATTAATTTTTTAATTAACTTTATATTGTTATCTATATATATAAATAATATTTAGTTGAGTAAATAAGTAATTTACTTTAGAAGACGATTCTTTGGAGATAGAATTCTTTGACCACCAGCTCATGAAAACTTCAGTGAGCGGATACTACGGGTAAAAGTCCGTGGCAAAAAAGTCCTGCCCTCATGAAGCGGGTTTTACATTTCTCGATTTTGCCGACACATTTGTTTATAGAAAAAGATTGCTAACAATTTCGGAACTACGCATTGTTGAAATACATCAGGTACGTATGTTGTTAGAAATTTTATAAGCTTTCATTTGGTATATAATTCAAGTTTTAGTGTTACCTGTAACTTTTTAAAATGTTCAAAATGTTCTCACCATTGTTCGTAAAATAAGAATTGTATAATGGGAAATGGACTCCTCACAAGTGTTATAGAATTTTGAATTTTGTTTTTAAATACTAAACGCACAGCCCTGAACAAGATATTAAACAAAGATTTAGAGTACTGTCAAGTGCTATTCATGTCAGAACTTTTAATTTTCTTGCTGGGAAGTATTTTAAAATATGAAAAAAACATTATTATTTTGACGTGGACAGTCTGAAATGGATGAATTTCTTAAGTTTGTTTTGCCTTTTGTTGTTTTGGTGTTTGCTATAACCTCAGAAAGACTTCTGGCACGAACCTAAGATATTTCTTGAACAGAAGCTAATTCAAATACGAAAGGAGTGGAAACGTTTGCAGATTTCTAATTGAAGTTGAAAACGTTTTTGGTGCAAATTAGTGATCATACCTTTTGAATATATGAAAAAATATTAAAACTTTTATGGTCAATGGTCAGAACATTTTGAACATTTTAAAAAGTTACAGGTAACACTATGATTTGAACTATATACCGAATGAAAGCTTATAAAATTTCTAACAACATACGTACTCGATGTATTTCAACGATGTATTTTTAGCCATCTTTTTCTATAAACAAGTGTGTCGGCATTAATCGAGAAATGTAAAACCCGCTTCGTGAGTACAGGACTTTTTTGCCACGGACTTTTACCCGTAGTATCCGCGTACTGAAGTTTTAATAATCTCGTGGTCAAAGAATTTCATCTCCAACGAAATGTTTTCTAAAGTAAATTACTTATTACTTAATAAATATTATTTATATATGTATAGATAACAATATAAAGTTAAATAAAAGGTCACAAGAAGGCCAAGGGTAATTGACTACAGGAGCCCGAGGGTCGTAAGGACGAGGGGGATAATTTCACTGTTGCACTTACTTTCAAAATGGCGGACTGGCGCATGCGCATAAAAATAATGGGACACTTTTTTTTTCTTTTTTTTTTAACAACTTTATTGGGTATTAGCAAAAGTAAATACTACAACTAGAAATTACTATCGCAAGTGAAGTGCTGCCTCAAATGGGACAAAAACCTTACTCCACAAGCAACCCTATGTAGTCTGTGGCCAATGTGACACCCCCTTGCCCACTCCACCCAAGTTTTTCTCACCTCATCACCACAAGAGCCCACTGGAAAGTCCAAAAATTTAATATTAATTACAATAGACAGAGTATTTACACATTTCTTCTATATTTTTTAATTATAAAATTGAAAACTACAAGTTACTATAACTTATTGCTTGACATAATATGGCAAGGATTTTGACAGGATATACACACAGTTAATATACAAATATTAAATAACCATGCCTCTTGCTCTAATGCTGTGGCAAAACTGTCAATGCAACTGATTCCAAGTGCCTAATTATGTTTTGACAAATCTAGAGTTTTAATAAAATTATACAGTACAGCAATGTACCATTAAGCCCAGAATTTGTCAACATACACACACGCACAGAATGGTGATCAGCGCAATCACAATGAACCCACACCAATATACACCTAAAAATAGAAGAAAACAACCGTGAAATTTCCTACCAAGGAACACAGTTGTCAGTTGTAGAAACTGATGTCTTACCTCGACAAGATAAACTCTCCTCACCGAAATTGTAAGACAGTTCACAACTTAGTGTGTCGTGGAATTGCCATTTGCCAATTTAGAATATCCATCGCCGTCGTGGTGTTGACATCTTGGCTCTTGCAGACTTCTGATCGACATGTCTCAATGGACGAGTTCTTTGACTTGTCTTCTATTAAACCAGCTACAGAAATCTCTCACGAGGAATAAGATCATGGTTGTCGATCCACTCGATAGTTTGTGCTGTTAACAGCGCTGATAAACTCAAGAAAGAGCACTGCTTTCCTCGAGACTGGCCACTGAAACCTTTATGACCTTGATGAATACTTCCACGAGAAAGTAAAGACATGATGTAGTTGTTCTTATCGCGAATTTTCTGTCGAGGAAGAAGCTGAACGGGTAGCGGAACATGCGCACTGAGTCACATCAGCTCATATATGGATGACGTAATGCCGACAAACAAACAAACGCAAAATTTAACAAATCGAGATCTTGGTCGGCAATACATAGCTCGGAAAGAGGACTGGGCACGAGGCAACGTCAAGAATAGTGTGCTGCCTCGCTGACGCTCGGCAGCAATAATAAGACTAAGTTATAAGATAAAGAAAATGTTATAAGAAAATGAGAAAAATAGTGTACCCAATAGGGAGAAGGCGCAAACGGGACACGAAGACCCATGCGGGGCGCCCCCCTAAAAAAAAAACAATCAACAAAAAAACAAAAAAACATTTACAAAGAAAGAAGATGAAGCAACAACAACAACAACAAACAACAACGACAACAACAACAACAACAACAACAACAACAACAACAACAACAACAACAACAACAAAAACAACAACAACAACAACAACAACAACAACAAAACAAAAAAAGAACAAAAAAAAGCAAACTAACGCTGCGACGCGCTGGACCAACCTCCGACCCAGATGCACACCAAGAAAAAGATGGATCGCCAATTGATCACTAGGCTTGTTTTCATATTCTTCTTCCGATTCCCCTCATTTCTTGACAATGCATCTAAGCCAGAAACCGGTCCGACAAATCACAGCACGCGAAACGCTACTCAAGGTTTTGCCCTGTGACATGAACAGTCCTGTGCAAGTGTCCATGTGCACAGCATGTCTGTAATCAAAGGTAGTTAACAAGGTTTGGTATCTTTGTTTGAGGAAAGTTTTGAATGTAGAGATACTATCAAGACTGGACGAGGGAGCTGATTTGCAAGAAAGATTCCATAGTTTCACAATCCGATTAAAAAACGAGGCTTGGTACGTGTTGGTCCTACAGAGTGGAACTTTGATGGCTAGACAATTTTGACTGAGTCGCGTGCGACCATGATTTACATTTTTCCGAGAGTTGGACTTCTGGTTGATCCTTATTCTGTGCTTTGGCCGTCCCAGCACGTCCTAATCTTCTCCATAGTTTATTTTCTCTTTATTTTAATTTCACAATAATTATGCTTGTATCTTTTTCCTTTTTATAATTGTAATCTGATATTTTGTGCAAATAAATTTGATTTGATTTGATTTGATTTGATTTGATTTGATTTGATACAACTATCTAAGTCAGTGGGTGGTGCCGGCACCGGCGTGATTTGACCTCCCTTGGCGCAGCACTTTGGCCTTTGGCAATTTGTCTGCGCATGCGCCAGATTGAACGCTAAGCCCAGTCTCAAACAATAACAAACGGTCGGCATGTAAATGCCGTGAAAATCCAATGTGTTTAAAACAAGATGGCGGAGAGAAAGGGATTTGTGAGAAATGTGTTGATAAAATGTGCTGTAAGACGGCAAGAAAGAACAAAGTTTTATTTATTTATTTATTTATACATCAATTTGGCAAAAATACAAGAAATAAATAATGCCAGGAACCAAACAACAGGGAAACCCCCAATAACAGTGAAAAGTTTGAGTCGTTCTTTGCGACGGTGTTTAGCATGCCTCAACAGTCAGTGGTATAAGATCTGAGTAAATAACTTTGTAAATATATTTGCAACAGTGCTGTTGTCATGCACAAAGTGAGAAATTCTTGGACACCAAAACAATTTATAAAATAAGGTGCCCTCTACGCACGCTCTGATTGGCTGGGCTCCGTGCATTTATAAGAGAACATAGATCATGAATGACGTAAAGTGGCGTAGAATGGCGTCAGCTGGCCGGAAAGCCCGCCAAATTCTAAAACTACCCCACTTTTAGTTTGATTTTTCTTCTTCTTATATTATAAAACAAATAAAACATACCGCTCCTGTGCATATGTACTCTTATAAAGGTACGTTTGACGTCATTTGAACACGAAAGAAGTGTAAAGGCACTCGGCTATCGCTTCGTGCCTCTACTCAACTTCTTTCGTGTTCAA
Source organism: Corallium rubrum (assembly GCA_964035015.1). NCBI lineage: Eukaryota > Metazoa > Cnidaria > Anthozoa > Scleralcyonacea > Coralliidae > Corallium > Corallium rubrum. The sequence continues at coordinate 8,324,161 of OZ036004.1, forward strand.
ATGACGTCAAACGTGCCTTTATAAGAGTACACATGCACGGAGCTTTATGTTTTATTTGTTAAGCAAAAGAGCTCGAATTAGGATAAAACATTACATGAGCAAAATAAATATAGAAGATACTACTGTAGTCTCCTAACACAAGTAAAGACTTGCTACAAGAAAACCCAAACTCTAAACCCTCTAAACTCTACTCTAAACCCCATCTCAAACCTTAACTCAAACCCCACCTTAAATCCTAACTCCACCTCAAATTGGAACCCTACCTAAAACATTACTCCTAACCTTCCCCCTAATATTACCCCCAAACCACATTCCCAAACCATTTTCCCGCAATTACATCACTACCCGGGTGAACTCGCGCATGCGCACTGAAAAACGGCGACATTCCGTACTCCGTGTCCCCGCGCTGCTCGTTACCGAAAACCATTTCCGGAAAATCTCGCAGCCATGATGAAATACGGAGTTGGATCACTAAAGTCGCTATATTTAAAAAACTAGTCACTCGATTTTTACGCTACGACCAGTAGTAATAGAGGAAATATAGATGACAATATTTTCGCCGTTCAGAAGGTATGAAAAATATTTGAAAGTGGAAATTTACGGAATTGAACGAACTCAACCACCACTGTTGGCACTGTGAAGTAGTCCTGGAACTGGACTATGTGTGAAGCTATTTTTAAGCATTACCGTCTACTTTAAACTTGCATTTGTAAGCAAAAATACTGCCATTTGTAAGCCACCGTCGGGCTTGCGATTTTTTTCATGTTTGTTTACGTTTGAAAGTTGCAAGTTTCACCAGAAAACATTGAACGTTTAAAGAACAAATCAACTTCTTGTGACCTTTATATATATATATATATATATATATATATATATATATATATATATATATATATAATCGAAATATAGTAAGGTTAGATAATACTGCCGAAACAGAGAACGTAGGAGTAAAGCCGGTTTTCCACTAGGCGATTTTTTTCGCGCGAAGCGACTTTCTTTTGTTTCAATAGATTTCTGATTAGTTCCAGCTCAGAGCTCATGAGACAAAAGAAAAAGTCGCTTCGCGCGAAAAAAGTCGCCTAGTGGAAAACCGGCTTAACGTTTCGAGCGAAGGCCCTTCACCGAGTCAGGCAACTTCAAACTGTTCCAGTACTGTTTTAGTCTGTTTATTAAAAACGTTTCGACCTTCGGCCTTCATCAGTTTAACAGAATCAATTTAGTTTAACTGATTCTGTTAAACTGATGAAGACCGAACTGGTCGAAACATTTTTAATATACAGTACTGGAACATAATTAATTCTTTGAAAGTTTTCATGGTGATAAAGTAATATAAATAAGTTTTGTGGAAACACCACGTAAAATATTTCTTTGCTAAGCTTTCGGCCTGTTGACTCAGGCCTTCATCGACTCAGGCCTTCATCAGAGCAAAGAAATATTAGCAAAGAAATATTTTACGTGGTGTTTCCACAAAACTTATTTATATTATATAGTACTGGAACAGTTTGAAGTTACCTGACTCTGTCTCTTTTATTCTCACTATATTATATATATTTAAAAGAAAGAACTCGCAAAATCGAGCACGGATTGTCATGGAACATCAACAGCGTAAAGCATAAGATGATAAGAAGGGTGTTATTATAATTGCAAAATTTGCAATAAATTTGTTCTATATATGTGGAACATTTTTTAGCCACAAACACAGTCAGAATAGATAGATAGATAGAGGGTAGAGCCGTCGAGACGACGGGTCTCAGGTATCTGTGCCACTGCGTTGTCCTTGGCGTTCTTTTCTCCTTCGTCTTTTGTCCATCAGGTCTCTGGTACACTCTGAGACGCGACACTCATAGAGAGACATTACGCTACATTATTTATAAGATTTTACATTACATTGTAAGACGTTATACATTGCAAGACGTTACTTCAGATTCTGTGGCTATGTATCTTTCAAACCATTAATCCAATATACATAATTAAACATGTATGCCTCAGATCCATTCCCAAATCCAACTTTATAACAATAGCCTAACAACTTAATGTACAAAAAAAAAAAAGGTTTAATCATATGACCAGCTACAGTACAGTTCAAGCGTTGTACTTGGCAAATATATTCAAGTTCACTACTATGTAGTTTGACAATCAGACAACATGTACATGGCTTTTTACACATATATTCATGTTTCTTCACTGGTTAAAGATTCACTTGCTTCTTTTTCAGTTATTTGCCTCATAGCTTCTTCACGTGCCCAGGTATCCAGTCTGTAGTAGAAAGTAGTTAATTTAGATATTTGACCAAGTACCATTTCACAAAGTACCATTTCATAAAGTACCATTTCATAAAGTACCATTATGTAATGTACCATTTCACAAAGTACCATTTCACAAAGTACTATTTCATAAAGTACCATTTCATGAACTACCATACACAAAGAACCATTTTAAAAAGTACCATTTCCCAAAGTACCATTTCACAAAGTACCATTTCATAAAGTACCATTTCATAAAGTACCATTATGTAATGTACCATTTCACAAAGTACCATTTCACAAAGTACCATTTCACAAAGTACTATTTCATAAAGTACCATTTCAGAAAGTACCATTTCACAAAGTACCATTTCATGAAGTACCATTATGTAATGTACCATTTCACAAAGTACCATTTCACAAAGTACCATTTCATAAAGTACCATTTCACAAAGTACTATTTCATAAAGTACTATTTCATAAAGTACTATTTCATAAAGTACTATTTCACAAAGTACCATTTCACAAAGTACCATTTCACAAAGTACCATTTCATAAAGTACCATTTCACAAAGTACCATTTCACAAAGTACCATTTCATAATGTACCATTTCACAAAGTACTATTTCATAAAGTACCATTTCCCAAAGTACCATTTCACAAAGTACCATTCATAAAGTACCATTTACCAAAGTACTATTTACCATTTACATGTAAGTACCATTTCCCATTTAAGTACCATTTCTCAAAGTACCACCTTACAAACTACCATTTCATAAAGTACCATTTTTCAAAGCACCATTTCAAAAAGTACCATTTCGCAAACTACTATTTTGTATAAAATGAATAATTATTTGATAATATTATTATTATATTAATTACTTACGAAGTATCTGGTCTGTAATAAAGTCCAACGCCTAGAATAAGAATAGAGACAGTCCACCATCTATACCATATGGCTTCCCATTCTTCCCATTGACGTTTTTCACCATTTAAACGAGGCTGAAAATTCAAAGGAAAAATCAGACATTGCATAGCTTTTTGTGTGTACAGTTATGATAATAATCCCTCATAAAAAACCATTGATTCATAAACTTTAGATTCTCACCTTTTCGTTAAATAAAAATCCATTTGGAGGCTCCCTTTCATTGGTAAAAATACTCATGCACCTTTTATTCGCCGAAAAAACAGTCGGTAATCTTCTCAGTTGCCGAAATTGACGAAACACAAAGTTCGCCATCTTGAATTTCGAGATCGGCCGCGCATATCTGACGGAGTCCTGGAAATAACAGAACAAATTAGATGATGAACCCTGGGGAGGTGGGGAGGGTGGGGAGGTGGGTGGGGAGGTTGGTTAACATTGTGGTATCATAAATAAAAAGTACAAATAAATAAAGTGAACTAGAGATTAAATTATCAATTCTACTGTTCTACCTGGAATAAAAAAAGTTGCCTGTGTGATTTTGTTGGTAAAATTGTACTGAAACTTTCCCAAACCTTGAAATTGTTTGTTCTAAAATTACTGGGAGTGGGGTGGGATCTATAATTTGCTTTCGTTCTCCCGCGTTTTTTCAAGGAATCGAACAATAACATGGCGGATGCAAATCGCTTACTGCCGTTTTACAAAGCTGGTTTTTTAAGTCCAACTGTACAATTAACGAGCATTCAAGAGCTTAAGGACACTTATTCAAAGCATTATCGACTCAACCTTTGTCCGAAGTATAGTAAAGAGCGAAGAGAATATGTGATAAAGCTTTTGGAAGTTGAAAAGCAATTGAACGTGGCGTCTGGTGGTGAACCACCCATCACTGTGGAAAACCGTGTAGATTTTGCCAGTTTCCCAGCTCATTTTACTTACACGAGTAAAAGTACAGCAGGGCCTGGTGTAAACTTGTGGCCAGACCCGGCCTATCTTGTTGGATGTGATTGTCGAAAATGTGTTTCAAAAAAATGTACTTGCCCACTTTACTCCGGGGGAGAATTTGCATATGATCGGATGGGTCGAGTAAAGCTAGATCAAAGAAGACCTATTTATGAATGTAATAAGAAATGCTCGTGTGACAACAGCTGTCGAAATAGAGTTGTTCAATGTGGAAGAACAGTGAAGGTTAGTGTTCAGCTAAAGACTGACATAATTACATAAATAATTTCACCTACAGTATATATGTACAGTATATATATATATATATATATATAATTCATGGGGGAAACACAAAAGAAAATCATAACCATATTGTGTCTTTATATGTGATAAAGATACCTCCTGATTTACATAAACTTTAGCTTTGATTTTCTCGGCTTAGACAAGGTTATTTTTCAAACTTACTACGCCAATGAACTGACCAAGTGGTTCGTTTTTGAAGCTGTTCAATAAACTCGCAGTTTGTGTTTTATCAGATATAAAAACACTCAGCTTTACCTCGTGTCTTTATATCTGATAAAACACAGTACAGTACTGTGCAGAAATAACCTAACACTGCGTCTGCGGGCGCTCTGCGTGCGGTTGTGCGACTGCCGCAAGGTCGCTGTGCGTCTGAGGCTGCGCCCGCTTGGGAGATTGACTGCGTGCGGTTTCACGTCCGCTTTGCGGCTGCGGTTCTGCAGACGCAGGAACCACAGTTGATGGTCGTCAAACGTCGGAACACCCGAGTGTTACAGAATTCAGTCTATCTAAACTACATGTATTAAACTGTGTGGATCAACAGATACAGGTACAAAAACCTCCAAAGAAGAAGTCGCTGAGTCGAGAGTTTAGTCTATCTGAGCGACTGGTATAAAGGCTGCCAACGAAAGAGTCGCTGAGATATAGAATATCGTGATCTAATCTAAATCACCAACGAAGGAGTCGTGGAGATTCTGAATTCAGTACATCTAACGACAGCTACATAATTATAAAGATTGCCCGAACGAGTTGATGAGATATATAACTTAGTCTATCTAAGCGCGACAGTGATTGGCAAGAGATTTTCCGTAAAGGCGAACTTGGAATCAAACATTCAAACTTCGAAACTTTGAAATCAATATCCGAACTTCCGAACCGCGCCGCGTGAAAAATTGATTTTACGTTAAAAGTTCGTCGTCTGAAAAAGTTAAATCAGTCGAAGTAACTACTTGATCAAAATGTATGTATTAAAAACTTACAATCGAAATATAGTAAGGTTAGATATACTGCCGAAACAGAGAACATAACATGCTTTTAAAGTAATTTTATAAGAAGAGTCAGCGCGTTTTAAAACAACATGATTCTACGGCCTGCAGATTGCATGATTGAAAGTTTCATTCCGAAGCGGAGTTTCCGAAAAACAGTTTTGTAAATTAAAGTTTTACTATAAGAACACTCTTAAAATTTGCCGAACGTTTGTTTGAAGATTTCAGTGGTTAAGGTGAAACTATTAATTTCTAACAATTTATGCAATTTCGACGAGCGTCTGTGAGGCAGGCTAATTCCCAAGGCGCTCATTTGTATAAAGACTTCCTAGCAGTTTAGGACCCCACGTTGCATTTTGTGTTTAAAAAAATACTTTTTCGGCGTAACTGTTGTCGGGACCAAATTCCTAAACTCTGTTTGTTGAGTCGCTACAAACTCAATTCGAGAAAATTAATCTAGAGACGTATAAATGACTTTTCTTTGCCAAGTTTACGATTCTGTGTATCTTTACATATAACCTCTGAAACTCGATGATTAGCCCTTCCCCGTTTCCGACATATTTGCTTTGAAACTATGATTTTTTCTAATCCGTATTATTTTATAAATTTTAAATATGAACTACACGTGATTTTTAGTCAAACCGGATGTTCTCTTGCCCGCATTATTGCAATATTCACGAACAACATTGCAATTTTCATTGGCTATTTGCCCGAGTCAATTAACAATCATCATTCACAAGCTGACAGTAATATTTTGTGTTCACGCCGGAATCCATAAAGACGTTTTATTCTCAAACCGCCTTGAAAAATAAATATTCCAAGTTTAATTCGACCGATCAATTTGTCGTTCTTGTTCATTTCATCATTGATGAATCTTCTTCCATCGGCACCTAAAAGAGGTCTTCTCCCACTGCGTTGAGCGTCGGCAAGTCTTCTAGTTCTTCGATATCGAGAGAGAAACAAACGTATTGCCGACCTCGAAGTTTTTACTCCTTCTAAAATTCTATTTATATATTGACAATAGAAACGTCGGATGACTTGAGCGTAACAATTCGTTGCAAATTATGAAAGTTTTCCCATATCAATTGATTGCAACACGCTCTACGTTTGAACGTGGCCTTGATCCCAGAATCTCAGATGACGCTTATATTAAAGTTCGAGAAACGTATGCTGACGATTGGCGCCGATCGTGTTACGACGCCTGCGTCTTCCTTACCGCAGTGTTTGGCTGACCGCAAGGACGCTCGCAGCCGAACCGCCAAACGCCCGCAACCGCCAAACGTATGCAACCGCAGCCGCGAATCGCCTGTATGCGATCCGCAAACATGATCGCAAATCGGGCGCGGATTTTGTTAGGTTATTTCTGCACAGTACTGTATATATTAAACAGTATATATATATATATATATATATATATATATATATATATATATGTATAATAAAAGTAGCGTGCTGCGTAGGCAGTGTAGAAACAACAATTGAAATATAGTAGGTTAGATATACTGCCGAAACAGAGAACGTAGGAGTCTAACGTTTCGAGTGAAGGCCCTTTGTCAGAGAGTGATGTTTCTCTTTGACGAAGGGCTGTATATTTATATATTATATATACATACATACATATGTACTTAGCTTGACTACAAATTGGATACACTGTATTTTAGTGGGCTCATATGATGCCATATTTTCAATAAACAGTGTTAAAAATGGGTCAGGAAACTCAGCTTTAATTAATAGTGTAAAAGGTACAAGGATTTGGTAAGGTTATCCAATAATAATGCCACATATATAATTATGACCTCATTTACACTTTCTAAAGTGCAGTTGACCCTTAAATGAACATGTAGCCCAACCTCGTACCCAGGGTCTTATCTCTACTCTCTTCACCAGGCTTCGAAATAAGTGCCGGTCACCGGTCACTGACCGGTAAAATTTTACAGTTTGACCAGCAAATACCATCGCTTGGTGGACATGCATGACCAGTGAATTTTTTAATCCAAATGAGAGCGAATGTGTCAAATTGTAATACGATATGCTGGCGTTGTGCCTATATACAAATATAATTCATAATCTATATTATAATACCTTTATCTGTCTGTCTGTGTGTGTGTGCGTGTTTGTTTGTTTGTCTCACCGTCGTTACCTAAAAACTCAAAAATGGTTACGCCGTTGGCCTGTTGTATATTATTGTTTCTAAACTCACGAGCCACACGAACGACAAGTGCAAATAAGTATAACTAAAAACGACCGGTAAAAATTCTGCTGTGACCGGCAAATTTATTGAGCCGCCGGTCATAGTGACCAGTATACGTTTCAAATTTATTTCGAAGCCTGCCCTTCACCTACATGCATTTTGTGGCATGGAATGGGGGAGTGGAGATAAGACCCTAGATTAGCTGGGTATGAGGTTGCATGTAGCTTTCACTTACCATAGTTCCCTTTTGTAACAAGGTTACTGCCAACTCAATGCCCCTGTTTTTCCTAAGTGCCCCCTTAGCACTAGACCTACAGTAACAATCTGGTGTATGTTAAATTTTATAATCATGGTAACTGCATTACTGAAACGATTGGCTTCACCTCATTCTGTATACCCAATAGAGAACAGCCATTGGGTTTGTAAATAGGTGATTTTCAGGGTGGTGCGCACGCATCATTTCTCAAAAAAATAGCAAGCTCCCCTCAAAGTAAACATACTGTTTAAAATAAACAAATTATAGATACAGTTTCTGGATGCTCTGACAACACTGTTTTTCTGCTGTTGTTGGCTCGCTAGCAAGTCTGTTTGCCATTGCTTACTTTGTGGAGAGCCCATCAAGAGCCCATCAATTCCTTTGCAAAACAGTGCATGCGCAACACCCTGAAACTCGCCTATTGTGCATCAAGTCCTAATTATTTGGCATTTTTTCAGGTTTGCATATTTCGTACTAAGAAAAAAGGATGGGGTTTAAAAACCATGGACTACATTTATGCCAATCAATTTGTAACAGAGTATGTTGGAGAAATTTTAACAAGTGAAGAAGCTGAGACAAGGGGGAAGACATACGATAAAATGGGTCAGACATACTTGTTTGACTTAGATTATAATGAAGGAGAATGCCTGTTTACAATTGATGCATATCGTTTTGGTAACGTGGCTCACTTCATTAATCATTCAGTAAGTTTTCTGTATGACTTACTCTGTTTTTGAATTGTTAATTTTATCACATGGATTTTGCTACAGGTTAACCTATTGCTGTCTAGGAAGTCTGAGGTTTCCCTTTGATGAGTAAAATCATCTGGTGTTAGGCAGTCAGAGTAAAGGGACTGTTTTTGGCTGACTCAGACAGCAATGGGTTAATCAATTGTTAACCCATTGCTGCCTAGGATGTCTGAGGGTTTTCCCTTTGGTGAGTAAAATTGTTTGTCGTTAGACAGAGTAGAACAACAAAGAGGCTGGGTTTTACTAATTTGCATAATTTTATTACCGGTACTCCAATTTTCTCTGCTTTTAGTGTGATCCTAACTTAGTTGTGTATGGTGTATGGATAGACAACATGGATCCCCATTTACCCCATATTGCCCTATTTTCCACTCGAGATATCCATCCTGGAGAAGAACTCACATTTGATTACCTTATGACTGGAAATGACTCAAGCTGTTCACAAAGTCCCTCATCGAAACAGTCGCAACGCATGAAGTGCCAATGCAAGTCTGCCAAATGTCGCGAATGGTTGTTTTGACAAAAGCTATATTATATTGTATACTTGTAAATATTACAAAACGGGACATATTATACATATTTGGCCCAGACTTACAGTTAAAGTTAAATTAATTTGTAGTACTGTATTGTTTAATTCAACTCAATATTTTTTAATTGGGTTAAATTATTTAATGCATGTATTATCAAAAAAATGAACATAAACTTTATTTTGGAACTGTCAGATATTAACCTCATTCAAATCATTTTAGTTCCCCAGAAAAAAATATTGGTGAATGACAGTGAATTGGGCAGTCCTATGTAGCATAGAAATTAGAATCCTGAAAGTAACGACTGCCAAAAAAATAACATATCTCAGAATTTCTCTTTTTTTAAATCCTATCTGAAAACTTTAGTCTGCTCAGCTGAGTAATAAGTCAAGATTTCACAAAATAATTTTTCTAAAACCTCTGATCATTTTATATTTCTGATATATATTTGTAAGTGTAACTCTGTTTAGGTCTTCTTAAAGGTTTTCAAGGTCATTTTTTGTAAAGCGCTCTCAATTCGTCAGAATTTATGCCATTTATCTCAGAATCGAATTGCAAAAAAATTTTTGGAACAAAATGAAACGCTTTGTTCTTAAGTCGCCCCGAGTGAGGCCCTCTGGTTTTAATAAAAAAAAATTCACAACTATTAACGGTTTGCGTTTATTGCAAAACCAAAGACACCATTGTATTCTACAAATTCATAGCTTTCTAACCATATGTATTTTATTTTTGTGGCATTAATTCTGACGAATTGAGAGCGCTTTACAGAAATGACCCTGCAAACCTTAACGAAGACCTTAATGGCTTGACCAGTGTCACAGGGAATTCATCCTACAGAGATATCTAAAAGCACATTAGCTAAAATTGAAAAATGAAAATAAAAATCAGCTAACAAAAGAGTAAGAAAACACTTTTTCTTTTGTTTTGCTTTCTTTTCATGACAATTGATACACTAAAAAAACCCAACTAATCAGAAAGGATTACTTATGGCTGCCCAGGCAGAAATGGTTTTAAAAAGTTCTAAAGCAGTTACTATACCTAATCATTACCTAGAAATTAACAATTAGGCCAAAAACAAACAAACCTGGGTTTCCTATTTCTCTTCACAAAAACCTAGGTAGGTCGGATTTATTTATTACTTTTTTTTAATTTAGTGCCTTAGGAATAACAGTAATATTCTTTCCAACACCAAATGTCAATTATGCTAGCACATCTATTAAAGCTAATTTTGAGCACATTACTAGGTTCTGATACCACACTTGCTATCCCAAGATGCAAATCATGCTGCAAACTTGGGCCCATGCTCCTTTCAATAAAAAGATTAGGGTCAGCATTTTGCTAGCAAAAAACTAGGTAGGGTTGGGAAACCGGAAATCCAGGTATTTTTTTTTTTGGCCTTACTAAAACATGTTTACTGTCGTTTGCACCTAAGTGGAAACACCACCCATCACAAAACATGTTTAACCCTTTCACCACCATGGTGGCCCAAAAACCAGACGATTTTACTCATCAATGGAAAAGATCTGGTGGTGAAAGGGTTAAAACATGTTTGAAAGTTAACAGTTTTGAAATTGAGTCCACCTTCAAAATGTCGAAAAACGCTTATCTCGCCATTCTGAGTCGAAAAAAGTTTTTTTCTCAAATAAGCTCCAAATGCCAAATTATTGGTAAAAATGACACCATGGGATTGGCAAGATGTGATTGGCTAAGAGCACAAACATATACGTATCAAAGGGAATTAAACATGTTTCCATTCCAGAAAAATTCTGTTTGATATTGACATAGAACATGTCTTTACAGGTCAATGGTGTTTCCACGTAGGTGCAAGCAACATGCGAGATGTTCTTGCTGTTTGGCACCATAGCAAATTAATTACTGGTACCATTTCCCAACATTTGAAATATTCTTGCAGGACTTTTAATATCGATCTCTCTTCATTTATTCTTCCTGTGTAAGGAGTCAGGACTAACTGGTGTTTGCGAAGAAGGCAACAACAAACAAAATCTTCAGCAGCCAACATTCTTGAGATAAGTAGCATGGATTTTTTCTAAGAAGTCACAATCTTTCTAAAATTAAAAACATTAGATTTAGGATAACCAACATATTGTCTCTTATACCAATGCTATTTTTATTTTTATTTTTTTTACTTTACTGACCTCAAGTAGATAGACAAGGGTTTCTTGAAGTTGTTGTTTTGTTAATGTTGGTATTTCAGGGACATCTTTGGGAAGACGAGACTGGCTTTTGGTTGATTGGAAGGCTAGAGGTGACATGAGAGAAGCTGCCATACTTATGTCACTACCTGATTTTTGAGTTACCATTCCAGGTTTACTGTTTACTGCCTTTACAGGTGAGACACTCTAAATTGAGCATAATTTGCATTAAAATACTCATTAATAATTCATGAAGAAAACAAAAGAAATCATGACCATGAAGGAGGTTGTATAGCTGATACAAACCATATGTGGTTGTATCATTTGATACAACCACTAGTGGTTGTATATCAGGTCTATCTCAGCTCTAAAACATTGAAATTGAGCTTTTTCTGAATTAATCTGAACAAATATTACTCATATTAACATCAAAGACTTGGAGTATTTTAAGCTATTTACAATATCCGTGTCTGTGTTGTATTGGATATGACAAACTCGCCTTTGGCTTGAGCTTGTACAGTATATCCAATACAACACGGCCACTCATAGTGTAAATAGTACTTATTTGACAAAATGCATTGACTGTTTTGAGTAAGACTTACACTACATTTGCTTTTGGCCACAGGTACTATAAACTAAACTCTGCTTGTTTATGTTACTAACCTGAGTGGAGAAAGACGGAAAGGGAACCTTTTCATTTGGAAGTTGACTTGATGAAGGTGCTAGCTCTTGTGTAAATAGCTGAAAAATGAAAGAATGCTGGTACCTAAGTGGACATCCATTGTGATGTGACTTAATTTTTTAAGTTTCTAGTTTTACCTGTCTTTGTGGAGTTTTCTTTGCAGAGTTTGGCAATGAACGAGACAGGAGACCTGTAAGAATCATACAATCTGTTTTAATTAATTGACTGTTTGTAATTGATTAAACAATTAATTATTTATAAGAGGTTTTGTGTATTAAACACACAATGAAAGTAAAAATAATATATTTCTGGCAGGCTCAGGCAGGAATGAGTTAATATAATGCAACTGTCTCTATCTATAAACAGCAGGGGTGTACAGTAATTCAAAACATTTTTAGGAGCTGCTTTTCATTCCAGAACTGACTTTTTTGATCAGTCTATTTGATAAGCTCACCATCTCCCCTTATAGTCAGTTTCAGCTTGCTTTTGAAATTCATTTGTCAACATTCATTGGAAGGTTGGGAACTTGGTATGGAAGTTCGTTGTGAAGTTTGTCATGAAGTTTGAATTTAATAAACTTTGAATTGAATTCCTTTGACAAAATCACAGAGATTCAGAAGAAGATTATTTGTTGTATAGATTATAATAAGATACTTGGTTAAGCAGAAACAAAATGCCGACTTAAATTTGTATTTACCTCACAATGTAGTTCAGAACATTGGAACGTAAGTTCAGAATGTACATTTCAATTATACATATCGGATTTCAAAAGCAAGCTGAAACAGACTATAAAGAGGTATATTATAAATGATATTGGGCATTTCACTCGATTACACAGCATGTTCTAAGGATTTAGGGTGAAGGAAAATTCGAGTGTAGAATATATACATTTTAAGACCAAACCGGGAGCAGTTGCGAAAAATGCAACTACACAGGCCCTCCGGCAGGAATTGAACCCACGACCTTGCGATTCTAGTGCAATGCTCTGACCACTGAGCCACGGAGGCCGTTGCCGAGAGCTCGATCGCGAGTTCTGTATATATAATAAGGTGGTAATGCCAGGAGAGAATTGGGTATATTATAAATGATATTGGGCATTTCACTCGATTACACAGCATGTTCTAAGGATTTAGGGTGAAGGAAAATTCGAGTGTAGAATATATACATTTTAAGACCAAACCGGGAGCAGTTGCGAAAAATGCAACTACACAGGCCCTCCGGCAGGAATTGAACCCACGACCTTGCGATTCTAGTGCAATGCTCTGACCACTGAGCCACGGAGGCCGTTGCCGAGAGCTCGATCGCGAGTTCTGTATATATAATAAGGTGGTAATGCCAGGAGAGAATTGGGTATATTATAAATGATATTGGGCATTTCACTCGATTACACAGCATGTTCTAAGGCCCAATATCATTTATAATATACCCAATTCTCTCCTGGCATTACCACCTTATTATATATACAGAACTCGCGATCGAGCTCTCGGCAACGGCCTCCGTGGCTCAGTGGTCAGAGCATTGCACTAGAATCGCAAGGTCGTGGGTTCAATTCCTGCCGGAGGGCCTGTGTAGTTGCATTTTTCGCAACTGCTCCCGGTTTGGTCTTAAAATGTATATATTCTACACTCGAATTTTCCTTCACCCTAAATCCTTAGAACATGCTATAAAGAGGTAGTCTGATAGACAATTTGAGACTGATTTTTTCAACCAATTTTCAAGTTCCCCACAATGTGCACCCCTGATAAACTGTCTAATCTATTGATTACCTGGTAGTAATATCTCCAATGCTGTACATGTACGTACCTGGAGAGGGCCTTAAGGGAGAACTCCTCCTTACAATGCATGGATCATGAAGAGTGTGAGGTTGGGCCTCTTCATTTTCAACAGCAGCTGGAAGGAGAAGAGATGGCGATGCTTGTGTAGAGGTTTCTGTAGTTAAGGATTTTGATCTTGTTTTTCCACCAGAAGTTCTTATCTCGTGAGGTTGTGTTGATGAGTGAAGAGGACCATTTTCATTTGCCTGCAAATGACAACCAGCAAAGACACCTTACGCTGTAGCCCCCTTCTCTAATAAGGTCCTGCCTCTGTTAAGCCCTTTCTCTAATAGGTCCCCCCTCTAATAAGCCCCCTTCTAATAAGCCCCCTTCTGTAATAATTCCCCTTTCTAATAAGCCCTCTTCTCTAATAAGCCCACTATTAATAAGCCCCTTCTGTAATAATTCCCCCTCTCTAATAAGCCCCCTTCTGTAATAATCCCCCCTCTCTAATAAGCCCCTTCTGTAATAATTCCACCTCTCTAATAAGCCCCCTTCTGTAATAATCCCCCCTCTCTAATAAGCCCCTTCTGTAATAATCCCCCCTCTCTGATAAGCCCCCTTCTGTAATAATCCCCCCTCTCTAATAAGCCCCCTTCTGTAATAATTCCCCCTCTCTAATAAACCCCCTTCTGTAATAATTCCCCCTCTCTAATAAGCACCCTTCTGTAATAATTCCCCCTCTCTAATAAGCCCCCTTCTGTAATAATTCCCTCTCTCTAATAAGCCCCCTTCTGTAATAATTCCCCCTCTCTAATAAGCCCCCTTCTGTAATAATTCCCTCTCTCTAATAAGCCCCCTTCTGTAATAATTCCCTCTCTCTAATAAGCACCCTTCTGTAATAATTCCCCCTCTCTAATAAGCCCCCTTCTGTAATAATTCCCTCTCTCTAATAAGCCCCCTTCTGTAATAATTCCCCCTCTCTAATAAGCCCCCTTCTGTAATAATTCCCTCTCTCTAATAAGCCCCCTTCTGTAATAATCCCCCTCTCTAATAAGCCCCCTTCTGTAATAATTCCCTCTCTCTAATAAGCCCCCTTCTGTAATAATTCCCCCTCTCTAATAAGCCCCCTTCTGTAATAATTCCCCCTCTCTAATAAGCCCCCTTCTGTAATAATTCCCTCTCTCTAATAAGCCCCCTTCTGTAATAATTCCCCCTCTCTAATAAGCCCCCTTCTGTAATAATTCCCCCTCTCTAATAAGCCCCCTTCTGTAATAATTCCCCCTCTCTAATAAGCACCCTTCTGTAATAATTCCCCCTCTCTAATAAGCCCCCTTCTGTAATAATTCCCCCTCTCTAATAAGCACCCTTCTGTAATAATTCCCCCTCTCTAATAAGCCCCCTTCTGTAATAATTCCCCCTCTCTAATAAGCCCCCTTCTGTAATAATTCCCCCTCTCTAATAAACCCACTATTAATAAGCCCCCCTTCTCCGATAAGCATCTTCTCTAATAAGCCTCCCTCTTTAATAATTCCCCCTTGCTAATAAGCCTATTTAAAGGATGAGTGTCCACCTAATGCTTTGCGCGCTCACAGTGCACCTTCGCGGCCATTTTTCGGGCCACGAAATTCAACAAGCGAAGCAATCCCTCGATATCTGAGCAATCCTTGCAGGAAATTACTCAATTTATGTTTTTCGTGAGAGCAAAGATGATTTAGTAAGTAGTTATTGTCATATTTTTGATAATATTTGATTACACTCACAGGGTCGTGGAGTTGTATTTCGAGACAAGTATTCGTCAATCGGCGTTTCTTACAAAACCAAACGAAGGCCAAACAAGAGATCATAACTAAACGTAGACACTAAATTAGATGCCATTAATAAGAGCTAGTTAGACTCAAAGTTTTGTCATTTCAATAAGACGCATAATTCGTACTGCTGTTAGTTGTTTACAAGTGGTTTACCTGTTGCATTGCATCTCCGATTAGGATTTGTTTTGATTCAGCGCTCTTGTTCTCTGGCGTTTAATTTTCAAATGCAATATTGCAATTTATCGCAGTGTTTTGTTTGTAGTTGTAGGCTCCTTTCCCTTCGAATAGGCTACAGTAGCCTAACACAAGAGTGAAGACCATCCAAATATTTTTGAGTTCTCAGACAAAGACAAATCATTGCCAATTAATTTCACGCGGAGCGTCAAAAGTAATATATTTCTCTTCGACACGTAGTTTCCTAGCAAAGCCTATAAGATCCTTTTAATCTTTTATTCCCTATATTCTATGAGCAAACAGACATGCAGAAATACGTCAGAAACGTGGAGCGTGTATACAGCATACAGAAGTGTTTATATGCACAGTCTGTAAAGTGCGAAATAATATATATGTACTTGAAAGGTCGTGGTAATCAAAGCCGTTGTGAATAGAACACGCTGGCAGATTTGTGGAGTGCCGTTTATAATTATTTTCGACAAATTCTGAGTCAGACATCGCTACGAATCGATTCAAACGACTTTCGGAAGCTTATAATATCATCGGCTGAGAACCAAACAATGAGAAACATATGAGGACAAGAGCGCCTAATGAAAACAAATCCTAATCGGAGATGCAATCCAACAGGTAAACACTTGTAAACAACTAACAGCAATCTTATTGAAATGACAAAACTTTGAGTCTAGCTATTCTAGTAGCATCTAATTTAGTTATGATCTCTTGTCTGGCCTTCGTTTGGTTTTGTAAGAAACGCCGATCGACGAATACTTGTCTCGATATACAACTCCACGGCCCTCTGAGTGTAATCAAATATTATCAAAAATATGACAATAACTACTTACTAAATCATCTTTGCTCTCACGAAAAACATAGATTGAGTAATTTACTGCAAGTATTGCTCAAATATCGAGGGATTGCTTCACTTGTTGAATTTCGTGGCCCGAAAAATGGCCGCGAGCGTACATGACCAAAGTGATCGCGTGCACTCTCATTCACTGATCTCATTGCATTGTGAGCGCGCAAAGCATTAGGTGGACACTCATCCTTTAATTAGTCCCATGTCTCTAATAAACCCCCTTCTCTAATAAGCCCCCATTCCTCAATAAGCCCCAATCTCCCATGTCTCTAATAAACCCCCTTCTCCAATAAGCCCCCATTCCTCAATAAGCCCCAATCTCTAATAAGCCCCCATTCCTCAATAAGCCCCAATCTCTAGTAAACCGATTCTCTAATCCCCTAAGGACCATGGGTACAAAGTTCATCTTACCTTATTATTTCCATCATACTTTCTTTGTGCATTTGCAAACATTTCTAAAATATTTCTTTCACTAGTTTTTGTTTCATCCTGTAGGGTTACAATAATTCTAATTTATTATTTAATTTCTTATTTATCTGTTTTACAGGATTTTTAAGTAAATTAAAGTACAGCCATACAAATTATTGATCACCAGGCTATATAGGGTACAGTACATGTACCCAATATGAACTGGAATAATATTTTACCTTTGCTTGATCAAGTTTTGGAGAAGCATATAGTCTGAAAATTCACAAAGAGAAGGTTAGTAATATATAAAATAATCAAAATTATTCTATGACAAATCTATTCTGCCCACAGTCATCAGAGATTAAATTGTGTTTAGGTAACACAGTAAGTTTACCTACCCCGTTATAAGTTCACCAAGTTTTTCACATTTGTCTGGATTAGTAAACCATATTCCCAGAATATCCACTAAGGTAAAAAAATCAGAAATATAACTACTAAGTTTCAAGTATTAAAATTAATCATACTGTTGTTGAAATAAGGTAGAGTGCTGTGTAGACAGTTTTTTTGGACAGAGCAAGTGAAAAGGTGGTAAACTGCCATGATTACATGTACATGTAGTTAAAACTATTATTTCAATTAGATTGAATCTCAGCAGAACTAATTAGGGATGAGCCGATCAAGAAAAATCAAATTTACCGATCCGATAAATTCCGATCCGATTTATGATCTGATCGGCCGATTTATCGGTGGTTACTGATATTTGTCAACAGGAATTCCTGACACTTGATTTGCGGTAAAACAATAGCAAAACATAACGTATATTGTTTGGCAAATATAATGTGATCATTAACCATCAGTCATCAGCAAGACAGAGTTTAAGTTGAAATATGAAAAATGAAATAGGATTGACGAAAGTCGAAAACAAAAAATGTTTCACCAAACAAGAAATATGACGTGTTAAACATGATGCACCTTATCAAATTAATTAAATTTTATAGTTTCTTTGTGGAATCACTATAACCTAGCATTTTTCTTAAAAAAGAAAATGAAATTCACAAGTATAAAATCCAGAATAGTATTTATCAGACCGCCGATATATGTCAATGTAATCGGCCGATAACTGATCAGCCTGAAAGTTGCTGATTATCGGCTTCTACCAATTAATTTCTGATTATCGGCTCATCCCTAGAACTAATCTCGGCTTTACTGCTTTTTTTAGCATATTTTTTGTTTGCAATTTCAAGCCCTGATTTGTGACACAATTACTAAATGTTTTAAAAGGAATTGAGTAATTTTCCATACTTGAGGCATTCTTATACAGCAGGAATGGTTTCTGAACCTTGAACTCCATCTCCTTGGAAATATATTCATTTAGATTTTTTCGGTTGAGTCGGTTCATGATCATCAGGGCAAATTTTGGTAATGTTGACCTAAAGCAAAACAGTTTATCTCCATTACATAAGGATATCTCTATACAGTAACATTGAAGGAATATCACATAATG
The DNA here is from genome assembly GCA_964035015.1 of Corallium rubrum. NCBI lineage: Eukaryota > Metazoa > Cnidaria > Anthozoa > Scleralcyonacea > Coralliidae > Corallium > Corallium rubrum. The sequence continues at coordinate 8,342,616 of OZ036004.1, forward strand.
TAAAATTCCTATAGTTTAAAAATCACTTTGATAATGAGGCAAATTGAATGTTGTTCTAAAAATACAGTACCGTCTATAAAGAAAAAGACTTCCTTCCACTTCTGTCTTCTCCTAGAGGTTTAAAATAATTAATATTGACAAGTAGAATCATCTGGCATTAGACAAAGTAAGGGGGCGATTACGTGGACTGGGCTGGCCCGGTTAACTGGGATGAGTTTATGAAACAATTACATGGAGCGGGCTAGCCCGGTAAGCTGGGATGATTTCAGGCCAAAATTCGCAATTATCAAGTAAATAAGGGCAAAGTTACGTTAGTTTTACTTCAGTTTTACACTAATTAGTCTATTTTTTATTTTGTAAGCCCATCGTTAATAAAAATATTGTTAAAGTCTTGGCTAACCCAGGAAGTGTCTTCATGAAGACTAATTAATTTATTAAATCTTCGCTTTGATCACAAAACACACAAACAACGTTGATGTTCTATTTCAGTTCCTTTCAGCACTATTTATTCACACAGTCAAGCAAACGAACGCGTATCGAACCGAGTTCAACAGTTTTTCAGCCCGGTTTGCCGGGATGAAAACGATTACATGGACATTTTCATCCCGGTTAACCGGGCTAGCCTGGTTGCGACAACCGGGATCCCAGCAAACTGGGCTAGCCAGCTTGCCATGTAATTGAAATGTTAAAACAATAAAGAGGTCATTTCTTGCTGGTGCAGCCAGGAATAGGTTACTTACTGACTTGTTAACCCATTGCTGCCTAGGGTGTTTGAGGGTTCTCCCTTTGATGCAGGGTTTGAAATAGCAGCCAGCTGTCGGTGATAGCCGGCAGTTTTAGGACCTTGCCGGCAATTTCTCATTTCAAAATATAACTAAACTTTGCATTATCGGCGAAATTGCTTTTGCCAAGATCAGAATTATGGTAATTTGTTTTGATTTCTCTGTATATGATCGAAAAGAAACCAGTATTTGGTTTACAATACATTATTTGGGCCTATGTCCAGAACGTAACTTTGCTGCTTGGGAAACAGCCGGCAAAAATTTTGACCTACAAAAAACAGCCGACAAAATTAGGCATATTTTCTGAACATTATTTCGAACCCTGTGATGACTAAAATCTTAGATCTGGCAAAAATCTTACACAGCTTGGTCAGCTCAGGCAGGAATGGGTTATTAACCGTGTTTATTTGGTCTGTATGAGGAAATATCAATCCTTGGTCTTTTTTTGTATGAACCTCATGTATGGCTTGGTTCAAACAGTCATCCTGGGCACAGAATAGTAAGACAACCAGAAGTCCAACTTGCATTGGAACCTTTGAAGTTTATGTCCTCATGCATGTCACCTCGCGCATCTTGATTCCTCACCTACGACATCCTACACAATCCTGGCAAGTTCCCACTGCAGTTTGGAGCTTAAAAAGATGGTTAAAACTGCTGGGGGAACTTGTCAAGATTGCGTAGGACATTGCGTAGGATCATGTAGGATGGCGTCGGATGGCGTAAAATATCACACCTGCGCATTGAAGAAATACAGACAAGTTTTCACTTGAGTCGGACTTCTGGTTGTATTACTATTCTGTGTCCTGGGTGAACCCCAAGGAGATGTTTTGCACCCGGTACACCTGGGAAAAACTGCCCAACTCTGCAGGCAGGACACCAACATGGACGCTGTGACGTCACATGCAACCCACTGACAGTTGTGACACTAGCATGGCAAGGGTTTCAGACTTTAAGTCATGTATTGTAGTCAAATATTTTCATTTAATATAGGAAAGAGGGGTTAGAGAGAGCAACTACTTCATTAACCAAGCTCCCCACTTACCCATACTTGCTTTATAGGATCGAACTTGTACAAGGCAACTTGCGAAGACGTCTCCAAGATATCCAACACAAACTCATCACATTTTCTCAAAGCTGCCAAATTAATTTTCAATTCTTGATCCGCAAGCTTGTTTGAAGCAGAATTCTCCATTTTATATAAAAACACTTGGCAGACTCCCGGTTTTTTGGAAATGTATAATTATAAACTGATAATTTTATGTTCTGTTTATCCAAGCGTGTTGTTTGCTGATTGTAGTGGAAAACCAGATAAGTTGGGATAACCAGGGACACCTGGAGTCTTGGAGTAGTAAGCGTGAACACTTAAAGTAATGGCTAGAGAGTATATACCATATACCAGAAGTAGGTTCCAAGATGGCGGCCAAAATGTTAGGTTAAACATTAATATTAAAATAGGTCGCCGAAAAGATACATTTTCCGATTAGACACTAGAATTAGGGTAAGTGTAACGATTAGGATTTATTATCCTATCGAAGAAAAGTGTGTTTTATTTTCCAATGACCTCAAATTTGTTGAATGTTTTAAGTTTTCAAAAATGGCGGCCATTTTGAAAACCTACTTCTCCTGTATACTTTTTAGTACATGAGCCAGTAAGGTAACGTGTCAGCGGATAAACGCTAAAGAAAACAATCTCGCGAGACAGAATTTTGTGGCCAAACAGAAAACCAAAGTTGATCTCGGATCCTGCTGAGAGAATTAACCATGCATCGGCGTTAACGTTATAATCACAAGAAATGTTTTCGACTTTGACCAGAAGAAGTCCTTTATGACAATGGGTTAAATTGCCACAGTATAATGACTTCAAACGGTATGTATTTTTCCCATTTCATTGCAATTCTCTAGCACTTCTGTGCAACATGAGGACACATCGACTTCACGTATTCTGACGCTTTGGTCGTCCGGTTTATGTATACGCTCTGTTCGTCTATTCTGTCCCTGGTTTTGCGACTTTCTTTCGAAAGCTGGTGAATCAGAAGAGCTTTCTTTCAGACTACTGCGTATAAATCGTTCCCATTTCTGTTCAAAATTTAGGGGGCGTTGCAACAGACGTCGCGAAAACGCCGTGGCCTGACCAAGCTGGATCCCCGCATCGAACGCCGAATAGACGGCCAAAAAAGATGACAGCTGTTTCAGCTGTACGGCCAAAACGAGCTTTGCTATGCTTGGAACTACACCATCCACTACGTAACTTTGCCATTACGATCGTTGAGTGGAAATATCCTTTTTAAATGCCAGAATTTAGCATGCCGCTGCGAGGACCTTGGCATTCTGTCTGTGTACCGGGTGCATGTATTTGATGATTATTTTTATGCGTTTGATTGTGTTAACCAAGGGTCGTTTGCGTGATTTCAAATAGAATTACAAGTTTACGCTCTTTAACTCAGACATAAACCGTTCGATATTCTGATCCTTATAACAATTTTTGCCAACTGTGCTGCTCTCGCAGCGCAGCAACCATTACCGCACGAAGATATCAGCAAAGTCAATGAAAACCTGGTAAGATGATTGGATTTTTCTGCAAATCGTTTCCGCATTTATGCTATTACAGGTTTAAAGTGTTCTTGTAATCTCCAGCACCGCGAAAGTTCCTAATTTCTACGAATTCGCGAAATGTAGTGCGTTTAATAGATACTCTTCGATTTCTTTTTTTTATTTTTATGGCAAAGACGGTGAATAAATTAAAAATCAGGTGTTGATCAGTAACAATAAGTTTTCGTACTTTGCTTCTGTTTTCACTTGGATGCGAAAACAGTTGTTCTCGGTGTGTTGAAAGATTGGCTTTCCCCTGCGATTCACGAATGCTATAACAACATAATTGCATCATTTATTGACAACTGGAATTGAACTAAAACATTGTTTCTCGTTCATAGGGTGCAATACCAAGACAGATAGAAAGATAGCGCTTTCGACGAATCTTCCCAAATATTAAAATCGATAAATCTCAGATAGAGAACTCTTGAGCTATTTTTTAGCCCCTTTTCAACTTTCGCGCTAAATTTTGTTTTGTTTAAATAGGCCCTCTACATTACATTCTTGTATGAAAGAATTCCCTTAAATTCGATACCTCCAGAAAATTAGCTAAGATACGCGGCACGTATAAAGTTTGTTTGTCATAATCATTTCAAAATACCACACCGAGGCGTCTGATATTTTCATTAAAACTTGTCAGTTCAGTATCAGATTTGACGCTTTGAAAAGAAACAAAATTGCCGCCGCGTTTTTCGAAATTCCGGCTCGCGTCTTTGTTAGCACGCTGACAGAAAACTATTAACAAAATATTTCCCTACAATGATATTACTTCCAGCCGAGAAACGAATGACCTATGTTAAAAGATTATCTACGCCATTAAGTTAAAAGCAAGCATTTACTGATGTTTATCGCTATGGGCAATATTGGCATTATCGGTTCTTTTTTGATAAAATATGAATAAATCTAGCTATCTGATGGGCAACCTTTCTTGACAATGTGTCCGACAAGTATGCGGTTTTTCTCCGTGTTTATATCACACCTTCGCGGGGTTTTATTCTGTTGAAGAAGATTGGTTTGTATCACAGTTCCCTCACGGTGGGAGTCGGAAAAGTATTTTATTTCCACATTAGGATAGATTACGTGGCTTCTAACAAATCTCTTGTGTTCAATAATTAGAGATGTTCGGTTTCCCGCAGATTATGAGACCTAGCGACCAACAGGCGTTCATTAGTTATTTATTTCACAATGTTTCGTCATTGTGCGATACATATATCAACCTTTTTAAAACAATCGTCTCTAAACGTAGGAGCCTCTACGAAACAGATTTTATATCTAAATTATGCTTCTTGTGATAGCTACATGTGGTTGTCTGATTTAAAACATACACCTTTATACATTTACAGTATACTTCAATTAGAAGTTGACCCTAATCTCACTAAAGAGAGAATATTAGACTAAGTCCTCATGTTTTGATAGAAAGAACTCTAGTCTTGTCAAACAATCAACAAAGAACATTATTGTACTGTTTTGTGGTTTTTAAGTAGGATTTTCTCAAGTTATGCCAATCAGATCAATATGATCTCAATATATCATTGTTTGAACAAATCATAAAAGTCTTTTTTAATAGTTTTTAATATGACACCACTGTGTTGTTGGTTGTGCCAGAGACATGTAGAAGAAAAGAACTTTCTAAAGTAAAAAGTAAAAGTAAAATATAGTAAAAAGTTAAAAAGTTCTTTTACAAAGATAATAAAAAGTCCTTTTACAATCCATGATTAATTACCTTTCTTTTTTCGTATGATTGCAAATTACTAACACACAGGCATTTTATAATTAGCTAGAAGAATTAATAATTAAGTATTATCTAATATCCTATAATCCTAGGCACTTTATACTAGTATGAGCTCAAAACATTTTTCATAAGTCATAATCTAAGATGTTCTCTATACATAAGAGAAGCAAAGACTAATAGAGCTTAATATACACATCAGTTTGAAAAGCTTACTGAATATTAAGTATTCATATAGTTGTAGATCTATTAATTATTTGTAGCATTCTGTGCTATGTGGCCTTGTACTGAATTTGTAATCACTGTGTGTTGTAGTTGTACAGTACTGCTCAGAAATAACCTAACAAAAACTGAGGTTTAACCTCAGCTTAATCATAATATAACTCTGTTCAGTGTTAGTTAAACTATCTCTAAATCACTATGAGTCAAAATATGGACTGTTTTCTGTATTACTAGATAATTTTATTGTGCTTTACTAAAGTTTATTACCATTTCTATCATTGTTTAATTTAACCTCAACCTCAACCGCACTGTTAGGTTATTTCTGAGTGGTACTGTAGTTGTATTTGTGTCTAGTTGATGTGTATGTTTTAATTTGTGAATAGTGTGTGCACAGCTGTCGTCATGTTACTACATGTACCATTGCTTTAAGTATATAATAAATAAAGCATGAGCAGCAATCTGTATGCAATTTACAGAATTGATTAAATATTCATTTCTTTTGAATTTTCTTCATGAATTTTTAATGAATTTGATAATGAATTATTTAAATTTAAAGGGCATATGAACTGTAACTTTTGTTTTCATATAGTGTGATGATTTTGGCACTTTAAAATACCCTCTTTTCAATGAAGCACTTTATTTTATATTAAAAGTTTGTTTTAACGGTCAAAATAGCATTCGAAACAGGCCTTTTCAACATGTCTGAGCACAACTCACAGCAGAGGCCTAGGCCTGAGTTATGATGTAGAAAGTTGTACCCACTATCAACACGAAGCTATTTATTAAATTTACCACTTAACGTGTGGCAGGAGAGAGGAACAGAACTTTCATCCCAATTGACACCAAACTCCTATGTGTAAACAACTAAGACCTAACGGAGGGAGGAAAACCGGAGAACCCAGCGAAAAACCCTCAGAGCACAGGAGAGACCAACTAAACTCTACTCACGTAAGTCCCAAGCTGGTGGAGGACGGGGTTATTCCCAAATGGTCACCCATCCAAGTACTAACCCCGTCCAACCAGGCTTAACTATTGGTGAGAGGCAGTGCACTAACAGCACAAGCCACCTGTGCTCCTCTATTATAAAGATTTACAGTGTATTAATTGTTGAATCCTTATTTATAAAATGCTGGGGATGGATCGACTTCACTTGGCCTTTCCACCATATATAAAATGTATACCAAGCTATTACAAAACTGCGTGTCATATTGCTATCATTTTTTACTATTTTTGTTTGTATTCTTTTTAAAATTGGTTTTTAGGAAAAGGCGGAGTATATCTTTGTGGCCATTTTTACTGTTGAATCAATTTTAAAGATTATAGCATTTGGCTTCTTTTTTCATCCTGGTGCATACTTAAGAAATCCATGGAATATACTGGATTTTGCTATAGTCATCATTGGGTAAGTCAGGAAATTAAAAAAGGAAAAAGCTAATTAATTATTCAGCTTGTTGAAGAGTCCCACCTGAGAAACCAAGAAGTGGAAACATTGCAGTAGAATGAACAGAAAAACAGGCAGGGCTGTCCTCAGAATATTTTGCAGGGGGTTGTGTGCTCAATTTTGCTGACTGCCACATAATCATCACTCGTCAGTTGCTGACTGCTGACTGAAATCTCTTGTTTGCTGACCATAGAACAAATAAAGCAATTCTTGGGTGGGGGCACCCTAGCTCCGGCCCTGAAAACAGGAGGGGTGGTTTTATCAGTGGCACTTACAGTGTATACAAGTTTAGGGAGGTTGGGTTGTTGGGTTTTTTTTGGGGGGGGGGGTGTGAAAATTATTTAAGACAGGCAATACTTTTACTGTCTAGAAAACGTTATGTCATCACTATTTTTAGATCATATATTAGTTGTTAATAAAAACTAACTACAAATGCCATTACAAATGCTGCATTGTGATTGGCTAGAGCCTAGATAGCTGTGCATGCACCACATGATCGTGTAGCTAATTGACAGCACCAAAAAAGATGGTGGCGGTACATTTAACCACAATGCCTTGCGACTTCAAATTAGCTCAAATAACAACTAAACATTGTTTATTATGCTGGATTAAGTAAGCAAGAACTTCATTCCTACCAAAGTTGATTGTTTTAAATCCTGTCTTCCAATAATTCTGCAAGAAACAATATTTAATGTGTGCAAAGGATTGTGGTTAAATGTACAAGTTGCCATCTTTTTCGGTACGGTCAAATGAGCCTGGCACGAGGCTACACTATCTGTCATTGGCCGATATTGAGTAGCGGCAAACATAAACGGTTACGTTGATAAGGCTAAATTGTTTGGAAAGTTTTTTGCTTTATACTTCTCGTTTTTCAAAAACTTTTAAAGATTATTCACTCTACTTTCTATTTCTCTCAGAAATTTTGAGCCCGATGAGTTCGTTTTTCTGACCGAACGCTAAACGATGCAAGCTGATTGGTTGCCGAGCGGTCGGGATCCTACGAAGATCCTACGATATTGATCTCGGGTCATTACGCTTTTTTCTCGGACCTGTAAGTTTAGGCGGGAAAATTTCTGGGTTTCTTTATACAAATATTTCAAACAATATAATATGGAGAGCAATTACTGCTGGTTTCCTTTAAAATTGTTTACCTAAAAATACGACAAATAAAGCCGAACTGGTGTAAACATGCAAGAAGCGTCACGAAAATAGCGAAGAAATAAGGGGAAAAAGGCTCTGCTGGCAGGGTAAACTAACAGGTAAAGTAACAGTGAGCTTCGAGATGAAAACAGCGTCCGAAAGTTTTCCCAAAAATCATATAGTAAATTCTTTACTAACCTTGTTTGTTCGGTTTGTACGGTCAAGTATTTGCCCTTAGTGTTTTTAATTTCGCCTTTTCCTCGCTCGGTTGATCTGTACGAAAACCTCAGGCGGCAAATGCTTTCACGAACAAACTTTGCACTCTGTTAATAATCCCTTTATTATGCTTCGACGTTTTGATAACTGTTTGACTCGCTCTTCTAATCCTTAACTATGGTATGTGAAACTAGAGGTTCTGTAATTTTGGGTTCTTCTAAAAAAACGTTTTTATAGGGAGACAAAAAATGGACGAAAAAATACGTCATCTTGTCACTTTGCTCTACATAACGTAACAGTTGTTTTTCTAGTGTAGGTGACGTCATGAATTTTCTACGAAATTGTGACGAAATCATTTTCTTTCGATAATAGTGTGGCATGAAGTGCACCATAAGGAAATAATTGTTGTTTTCTTCGTTTTTCGAAGGCTGATGACCATCGCGCTGAACACAACATGGGGCAACGTCAAAGCTTTGAGAGCTTTCCGAGTCTTGAGACCTTTGCGCTTGGTTTCTGGAGTACCAAGTGAGTTCTTGTAACTACGTCCTCTAAACAAAATAATTATTTTTGCCAAACAAAGAGAATGAATAATTTTTAGTCCCAGAGTAATCTCAACACCGTCCTCGTTCTTTATACGACGCCACTTAGAGCATTTTCACGTCTTCAGGACGACGTCAACAGCCAAAAGATGAGAACTGTTGCTTGAGATTGACTTCAATACGGACACTACAAACATTTTAGTACTAATACTGGGGCGTTTTGGAAGTCATTAAACTACCTTCTAAAGTTAACCGTTGACTTTTTTAAATTGTAAAACTTATCTTGCGTTTTAAAGTGCTTATATCACTTGTGGGGTTTTAACGTATTTGAATAGAGCAAAAAAAGTTAGTTAATAAGTTATTTTGCCGTTTTTGATTTACTTTAATAGTTTCTGAGATATAAGTTCATTTTTAAGCACGGGAGCCTGGACTCAGGAACCTAAGCCGACCATCTTCTTAGCTGGAACTCTCGTGCGTACTGGAAAACAGGTGTGAGCTCTGCATTTCGATTTTTCAGTCAAATATATGTGTTTTTGTGAATCAATAAGCCGAAACGTAGTTCTTTTGGATTGATTCGTTCCTGAGTCCAAGGCCCCCAAGGTGTTAAAATGAACGTCGGATATTTTTGAGAATTGGCATCTTCAGAAGGCAATATGTCAGGAACTATTTGACTAAATCAAAAACGGCAAAATAACTTATTAACTGATTTTTTCTGCTCTATTTAAATACGTTAAAACCCCACAAGCGATACTTAGCAGCGGCTGTACACAGGCTAGCGTTTTAACCGCCGTCGTCCTAGCATCTTAAAGTCCCTAATATGGTGAAGATAAAGATTGGGGGACGTTTTTAGGGTCAAGGACATGCACCACTGGCGGATTTGTGGGTGGGATAGAGGCGAGCGTTCCCTATTTGCAAGTGGCTTGTGCTCCCACGCTACGCAAAGTGTGCTCCCAACGCGGGAAAAAGTTTGTATAACTCAAAAGTTCTCTCAAAACGCAGAAACTCTTATTTTGGAGACCCTAGAATTCAAAAAATTCTGGGGGACCACGCCCTCCGACCTTAGATGACGCTCATTTAGATAGCTCTTCCTCCGCATTACCGCGTCTGAGTGAGTTATAAGAACAGATTTCAGTTCGATTTTATTTTTGTACTGATAGAAAATTTATTGTTACAAAAAACTTACTTATTTGTTACAAAATTGAAATAAAAAAAAGTTTTTTCTTCATATTTTGGCTTTTTTTACTATTATTCTTAAACAATTATCGAAAACTTACGGTAAGTTTTTTCTTTCCTGTTTTTAGGTCTTCAAGTGGTGCTCAATTCGATTGTGAAGGCAATGCTTCCGCTTTTTCATATAGCTCTTCTTGTTGTCTTTGTTGTCATTATATATGCTATAATTGGTTTAGAGTTATTTCTAGGAAAATTGCACCGAACGTGTTACGATAATGCCACAGGTACGTAGTATGTTTATCTTAAGTATTGATTGATTGATTGATTGATTTTAATTATTTATAAGCTTCGTCAGGACATAGGCGTAAGCGTAGACATAGGCGCAGACGTAGACGTAGAAATAGACATAGGCACAGACATAGACATAGACCGTACATAGACAAACGTGGACACAGACATAGACATGGACACTGACACAGACATAGACATAGACATAGACATAGACATAGACATAGACATAGACATACAATACAATATTTATTTATTGTCGATGAACGTGGGGAGTGGTTGCCCATTCTCCCGAGCCAGAGGCTCGTGTTACAAACGCTCGACCATTAAAATAAATATAAATAAATAAATTACAAGTAATAAATAGGTATAACAATAACAGTTATAAACTAGGCTTAAAAATAAGTTATAAAGAGCAATATAGATAATTATGAAGATATTACAATAATAATAGTAATTCAATTACACAGTACGGACATAGACATAGACACGGACACGGACACGGACACGGACACGGACATAGACATAGACATAGACACGGACATAGACATAGACATAGACATAGACACGGACATAGACATAGACATAGACATAGACATAGACATAGACATAGACATAGACAAACGTGGACATGGACACAGACACAGACAGACATGGACACGGACATAGACACGGACATGGACATAGACACGGACATAGACATAGACATAGACATAGACATAGACATAGACATAGACATAGACATAGACATAGACATAGACATAGACATAGACATAGACATAGACATAGACATAGACATAGACATAGACACGGACATAGACATAGACACGGACATAGACACGGACATAGACATGGACATAGGCACAGACATAGACATAGACATAGACACAGACATAGACATAGACATAGACATAGACATAGACATAGACATAGACATAGACATAGACATAGACATAGACATAGACATAGACATAGACATGGACATGGACACGGACACGGACACGGACACAGACATGGACACAGACATGGACACAGACATGGACACATGCAGACACGGACATGGACATAGACATAGACATAGGCACAGACATAGACACAGACATAGACACAGACATAGACACAGACATAGACATAGACATAGACATAGACATAGACATAGACATAGACATGCATAGACATAGACATAGACAGACATGGACATGGACATTGACGCAGACATAGACAGACGTGGATACAGACATAGACACAGACACAGACGTGGACACTGACATAGACCGACAGAGATATAAACATGGACACAGACATGGACTTGGACACGGACATGGACACGGACATTGCCATGGACACAGACATGGACATGAACTTAAGGCTCTTTTCCAGCGAATTAAAAACAACTCGCAGTGCTTGTTTTCTCCTTGTGAGTTCTTTTTAATGAGATAGAAGTACTCACAGAATGCTGCGAACTAGTTTTTGACGAGAAAACAAGCACTGCGAGTTGTTTTTAATTAGTGGCAAACACTCACAGCGAGCTGCGAGCTGGTTTTTGCGATGACTGGAAGAGAGCCTTTAGACATGGACAAAATGGAATTAATCTTAGAATAATGCTGTGTAGAAGCACAACCTTTAAGTCGTTATTGTATTTATCTCCATAGCAACGGTAATCTCGGATTCTCCTTGTACGAGCGTGGGTCAACCTGGTTATCATTGTAATATAGACAATGGCGAGGTTTGTCGTGAACCTTGGGATGGTCCTAATAGTGGAATTACTAATTTTGATAATATTGGACTGGCGTGTCTAACAGTTTTTCAATGCATAACGTTAGAAGGTTGGACAGACGTCATGTACAATGTAAGTTGTAGTCATTTAAAAGAATCTGACTATTTGAACAAGTATGTTCTAGGGATTTAGAATATGGCCGTTTATACGAGATATGACAAGACGCGGCTTGCACAAGGCCAAATAGTGAAATAAACTAATCTTATTTATTTATACTGGATAGCTCTATCAGTTGATAGCTAACTGTTCTCCCTGGAGGTCCAGTAAGGGCCATCCCTCATTGATCCAGTGTTTCTACAGAAGGAAACCGGAGTACCCGGAGGAAACCTGCGATGTTTGGTAGAGTCAAACTGGAAGCACTCTTCTCGCATGCGGCATGAATTTTTTTAATCAGATATAACTGCTGAGAGCAGGAATTGAACCCGGGTCGCAGAGGTGAAAGGCACGTGCGGGTGTATTGGTGCCACCAACACCCCGAAAAATAAAAGTAGCGTGCTGCGTAGGCAGTGTTGAAACAATAATCGAAATATAGTAAGGTTAGATATACTGCCGAAACAGAGAACGTAGTAGTCTAACGTTTCGAGCGAAGGCCCTTCGTAATTTCTGGTGTTTAGAAATTTCGGGCTGCAAGCAGGCTAGTATATAATGATAACACTGCAATGTCGAGAATGTATATCGCTGGCTGTAAAAAGAAATTCGCAATTTTTCTCTGGTATTTTCTTGTTTTCAGATCAACAACGTATGTGGCGGTTCTTGGCCTTGGATATATTTTATAACATTAATTATTTGGGGCTCGTTTTTTGTCCTGAATCTAATTTTGGGTGTTCTGAGCGGGTAAGTATTAATGATGAATGAATGAATGGATGGGATGGATGGATGGATGGATGGATGGATGGATGGATGGATGGATGGATGGATGGATGGATGGATGGATGGATGGATGGATGGATGGATGGATGGATGGATGGATTGCTTGCTTGGTGGTAGATAGGTCGGTGGGTAGGTAAATGGGTAGGTAGGTTGGTTCATTGGTTGGTTGGTTGGTTGGTTGGTTGGTTGGGTGCGTAGGTGGTGCGTGGATGGGTGACTGATTGGTTTGTTGGTTTGTTTGTTAGCTGGTTGGTTGGTTGGCTGATTGGTTGGTTGGTTGGTTGGTTGGTTGGCTGATTGGTTGGTTGGTTGGTTGGTTGGTTGGTTGGTTGGTTGGTTGGTTGGTTGGTTGGTTGGTTGGTTGGCTGGCTGGTTGGTTGATTGATTGGTTGGTTGGTTGGTTGGTTGGTTGGTTGGTTGGTTGGTTGGTTGACTGGTTGACTGGTTGGTTCATTGATTCGTTGGTAGGTAGGTTGTTTATGCATGTGTGATGGATCATTGCAATATGTAAACTATATTTAACATTATCATCCTCTCTGTTCCTTCCAGAGAATTTGCGAAGGAAAAAGCGCGGGCTCAGAAAAGCGGCGAATTTCAAAAATTCCGAGAAAAACAATTACTTGAGGAAGCCTTGCATGGCTATGTTGATTGGATAAATGAAGCAGGTTGGTGGATTTGATTTTTTTGGGACAACCTGGCCTGGATGTCAAATCAGCTTTATGTAGTCGCAATTCGAATGTGATGTCTTAGGATTTAGCTATTTCACAACCCGTTCTCTTCCTTACCTTTCCACACGCATTGTTGTTGTGGCATAATTTTATCTGTTTACTCTATCTAACGCCAGGATAGCCTGTTTTATGAAATTTAACTATTGATAAAATGATTAATAAAAGTAGTGTGCTGCGTAGGCAGTGTTGAAACAACAATCGAAATATGGTATAGTAGGTTAATACTGCCGAAACAGAGAACGTGAGTGGTCTAACGTTTCGAGCGAAGGCCCTTCGTCAGAGAGAAACGAAGGGCCTTCGCTCGAAACGTTAGACCACTCACGTTCTCTGTTTCGGCAGTATTAACCTACTATACCATATTCCGATAAAATGATTAGCTTGTCGATTGAGAGCTACGTGCACCCAATGCGCACCTAGTTTTTTAACTTTTTATTTAAAGTGCCAATGCAGCGAAATTTCACCGCAGTTTTTTATGATTGCATTTAAAATGGCGACGTAACATCTTTCGTAGAATTTCGTTTCCTTGCTTCATTCTTGAGATATTCAGGTTTGTTTGATATGCAAATGTTATACTTATGACATCACAGTGTATAATGACTTTTTGAAATAGCATCAATAGGCGAGTTTCAGGGTGTTGCGCGCGCATCATTTTTCCAAGAAACTGGCAAGCTCCACTCAAAGTAAACATACTGCTTAAAATAAACAAAGTATAGATGCAGTTTCTGGATATAAAACATTGTTATTCTGCTGTTGTTGGCTCGCTAGCAAGTCTGTTTGCCATTCCTTACTTTGTGGGGAGCCCGCCAAGAGCCCGCCAATTTCTTTCCAAAACGATGCGCACGCAACACCCTGAAACTCGTCTATTTTAGGATGGTCCAAATATTTTACACGCAGCTACACACGTTTAGTGACTAGTCATGACTACATACATGCAAGTGCAAATTTTTATTAAGTACTTTCGATAAGCACTCTCAAAGAAAATCATACTTTTCTAAAAAGTCATTATGCAGTGTCATGTCATAAGTATGACATTTGCATATCAAACAAACCTGAATATCTCAGGAATGAAGCAAGGAAACGAAATTCTACGAAAGATGTTATGGTGTCATTTTAAGTGTTCTTTCAAATGCAATCATAAAAAACTGGGGTGAAATTTCGCTGCATTGGCACTTTAACGTCAGAAGAAGCAGAACATTTTTTGCAGTTTAAAAATGTCGGCTATGCTCAACCGTTTCTTGTTTTATTCTTTAGAGGATCTTCCAGATGATGAAGAAACTGAAGACGATCGTAGGGGAAGCCATTTAACATGTAAGAGTTGTGTTTCTTTAAAGTGTCTATGAAGTTGTTTTATTGTGCAGAGGAGCATGACAGGAGCACTCACTGAAAATTTCAAGATAATCTGATGCGTAGTTTTCGCGCTATCAACTCTCAAAATTTGCCGTGGATAGTTTGTTTTGGGGGAAATTTGGGCTTCTTGGTATGCCTTATGACGTACGCAGATGGATCATTAATAGTGAAATATAGTGTTCCTATGCATAGTTGTCCATCTGCCTACGTCATAAGCATTGTTTCCAAAAGCCCAATTTTTCTCCAAGAACGAACTAGCCATGGCAAACTTTGAGAGTTAATAATAGCGCGAAAACTACGCATCAGATTCTCTTCAAATTTTCAGTGAGTGCTCCTGCCATGCTCCTCTGAACAATAAAACAACAAAAATGCCAACGAATTTTTCATTTCATAGACACTTTAACTTAAATTTATTTTATATATGTTTTATTTACATGTTTACATTGGTAAACTTTCTGGGTCTTCTTAGTATCTAGGACGCCCCATGGCAGCCAATCTTTGGTGGAAGATCTCAACGACGATAGTCAAGTACAACCTGAACAACTGTCATGGTTTGCTAAAAAAAGGTAAAGCATTCGAGATTATTTGAATTATAAAATATGAGTAAAAACACTCGTTTCTATTTTAACAATTTTTATGTGGTGATAAGTCTCCGTGTCAGAAGGGAGGGAGGGGGGAAGGAGGGAGGGAGGGAGGGAGGGAAGGAAGGAAGGAAGGAAGGAAGGAAGGAAGGAAGGAAGGAAGGAAGGAAGGAAGGAAGGAAGGAAGGAAGGAAGGAAGGAAGGAAGGAAGGAAGGAAGGAAGGAAGGAAGGAAGGAAGGAAGGAAGGAAGGAGTGAGGAAGGACAAGGAAGGAAGGAAGGAAGGAAGGAAGGAAGGAAGGAAGGAAGGAAGGAAGGAAGGAAGGAAGGAAGGACGGACGGACGGACGGACGGAGGGAGGGAGGGAGGGAGGGAGGGAGCGAGCGAGCAAGAAAGCAAAGAAAGAAAGAAAGATACATGAGAACAGACACAAATTGTCCGTCTAAACGATCCCAATATTAGTAGCAATGTTATCTTCTCGCTAGGCTTCAAGTAATTTAAATTCGCTTAATGTTCTTACTAAATTTCTGTTTAGGAAGCAGTTTAAAAAAAGACACAAGCGATTTCGCCGCCGTTGCCGCGAGTTTGTGAAATGCCAAGCTTTTTACTGGACTGTCATAGTTATAGTCTTTCTTAACTCACTATGTTTGGCCATGGAACATTACCAACAACCAGAATTCCTTACCTTATTTTTAGGTGGGTAGTTCTTATTCAGTTTCAGAGAAACTTGATTTCTTACACTGTCAAAATGTTGATTTGATCGGGATCTGAACTTGCTTTCCTGTTGATGATATTAATTTGCTGGTGGGTTTTTTGGTTGTTTTTTTTTTTCAGATAGAGCCAATAAAACATTCTTAGGATTATTTACCGTGGAAATGCTTTTGAAAATTTACTGTCTGGGACGAACGGGTTATTTTGGTTCGCTTTTTAACAGATTTGATTGTATTGTAAGTTAACCAGTATTGTAGTGGTTGTTGTTGGTGGTGGTGGTGGTGGTGGTTGTTGTTGTTGATGGTGTTGTTCTTGTGTTGGTGTTGGTGTTGGTGTTGGTGTTGGTGTTGTTGTTGGATGTTGGTAGTGGTGTTGTTGTTGTTGGTGGTGGTGGTGGTGGTGTGGTATTGTGTTGGTGTTGGTGTTGTTGCTGTTCTTAGCGTTGGTGGTGTTGATGTTGGTGTTGTTGTTGGTGGTGGTGGTGGCGATTGTGGTGGTGGTGGTGGTCGTGGTGGTAGTGGTGGTGTGGTATTGTGTTAGTGTTGTTGCTGTTCTTGGTGTTAGTGTTGTTGTTGTTAGGGGGTGGTTGTGTTGGTGTTTGTGTTGTTGTTGTCGTCGTTGTTGTCGTCGTCGTCGTCGGAGTCATTGTTAGCTTGCTGTTTTTCCATCTAGGTGGTCCTGGGTAGTTTACTAGAACTTGCCATTACAGAGTTGACTGGACTTCCTCCTGTTGGCATCAGCGTTTTTCGTTGTGTTCGACTTCTAAGAATTTTTAAAGTAACAAAGTAAGTTTTCGACAGAAAACCTCCCACATATCTTACGTAGTTACGTCTCTTTCTATATTTGAACCTTTTCCCATGGGAGGATTTTCAATGTAACGACTAGAATCGTCTGATATTGGCCAGAGTAAAAGGATAAAGGACAAAGGACTGGGAGCTAATTATCCTTACTTG
Source organism: Corallium rubrum (assembly GCA_964035015.1). NCBI lineage: Eukaryota > Metazoa > Cnidaria > Anthozoa > Scleralcyonacea > Coralliidae > Corallium > Corallium rubrum. Next base: position 8,359,698 of record OZ036004.1, read on the forward strand.
CAGCCAGCGGCTGAATTGCGAAGGTCGCAGATGAACGTGGCCGTGTCGAGGCATATCAAAGGCGCTCCAAGCAGCCGCCATACGACACAGTTCAGACCACGGATCACAGCTAAGATGTTAGGTGTTGATTTTATGGAGGGAGGAAAACCGGAGAACCCGGCGAAAAACCCTCGAAGCACAGGAAAGACCAACTACAACTCTACTCACATGAGTTCCAAGCTCGACAACGGGGTGACTGGCAAGCGGTCACCCATCCAAGTATTAATCCCGTCTAACTGGGCTTAACTTTTTGGTGAGAGGCAGCGCGCTGACAGCACACGCCACCCGTGCTTTCCCTAAAACCTATTTTATTTTTCAGGCATTGGACATCGCTAAGCAATCTCGTGGCTTCTTTACTAAACAGTATGCGATCCATTGCTGGATTGCTGCTCCTTTTGGCTTTGTTCATGGTCATTTTCTCCTTGCTTGGAATGCAGACGTTTGGTGGAAGGTTGGTACAGTCGCGGTACTTTAGCAAAAAAAAACCCACAATAATCTGTGCCAAATTTTACCCAAATGCAATCATTATACAATTTGAACTGTACACCAGTGAACATATTAACCCATTCAATGAAATAAAAGTAGTGTGCTGCGTAGGCAGTGTTGAAACAACAATCGAAATATAGCAAGGTTAGATATACTGCCGAAATAGAGAACGTAGGAGTCTAACGTTTCGAGCGAAGGCCCTTCGTGAGAGAGAGAGACGTTCACACAGCAACTCGGAGGGGGGTAGGTAGCTAGGTAGCTAGGGGGTGGCCGGGCGGTCGGATGTACTTCGTCAGTAGAAATAAACCTGAATCATTTAAAATGATTGTTTTTGTTATTTAGATTTAACTTCGATGAAACATCCGTTCCAAGAAGCAACTTCGATTCATTTTGGACAGCAGTTTTAACAGTTTTCCAAGTAAGTAAAAATTATCCAGGTAGCCACTACACCGCTGCCAAACGTTTGCGCATGCGTGAATTTGCTGAGTAAACATTGCAAGAGAAGTGGGAACTAGCCGTGGCGATAACAACCAGACAGTGAAGACTAAGTAAGACCCGACCATTCATTTGTGTTTTAAAAAAGGGTAAAGAAAATTACGTTTCAGAATATGTTACAATATTGACAAGGAAGCCATGCACAAATTACCACCTTAACGTTTTGGTAGTATGCTTATAATTTTAACTTTTGTGTCGGACTCTCGGACCAGTCTAAATATTTCAGTGTTTTCCCGCTCTTTTTTGAGGTTCGAACTCGGATGTCGCGCATGCGCAAAACGTTTGACAGCGGTGTTGGCATCCACTATTTTAAAAACAGTAGCGCCCAGTTCCCTTTGCGAGCGCGGGAGTAGCTCTGGCACTCAGAGTATCACTATCCAACATCCAGTAAAATCTAGTAAAATCTGAAATTTCGTCTCTGATATCTACTCATTCTACTGGCTAGTGTTGACCGCAGTTTAAAGGTCCAACCCCCTGGACTACTTGTTATTTTAGTATCCCTGCAGGGGGGGGGCGTATTTATGGCCCAGGAACTTAAAAAGTCTTAATTTCTTTTCAACCGTATTTGTTTGTTTTGTTGTAATAGATTTTAACAGGAGAGGACTGGAACGCCGTGATGTATGATGGGATACGTTCTTTCGGCGGGATTGGTAACCCTGGAGCCGCCATTGCGATATTGTATTTCATTATTCTGGTCATCGTTGGAAATTGTATCCTTGTTGAAATTATCTCAAATGAACTTACATTCTGGTTCGCATAAAAATAACGAGTCCACGAAAAAAGTCCAGAGTTTGCGTGAAAAATTAATTGCGTTTTTTAATACGTGCCAAACCCCTGAGTTTCAGCGTGAAAATTTCTTGAGTTTACGTGAAAAATTCCTGAGATCACGTAAAAATTTACAGCGGTAACGTGAAAATGTTTTTTGTTTACGTGAAAAATTCCGGCGTTAACGTGAAAAGTTCCGAAGTTCATATGAAAAATATTTTTTACGTGAAAAATTTCTTTGTTTACGAAAAAATTTTCCGAGTTCACGTGGAAAATTCCTAAGTTCACGTGAAAAAATCTGGCGTTCACATGAAATACTGACGTTTCAAGTGTAACGTTTAACCCCCGCTTCCGACCCCTGTTATCTGACCACTCAGGGTTATTCTCCGACGGCCCTGGGTGATCCCCTGACGGCTCTGGGTTATTCTCTGACCGCTCTGGGTGATTCTGGTTTATCTGGCGCCGACAAATTAATTTATGGTTGCTTTATCACGTTTGGTCGAACACAAACTCGTCGTGGTATTATTTTATTACGTGTAAACCGCAATTTATAACAGGCTAAAGCCACTAAGCAGCTAAATAATTTGATTGCTCAGTTCCCCGAAGCTGCTATAACACGCCAGTTTTCCTAATAAATCAATACTGCATGGGACTAATGTAATCGAGTGAAATGCCCAATGGGACTATGTAATCGAGTGAAATGCCCAATATTACTTATATTAAATAGCGGTTCACTTGAAGCAGAGAGAGAGAGAACGTTTATTTAGTATTTTATACCTTACGTCTTTGTGTGGGTAAAAGTTCAAAACGTTTTTTGTGAACGGATTCTCTGACGGCTCTGGGTGATTCTCTTAAAATGAACCCTATACACCCTAATCTTGAAACTTTCCATTCTTCTTTCGTTCAGCCCTTGACAATGTAAAGATATTTTATTGAACGTTTTCTTGGCCATTGCTGTTGACAATTTAGCAGACGCTGAAAATCTCACTCGAATAGAACACGAACAAGAGAGAGTTAGAAAGGAGAAGAAGAAACGGAAATTAATGCGGAAAAAGCAATCCATCGCGCAAGAATCGCATTCTTCCATACCGGAACCAAATGGGAATACGTAAGTATATTTATCAAATTCATTAAAAATTCATGAAGAAAATTCAAGAGAAGTGAATATTTAATCAGTATCTGTAATTCTCAAACTCATTAATAATTCATGAGATAATCAATCAATCAGAAGCGCTGAATTGCACCACGTGAAGGGACTTGAAATACCAGGGAAGTACTGGGCAGAGGACTTGAAATATTACTTCACACAATCGGCTATTCATCCATACACTAATTATTAATGCACTAATTCATTTTGGGAATACACTAAGTGATTTTGAGAAGTCATGTAATTCGCCTCGGACTGGAACGAATTCCGAGTACTTGAAAACCCGGTCTAGTCCGAATTGGAGGCCTTTACATATTACATCGCATACAGATTCGTCCTGATGTACATAAACTTTTTCCTCAATTTACTTACCTAAAATCACTCCAACTTGAAAAATAGTTTGAAAACATGGCTATTTAGATGCGTCCATTTGATAAGTATGATAAAGCATTCGCAGCCGATCTGTATCTGATTTACTACGGCTCACTTACAGCTCGCCTTGTAAATCAGATACAGGTCGCTGCTCATGCTTTATCTATTACATGTCATAGTCAATCGAGATATGGTCTGGAAACTCAGCTAAAGTCTTTGGTCTATCTTTTTGTTCGCCTTTATGCATTTTTGTGCACGGTGCACGGTCACTGAACACATTGTATTTTAGTATAATGAACGAATTGTCCAATAGCAACGTTTCAGTTCAATCACTCAGCCGTGCTATTTAAATATCAATAAACCTAAAACAAAGGTTGTGCACGGTTTAAGGTACGGTTCAACCTAAAATCACAGCTCATTATAGGTGCTTTGAAGTTTGCCGAGTTTCCAGACCATATCTCGATTGACTATGTACATGTGTTATGATAAGTTGTATGTACACATGTAGTGCATGTGGTACGTTTTGCGAGCTTGGTGTAACGTAACAGACGTTCGTTGAACGTTCGTCGAATTCAATTACTCAGAAAAGATTTCTGAGATCCCAGACAGAGTTCGAACCTGCAACCTTCTAAGTAATAGTTAAAATATGAGAGGCCGATCTTTATGGCCATTTACAATGGCGAGCCTAAGGTGAGCCATTGTAGATGCCCATAAAGATCGGACGCGAATATTTTAACTTACTTATTAAATTGTAAGTGTAAATGATGAACATTTTGTTTAAGAGTCGTAGGAAAGCTCAAATAAGATCATTTTAACTCAGAAAAAGCTGAATTTGAGCCACTAGTATCTATTAATTTAATATTCAAAAACTCATTAATAATTCATGAGGAAAACACAAAAGAAAATCATGACCGTATTGTGTCTTTATATGTGATAAAGATACCTCCTGATTTACATAAACTTTAGCTTTGATTTTCTCGGCCTAGACAAGGTTATTTTTCAAACTTACTACGCCAATGAACTTACCAAGTGGTTCGTTTTTGAAGCCGTTCAATAAACTCGCAGTTCGTGTTTTATCAGATATAAAAACACTCGGCTTCGCCTCGTGTCTTTATATCTGATAAAACACCCCTGCTCGTTTATTAAACAGTACATAAAGATCGGACGCGAATATTTTAACTTACTTATTAAATTGTAAGTGTAAATGATGAACACTTTGTTTAAGAGTCGTAGGAAAGGTCAAATAAGATCATTTTAACTCAGAAAAAGCTGAATTTGAGCCACTAGTACCTATTAACTTTGAAAAAACATTGATGTTTTATTAATCAATGTTTTATCCGTATTTAAAGATGCTGATTAAACATTAATTTCTTTTGAATTTTCGTCATGAATTATTAATGAATTTGATAATGACCGGTTAGACGCTCTGACCATTGAACCACTGAGGCCCAAATGAAGAGCTAAGGTTGCAAATTCATAGTCATATGTGCTCCTAAGTGGTAGCGTTTGCATACGAGATATAGTTACAGGTGTGTTTTGCGAACTTAGTGTAATGTAACAGACGTTTAATGTAACAGAAGGTTGCAGGTTCGAACCCTGTCTGGGGCTCAGAAACCTATTCTGAGTAATTGAGCTTGACGAACGCCCAACAAACGTCTGTTAAGCCCTAATCAAACGAGAACGCAAGTCATCGCAGGTTGGCAGTCAGAATTTCTGTGGCGGTCGTTCGAACACCCAAATTAACAAAATAAAGGTTTCATGAGTGTTTTAAACAAGTTTTAACTTTGTCACGGTACATGATATTTTCGGGAAACTATTCCGAGCGGCTGGTTGAGATAGCGTGACTGCCAACTTGCGATGACTTGCGTTCTCGTTTGATTAAGGCTTTATTGCTGGTGTGCATCTTACGTCATTGCCGCCATGTTGGTTGACGTTTTCAAAAGATTTTCATCATCTGCAATTATAATATCATCCAACATGGCGAAAATATCTTTGTCCTTCGAATCTCAAGGAATTGGTTGCACACCACCTATATATGTGTTGTAGGTTGAATTGTAGTTCAGGTCAATCTGTTTCAACCTATAATCTCTTGGTTATATTATTTCTTCTTCTCTAGAATGAAAGGTGTAAGCGACTCGTCAATGGAAGGAAAGAAGAATGGACTAGCTCCACCTGAAAATGTAAGAATATACCACCATGTGCTTAGCCAGAGCCCGTCCACCCTTCTTAAGCATGCTTTTCTGGCTATATATGGCCGAGCGGTGGCCGTACGGCTACAAGGTCAAGATCTGAGTGTTTAGATTTGAAAGCGTTAGGCTAACTATTTCAAAATTTTGTCGTATGAATAATAAAAGACTAGCGAGCCTTTTTTTTTTCGTAGGATCAAAAATTTGGCTCAAGACTCAGCCTCCGAAAATCTAATTCAGATCTTAACTCGCTGGAAAAGAGTAAGTTTATAAGCAGCAGCGACAACAACAACAACGACGACGACGACGTTGAACAGCAAACAACACTAACAAAACAACAAACAAACAACAACAACAGCAGCAGCAGCAGCAGCAACAACATCACCAGCAGCTACAATAGCAGCACGAAGAACAGACAGACAGACAGACAGACAGACAGACAGACAGACAGACAGACAGACAGACGGACGGACGGACGGACGGACGGACGGACGGACGGACGGACGGACGGACGGACGGACGGACGGACGGACGGACGGACGGACGGACGGACGGACGGACGGACGGACGGACGGACGGACGGACGGACGGACGGACGGACGGACGGACGGACGGACAGACAGACAGACAGACAGACAGACAGACAGACAGACAGACAGACAGACGTCAACATACATAACCACCACTACCACTCTTATCATCAACAATAATAAACACTACTAATACCACAACAATAGCAGTTGTAAGAAAATAAGTTATGCTGTATAAACATGCATCTATTCAATATGGACCACTTCCTCATTTTAACAGAGCTATCCAACCCGTCAATAGTACCGAAGCGAGGTGACTTCGTCGCCGACCAGACCGACCCAATGCCGCCACAAAGTTCACTGTTTATTTTTTCAGCCACTAACAAGTAAGTTATCAACCAAACGTTTTCATCTAACACTTTGGATTATAAATATTTCGATCACCCTCCTTTGCCTATTTCAGTTAACACTAACAGGGTTATTACAATTCTATTCTGAAGGATTCGAGTTGCTTGCTTCAACTTTGTCACTTGGTCCTATACAGTGAACTTTATTCTGGCGTGTATTCTCATCAGTAGTGCTTTACTAGCTGCAGAAGATCCCGTGAGAGAACACTCTGCCAGAAACGAGGTACTTACTAATATTATTGTAGTGAGAAGTTTACAAGGAACATAAAATGCTGACATAGTTTAACACACTCTGGCTTAATCACTGCTTATGCAGGACCTAACATTTCGAATTTTCGACACTCGTTGGGTCATGCATGAACACTAACTTTGTAAGTTACGTTCAAAACCTTTTTAAGCCAGAGTAGTTTCTACTGTTTATTTAATCATTGTCTAATAAACGAGCAGGAGAGTTTTGGATTTGAGAACTATTTTTTACATTATTTTATTATTGGTCTAGGTTCTGAAATACTTCGACTACTTTTTCACTGCCGTTTTTACTGTCGAAATAATCCTAAAGGTATTTGTCCACAATTCATTATATTAGAAAGTGGCCCAAAGTCATAAACTAGCTGAAACCGCCCGCGTCTTTCCCCCAGTACTTACAGCTCGCTTAGTAAAGTGAAAATTTTAAAGATAATTTGTAGCCTTCTTTTTGCTTCTAGCTTGTATCTTATGGGTTCATCCTTCACGAGGGATCCTTTTGTCGGAGTAGTTTCAACCTTCTTGACTTGTTGGTTGTCGCGGTATCAATCCTGGCTATTGTATTTAGGTAAGTTGTTTGTTTGTTTGTTTGTTTGTTTGTTTGTTTGTTTGTTTGTTTGTTTGTTTGTTTGTTTGTTTGTTTGTTTGTTTGTTTGTTTGTTTGTTTTTTGTTATAATCGTTATCACCACCACCATCAACTCGACCACCATCAACATCACCACCATCAACATCACCACCATCACCATGAACACCACCATCAACATCAGCACTACCACCATCATCACCACCATCAGCAGCACCACCACCACCACCATCAACATCAGCACCACCACCATCAGCACCACTATAAACATCATCATTATCATGATCACTGTCATTCTATCATCCATATTTATCATTATCACCACCACCATCATCATCACCATCTTCACCACCATCACTACTACTATCATCAGTACCACCACCATCATAAACATCATCATAATGATCACTATTGTCCATATTCATCATCATCACCACCATCATCATTACCATCTTCACCACCGTCATTATCATCATCGCTACTACAGTACTACTATCGTCAGCATCATCACCATCGTCAGCATCATCACCACCACTATCAGCAGCAGCAGCATCACCCCCACAACTACCACCACCACCTACGAGTATCATTACCAGCAGTGCTCACCATTACCACTACTACCACCACCACTACTACCACCACCACTACTGTTGTCATCAGCACCACCATCATCATCACTACTACAATACTACTAACAACAACAGCACCACGACGACCACCACTATCAGCACCACCACCACAATTACTACCACTATCATTACCAGCAGTGCTCACCACCATTACCACTACTACTCCACCACCATTACTATCATCATCGTCGTCGTCGTCATCATCATCATCATCATCATCATCATCATCATCATCATCATCATCATCATCATCATCATCATCCTATACATTTTTCTATACTTTTCTTTGAGAAATACGCATTTTCTTTTCCAGTTCTTCGCAGATTTCTGTCGTCAAAATACTCAGAGTGCTGAGGGTCCTCCGTCCTCTTCGTGCTATCAACAGAGCCAAAGGGCTAAAGGTAAGTCTAACCACGCACTTCGTCTCTTCCCAATTTTTTTTCAGATGTGACAAGCAGATATCAAATCACCAGCATTTCAGAAAGAAAGCATTAGTTATTGATAAGCCTACTTATTTGTGGGCATAGATCAGAGTCAATAAATGGTCTGGAAAATCGACAAACTTCAAAACGTATACTATAATGAGCTGTGATTTTATGTTGGACCATCTTGACCGTGCACAAACCTTTTGTTTTTCGCTTATAATATTTAAATAACACGACTGAGTGATTGAACCCAAACGCTACTATTGGATTATTGCTTCATTATATGAAGGTTAAAGCACGAGGGAGAGGTTTTTATTTAACTGTGAAGACCGAGCGCGAAGCGCGAGGTCTTTACAGTTAAATAAAAACCGACTCCCGAGGGCTTTAACTTGTTTATATACTTGCCACACCCTATTCTTTTGTTTTTCGGAGGTTTCTACATTAGAAATTCAAGCTAATACATAGTTTGTTTTTGAAAAAGAGCAATTAGGGATTTGAAAATTCAATTGTGTTATATGCGTTTTGTTAATTATGCTAATTTTTAACGTAATCCCAGGTTATTATTTTTCCGTAATAACCTTCAACCACGCATTTCCCCGGGAGAAATCAAATACCACCGCCTGCTTTTAAATTGGAGGTTATTACGGAGAAGTTAAAAACCGACGAAAAACAAAAGAATAGGGTGTGGCAAGTTTGTAAACTTTGTTCTCACCGTGCACAAGCTTGCATAAACGTGAGCAAAAAGATAGAAGAAAGACTTTAGCTGAGTTTCCAAACCATATACAGTCATTTGCATCTAAGCGAAAACACCGCCCGTCAAAACACGCTCTATTTCAACGTCAAGCATAAAAGTTTCCCTTGGAAACTAGCCTGCGTAGCAGCCGGTTTTTCGCCCGCTTTAAGGGCCCGCAGTAATTGGCTACGTGCTGTTGCGATGTCCCTGCCACTTTTTTTCTTTAATG
>OZ036004.1:8373967-8486467 GCA_964035015.1 Corallium rubrum
CTTTTCGTTTTGATGTTTATTTGTCTGTCTGTCTGTCTGTCTGTCTGTCTGTCTGTCTGTCTGTCTGTCTGTCTGTCTGTGTGTGTGTGTGTGTGTGTGTCTGTCTGTCTGTCTGTCTGTCTGTCTGTCTGTCTGTCTGTCTGTCTGTCTGTCTGTCTGTCTGTCTGTCTGTCTGTCTGTCTGTCTGTCTGTCTGTCTGTCTGTCTGTCTGTCTGTCTGTCTGTCTGTCTGTCTGTCTGTCTGTCTGTCTGTCTGTCTGTGTGTCTGTCTGTGTCTGTCTGTCTGTCTGTCTGTCTGTCTGTCTGTCTGTCTGTCTGTCTGTCTGTCTGTCTGTCTGTCTGTCTGTCTGTCTGTCTGTCTGTTTGTTTGTTTGTTTGTTTGTTTGTTTGTTTGTTTGTTTGTTTGTTTGTTTGTTTGTTTGTTTGTTTGTTTGTTTGTTTGTTTGTTTGTTTGTTTGTTTGTTTGTCTGTCTGTCTGTCTGTCTGTCTGTCTGTCTGTCTGTCTGTGTTTGTTTGTCGGTCGGTCGGTCGGTCTGTCTGTCTGTCTGTCTGTCTGTCTGTCTGTCTGTCCGTCCGTCCGTCCGTCCGTCCGTCCGTCCGTCCGTCCGTCCGTCCGTCCGTCCGTCCGTCCGTCCGTCCAACCTGCCTGCCTGCCTGTCTGCCTGTCTGCCTGCCTGCCTGTCTGTCTGTCTGTGATAATTAGTGATGGTCACTGCAACAGTGCACGTTTTCAGCTTTAGTAATCTTTTTTCTTTCTTTTCTACTTGTAGAGAAAGTGTATTGAGTTTGCTCTGAATGCAAAACCCATCCGTCAGTATAAGCCCAACAATCGAATGCAGTTTCACATTTGGAGAGTGGTGACCTCAAGAGCCTTTGAGTACATGATTTTTGCCTTCATCACATTAAACACTATTGTGCTGGCAATGCAGGTACGTAGCAAGGAGTATACGGCCTCAAATATGAATACTTTAGGTGCAACGTGCGCATGTGCGACGTCCGAGCTCGTCCTCGGAAAAAGAGCGGGAAAACACTGAAATATTTGGACTGGTCTGAGAGTCCGACACCAAAGTTAAGATTATAAGCATACTACCAAAAAGATAAGGTAACTAACACAGCTTGTACAGCAAATCAAACAACTGACAATTAAGGTTTTGGTTTATTACAGCATAATGAGGAACCATTGTTGTATACAAGAGTACTGGATGGCTTCAATGTTGGATTCACAGCTGTGTTTTTACTGGAGTGTATTTTAAAACTGATCGCATTTAAACCGAAGGTGAGCTTTTGTGGATTAGAATAGATACAGCAGTCAGGAGGGATGTACCAATTCAATCAAAGGATTTCTATATTTAAGACTAACTTGTTCACTGTTCCCTCTTTCTTTTTATATAGAATTATTTCATAGATCGGTGGAATTTATTTGACTTTATAGTCGTTGTTGGTAGCATCATTGACATCACTGTGGCAGAGATGAGAGTGAGTTTTAATTCGGAAACATTATTTTGTTGGGTTTTCTGACTTGTTCTGTGTTGTGTCGTGTCGTGTCGTGTTGTGTTGTGTTGTGTTGTGTTGTGTTGTGTTGTGTTGTGTTGTGTTGTGTTGTGTTGTGTTGTGTTGTGTTGTGTCGTGTCGTGTCGTGTCGTGTCGTGTCGTGTCGTGTCGTGTCGTGTCGTGTCGTGTCGTGTCGTGTCGTGTCGTGTCGTGTCGTGTCGTGTCGTGTCGTGTCGTGTTGTGTTGTGTTGTGTTGTGTTGTGTTGTGTTGTGTTGACTTGTGTTGTGTTGTGTTGTGTTGTGTTGTGTTGTGTTGTGTTGTGTCGTGTCGTGTCGTGTCGTGTCGTGTCGTGTCGTGTCGTGTCGTGTCGTGTCGTGTCGTGTTGTTTTATTTAATGTTGTTGTTGTATCTTTATATTCAATGTTGTTTCTTTATTCTCAATCAATCTAAAATCACTCCGTCATTGCCCACGCACTCTACATCCATATCATCTCTGAGACTCTGACTCTTCACACTCCCTCGGTCCCATGCCTAAACACTACAGTTGTCATGTTAATTTTACAGAGCGGAGGTGAAACAACGTTCAGTTTAAGTTTCTTTCGATTGTTTCGTGCATTGCGTCTCGTCAAGTTACTCAACCAAGGTGCTGGAATACGACAGCTGCTTTGGACTTTCATAAAATCGTTTCAGGTTGGTGATTTGTTGTTATTCATCCATTTTTTCAGTCATCCATTCATTTATCCACTCACCCACTCATCCATCCATTCGTCCGTTCACCCGTTTTGTTTGTTGATTTGTTTGTATTTATTTATTTCATTTGTAATTTTAAAATCCACCAGGCTCTGCCGTATGTTGGTTTGCTAATTGTCATGACATTTTTCATATTTGCTGTGGTGGGAATGCAGGTACGTTAAATTCTTCTATACCCCTTGGCGGCGGTATACAGTTTCTTGTCCTGTTTAGTTAAGATAATCATAGTCAATCGAGATATGGTCTGGAAACTCAGCTGAAGTCTTTGGTCTATCTTTTTGTTCGCCTTTATGCATTTTTGTGCACGGTGCACGGTCACTGAACACATTGTATTTTAGTATAATGAACGAATTGTCCAATAGCAACGTTTCAGTTCAATCATTCAACCGTGCTATTTAAATATTAATAAACCTAAAACAAAGGATGTGTACGGTGTAAGGTACGGTTCAACATAAAATCACAGCTCATTATAGGCGCTTTGAAGTTTGCCGAGTTTCCAGACCATATCTCGATTGACTATGAGATAATCAACTTTGTTTTTGCAAGCAATCCCGTGCAGCGTGCAATTTTCTATGAAGTAACCTGTGTCATATAATATTCTCAAACTCATTAATAATTTATGAATTATCGTAGCCAATCCATGAACGTATACAACCACACTGATCACATGCATGAGTTTTGATACCCGATAAAAACCTGTAGGAAACTTCCTAGTGAACTGGATCACATTTCTCAATCTGCATATTGAAATCAATGAAGCAAACACCGTTAATAATATACATGAAAAAATTTCTCAATTCTGATTGGCTGAGAGGAGTGCAATTTTAGTGTAATTCAGTGCAGAAAAATGAAATACAGTGCAAATTTTGTAATTTTTTAAATATGCACAAAAATCATTTTTTACTAGAAAAAAAAGCTCTTCCTGTTAACTTTTTTTTTCATGCATATTATTTGAACAAAGCATTTTGATTAGAAAGATTCTCTTTATGATAATTTTTTTCATGTATATTATTAATAAGTAATAGCGTGATTTCTCGTGCAATTTGAAAAAAAAAACATTCACTCGTGAGTTTTTCAAAGACCTCAAATAGCACTCGTCCTTCGGACTTGTGCAATTTTGATAGTCTTCGAAAAACTCACTCGTGCATGTTTTTTCCAAATTGCACTCGAAACCATGCTATTACTTATACAAATCGCGATGTGAATACTCGTTTGAGAAGCAAGATCAAACACTCGTTTATCGTGTTTCATCAGGGGACTCCAAACACCCGAAAACAATAAAAACATCGAGGCTAGCTACGCCTTCGGTTTTCATTTGTTTTCTCGTGTTTGGAACCCCTGATGAAACACTCAAACTCCTGTTTGATCTATTACATATCGATTAGTAGCTTTGTCTTACTGTGGCATTATTATGTCTTTTCGCTTTTTAGGTATTTGGAAAGATTGAACTGAATGATGATACGGCCATCACCGTTCACAACAATTTTCAAACATTTCCTCAAGCTATTCTAGTGTTGTTCAGGTACCTTAACCTTGCTCGTTAAAGTGTCTATGAAATGAAACATTCGTTGGCATTTTTGTTGTTTTGCGTAGTTTTCGCGCTATTAACTCTCAAAATTTGCCATGGCTAGTTCGTTCTTGGAGAAAAATTGGGCTTTCGGGAACACTGCTTATGACGTACGCAGATGGACAACTATGCATAAGAACAATAGATTTCACTATTAATGATCCATCTGCGTACGTCATACGGCATTGTTACCAAGAAGCCCAAATTTCACCAAAACAAACTATCCACGGCAAATTTTGAGAGTTGATAGCGCGAAAACTACGCATCATATTCTCTGGAAATTTTCCGTGAGTGCTCCTGTCATGCTCCTCTGTACAATAAAACAACAAAAATGCCAACGAAATTTTCACTTCATAGTCCTTATCTGATATATTACATCTCGTTCTGTAGATCGGCAACTGGTGAAAACTGGCAACAAATAATGATGACATGTACCAGTGCTGGATGTGATCCAAGATCAGAAAGTTCAAACAGCGACTGTGGAAGTCCTTTTGCTTACATTTATTTTGTCACTTTCTACATGATCTGTTCCTTCTTAGTAAGTCGAATTCACTTAAACTGCCTATGAAACGAAAATTAAGTTTGTCTTATTTGAAAGAACACTTAAAATGATAGAGTAACATCTTTTGAAGTTTTTCGTTTCCTTGCTTCGTTCTTGAGATATTTCAGTTTCTTTGATATGCAAATTAACCCTTTATAGCCCATTGGCCACCTTTAGTATTTTACTCTGGCTAACGCCAGACGATTTTACTTATATATATTTGCTATTGTCAAATATAATCACTTGACAATCTACATGTTTAGTGTTCTGGGCGAAACACACGCACATGCTTCCCTCGAATTATTTTGGTTTGATAATAGCAAAGATATATAACTTTTTTCAACAACTCATTATGCACATGTGACGTTAAAATGTTTAACCCTTTATAGCCCTGGAGGTTTCCAGTTGACAACGTATTTTCATGGGGAGCACGGGTGGTGTGTGCTGTTAGCGCGCTGCCTCTCACCAAAAAGTGAAGCCCGGTTAGACGGGGCTAGTACTTGGATTGGTGACCGCTTGGGAATGACCCCGTTGACGGGCTTGGACTCATGTGAGTAGAGTTGTAGTTGATCTCTCCTGTGCTTCGAGGGTTTTTCGCCGGCTTCTCTGGTTTTCCTCCCTCCATAAAATCAACACCTAACATCTTAGCTGTGATCCGTGGTCTGAACTGTGTCGTTGGCGGCTGCTTGGAGCGCCTTTGATATGCCTCGACACGGCCACGTTGATCTGCGTTCTTCGCAATTCAGCCGCTGGCTGCAAGTAAGGATGATTAGCCACCCAGTCCTTTATCCTTTATCCTTTATAGCTCATTATGCACGTGTGACGTCGCAACATGCGATACTTACATCAAACAAACTGAAATATCTCAAGAACAAAGCAAGGAAAAGAAAAACTGCAAAAAATGTTACTCTATCATTTTAAGTGTTCTTTCAAATAAGACAAACTTAATTTTCGTCTCATAGGCACTTCAACTATAAATTATAGCCGTATAGAGATGTGCTACCCAACGCCCTCTTGCATGCACAGTGCAATTTTTTAGGCAACACCAACAGGGTTGACGTAATTGTTGCTAGAAAAGTTGCGAGAATCATTGCAGCGTGTAACATACTGTGCAACAGTCATGATTATTGTGAGACAAGTTACGGGACTCATTGCAACGTGTAACATACTGTGCAATGGTCAAGATCTTTGCAAGACAAGTTGCACGAACCATTGCAGCGTGTGGCATGCTGTGCAATGACCATGATCATTGCGAGATAAGTTAATGCTGCAATCGTTTCTAGCTTGCAACTATCGTTGCAACTTGTCTCGCACGATTTTGATTATTGCACAGCACGTTTCACTTGTCTCACACAATTTTGCACAGCACGTTACACACTACAATAGTTCATACAACTTATCTCCCAGTATCTTGACTCTTAGCGAGAAGTAATGGAAGCGCAGAACACTATAAGAACGTTTGCAAATGAACCCACGTTTCAATATCCTGTCTTTGAATTTAGATTATCAACTTATTCGTCGCCGTCATAATGGATAACTTCGATTACCTCACACGTGATTGGTCAATCCTCGGTCCACATCATTTGGACGAGTACGTCCGAATTTGGGCCGAATACGACCCGGAAGCAAAGTAAAGAACTTTTACATTATAATTATGCAGACTGTATCTTATATCCCACTGGAATAGGTTTTAATTATAAACATGGAACGGCTTTTTCTTTAGGGGACGTGTTAAACATGTTGATATCGTGACCATGTTGAAACGAATAGAGCCGCCTCTTGGATTTGGTGAATTTTGTCCGCAAAGAGATGCATGTAGGGTTAGTATCCCCTTGCCTTGAGTTTGGGTCTTTCTTGATCCTTCCTTCCTTCCTTCCTTCCTTCCTTCCTTCCTTCCTTCCTTCCTTCCTTCCTTCCTTCCTTCCTTCCTTCCTTCCTTCCTTCCTCCCTCCCTCCCTCCCTCCCTCCCTCCCTCCCTCCCTCCCTCCCTCCCTCCCTCCTTCCCTCCCTCCCTCCCTCCCTCCCTCCCTCCCTCCGTCCCTCCCTCCCTCCCTCCCTCTCTCCCTCCCTCCCCTCCCTCCGTCCCTCCCTCCCTCCCTCCCTCCCTCCCTCCCTCCCTCCCTCCCTCCTGTTTTTACTTAAACATTTATATACTTATTTGTTTGTATTTCAGCGTCTTGTTGGCATGAATATGCCCTTGAATCGTGATGGAACAGTGGACTTCAATGGCACTTTGTTTGGGTTGATCCGCACCGCTCTTAGCATCAAGCGCCCAGAAGGTTAGTTGACAATTAGAATTAAACCATCTATAATTTGTTACAATTTTATTAACTCATTTCCTACGTGTACCATACAGGAAAGGTAACCCTAGACAGTGCCAATGAACAGTTGCGTGAGATCATTATGAGAGTCTGGCCTCGGACCAGTCCTGAACTGTTGGACAAGATAGTTCCTAAAGCTGAAGGTTTGTTCAAACTTCATTGTGTTTCTCGGCGTGGTTTTTGTTGTTGAATAAACTCGTCCGTACTGTACCACTGACCTCTTTTCCTTTTCAGACGACGCTGGCGTTACTGTTGGCAAGTTCTACGCTACCTATCTCATTCAAGATTACTTCCGTCGTTTTAAAGCAAGGAAGAAACCTGTAGCGAACCGAAAGACGAGTCACTCCAGCCAAGAGGACAAGGCTCTTGCCTTACAGGTGCTTGAATCATCTACCCCACTTTATATTAGCTCTGTTTGATGCTATAACTATCGTTCTGTCGTCTCATCTTCTTTGTGTCGCGTCAGAACGAGTATTTCGCGTTTTTGTTCCCAACGAAACGGTTATGGCTTACCACGTGACTACCCCACCCCCCAAAGGTTCGGTGTTTTCAGGGGCGTTTCAAAGTTTTGTGTTCTTTAGTGTTTTTGGACGAATGAATGTTTGATCCTTGTATTCAACTCAGCCATATTGAAGTGCCCTGTAGATCGTTCTTACTGACGTCACGACTTTTCCCCAGCTTATACTGTAGTGTAATGTTTTCTATGCTGTGCAAGAGCAAACAAAAATGCACCAAGGGCCAATTTCAGAGCGACAGGCCGTTTAGTAACTGAACTACAGGGAAACTAAAATATCAAATATTCGATTGATTATCACTAGGGCACCAAATTGGTTAATAAAAAAATAAGGCTCAAATAACTTCAAGGTTAATCAAAATTTTCAGATTTAAACTCAAAATGACTATGACATCACTTCTAAAGCTTGACTATAAGGGACCGTTCATTATTTATCGGGGGGGGGGGGGGGGATGGGTGAGAAAATGGGGGGACCTGAAATTTTTGCTACTTCTTTTGGGGGGACCCTGAAATAATTTATAAGTTCTTAAGGGGGGGCATGAAGTTTTTGTATTAAACCAGGATAAAAGTCTTTGATGATCAACATTATTATACAAACAAACATTTCTTATTGGGAAAAATCATTCAGAAAAGCCTTTAATTGGAATTATTTTGTGTTGTTTTGTAAAACGTAAAATAAAAGTAAAAGTAAACCTTAAGGCTCAGGTATTTAGATCCTGGTTGTGACTTACCATCCTTGGTGTATTCTGTTGGTGAATAGTAGTGGAGAATGGTTTATAATTTGAGGTTTAAGGTGTTAGGGTAATAATTATGATTGAGATTAAGGAGAAGGTTAAGGTGACAATTGGTTTAATGTGTGGGTTGGGTGTGAATTAAGGTTGGGGTTAAGCAGGTTATATTTAGGGTTAAGGTTAGGTTTAGGTTAATGGGGTTGAATTTTGAGGTTTTATAGGTAGAGTGGGTGAGGTTAGTTTTAAGATTAATGTCAGGATTGGAAGGGTTGGGGGGGGGGGGGGCACTGAAATTAAACAGGGGGGCTACCAAATTTTTTAACTTTGCTTGGGGGGTACCTGGAAAAAAATAAATTTTGGCAATTTCTCACCCCTCCCCCCCCCCCCCCCCTCCGATAAATAATGAACGGTCCCTAAGCTTAATGGAATTGTGTGCAAGAAATAGCTTTCCACGACCTTTGAGAAATACGCTGCATGAATCTAGCCGAGGGGGCAATGTAAAAGTAGATTTATTTTGTTTACTTGTAGATATTAGCATAGCTGTAATTGAAAACTATTTCTAGTAAATCTAGAACTTATTGCATATATTATTGGTATTGCATATATATTTGATATTTAACAATTAGACAACGAGCCCGAGTTTTCTATGAGCGAATAGTCAACGAGGCGAAGCCGAGTTGTGTAGTTGTTTTAGTATAAATTTACCGACAAAAGTTAAATAAATTCTCGACCATAACATATTCTTTGAGGCTCGTTTAATACATTTTTTAACCGCCAACAACAAATGTTCAACAGTCATTTCGGACATTTCCTTGGCCCGTACAGTAACTGATAGAAACGTAGAGTTTTCTTGCATAATTTAACATGGATTTTCATGTACAATATTGAAACAATATATATCCACTCATTTGATTTGTAAAAGTGACAAAAAGTTGAAAGAAACATTCAATTTAGCAGTATAGTTTACATCACGGAATCTTGTCAACAGCAAGCCTAATTTCGAAATGTGTTTTGTTTGCAGTTATTTCGTTTTAAACGAACACGGATAAACAATTTAACTTACCATTAATAATTTCCATTCTAACCATTTTGTAGCCGTTTTTGTTTTCTGCAAAACGTATTGCTTCGCCTAAAGGATTTGCATTGTAAACTTGTAAATTTATACTAATTAGTTGTTATAAAGTTGAATTCATTTTTCTATATTGCAAATGATTATTGACCAATACACAAGTGTATATATAAAAGTGGAAAAACTCTCCAACAGATTGGATCCTGTGAGACAGACGTAGGCCAATTTATCCTCCCCCTCTTCACCCCGGCCTCTTCCCGCACCCCGCATGCGGACATGCAAGACCCCAAAATTAATCTGTATGGGACGATGTTTAAAACTTCTCCCCTTGTTTCGTACACCACTGCGTGAACTTGCTGAATGCCTCGTTCTTTCGAGACTGGACTACAATAGCTGTGTTGTGGAGCCTATTCCAGCATATTTAATTAAACGTTTTTCCCGGATGCAATTATCTGCCGCAACTTTTGTGACTAATCACTATGCCAAAGAGATTGATTTACTAAAACTTGGCTAAAACTTGGCTGGCTACCCTTAATAGAACGTCGTGAATACCATTTGCTGAAATTAGCCCACAAAGCCCTGCATAGTTCAAAATGGCCATCTTATCTTCCATTGGAACGTTATATTCCATCAAGAACACTTAGATCATCATCTGATGGAATTCAACTGGTAGTACCAAAAATAGATGGCTCTTTTCAATATGCTTGTGCCAAAACTTTTAATCGTCTTTCAAAAGACATTAGGAACTGTATAAATCACGCACAGTTTTCCAGATTTTTAAAAACTCATTTTTTTAGTTCAGCGAAAGAAAGACATAAACGTTTCGAGCGAAGGCCCTTTGTCAGAGAAGGCCCTTCGTTTTGTCGCTCGAAACGTCAGAAAACTAGGTTGAATAATTTCGGCGGTACTACCTTACTATACTTCGATTTGTATTTCAACACTGCATACGCAGCACGCTACTTTTATTAGGGACTTTAAGAAAACACAACGACTACGACTATGGAATTTGAACAATAGAATTTTATGTCATATACAAAGAGCTTTTGCAAATGACGGTCCCAAGAGTAATGTACATGCCGTCGTGACTCTGTTGACAACGTAGAAAAAGCATTTTTACGTTGTAAAGACAACGCGGAACCTGAATCACTACAGAAGCCTTGGGAAAGCCATAGTTAATAGAAAATATACATGGTTTAGAAACCCGGCAAACTTCAAAGCGGTTAACAATCAAGCTACGATTCATGTTGAAAGGTACATGAAGGTGCCAAATCCTTTGTTTTAGGTTTATTAATATTTAAACAGTACAGTTGAGTGATTGAACCCAAACGTTGCTATTGGATGATTGCTTCATTATACAGAAAACACAATATGTTCAGTAACCGTGAAAGTGCAAAAATGTCCATAAACCTGAACAAAAACATAAAACAATGACTTTTGTGAGCTTCCAAACCATGTATATTTTCTATTAACTATGGGAAAGCTTAACCTTACTCTCGCGACTAGCATAGATTGAACAAGGGTATCTCTTCAAGAATTTAAGAACAAAACGAGTCTGTGCGATTATGTATCTTGAAATTTGGATTTACAATACACCACCATTTAATATCACTGTTAAACTTTCTACCGTAGCCGTAGTCCGTTGTCTGAATCTTAAAGTCCCTATTGTCTCCGACAATGGTTGGTTGCAGCTTGTTAAAGAATCTCTTTTCATGGGTACTTGACGTAATATGTAAAGGCCGACAATGAGGACTAGACCGGGTTTTCAAGTACGAGGAATTCGTTCCAGTCCGAGGCGAAGCCGAGGACTAGAACGAATTCCGAGTACTTGAAAACCCGGTCTAGTCCGAATTGGAGGTCTTTACATGACTTCTCAAAATCACTTAGTGTATTCCCAAAATGAATTAGTGCATTAGTAATTAGTGTATGGATGAATAACCGATTGTGTGAAGTAATATTTCAAGTCCAAGGACTTGAAATATTATTTCCAGTCCTTGGACTGGAAATAATATTTCAAGTCCTCTGCCCAGTACTTCCCTGGTATTTCAAGTCCCTTCACGTGGTGCAATTCAGCGCTTCTGATTGATTGATTATCTCGTGAATTATTAATGAGTTTGAGAAATATTCTTCAAAAACTCATTAATAGTTCATGAGGAAAATTCAAAAGAAATCAAAGTTTAATCAGTGTTTTTATATGTGATAAAAATACCTCCTGATTTACACAAACTTTAGCTTTGATTTTCTCGGCTAAGACAAGGTTATTTTTCAAACTTACTGCGCCAATGAACTTACCAAGTGGTTCGTTTTTAAAGCCGTTCAATAAACTCGAAGTTCGTGTTTTATCAGATATAAAAACACTCCTGCTCGTTTATTAAACAGTACATAATCTTTGGATTGCCCTAAGGACAAATGCAATACACAGGGGTTTCATTAATTTTGAAAGTAGCATGCTCATTTTAGAAAGTAGGCGGCTGAACGTGGAGGTAGCAATTTAGGACCGCATTTGTTGGGGTGGCGCACCCGGGAAATTTTTGAAGTCTAGAACCTCAGAAACACCATTTCCAGCACTTTGCTAAAATTATTGTAGTGGCTGTATTGAAGATTTGAAGTCAATCTTAAGCAACAGTTCTCATCTTTTAGCCGTTGACGTCGTCCTGAAGACGTGAAAATGCTCTAAGTGGCGTTGTATAAAGAACGGGGACGGTGTTGGGATTACTCTAGGGACTAAAAATTATTCATTCTCGTTGTTTTGCAAATATAATGCTTTTGTTTAAATGACGTCGTCGTTGAGGTTGCCGTCCTAGATCTTAAGGTCCCTAATACAGAAAATTATGAGCAAGAAATTACAAATTTCCACAGAAACCGGTTTTCTTCACATTCAAGTTCATTTGCGCTTTCAAGAGAAAATGGAACGGCTCAAAGTGAACATGAACACGGTATTTACAATTAAAATTTAAAACAATGATTATGAAAGTAGCCGGCGATGATTTGGAAAGTAGCCGCCGGAGTTCGCCGGTTGCCGGCTTCTAATGAAACCCCTGAATACATCTTGTCATTCTAATATTTTATCTTCAATCTTCTTGGACTTTTTCGCTGTCGAATGTGGTGAGTAATTACTGGAAGTGAGTCGTTGAAAAAAGAACGAAGTTGTGGAAACCTATTGACAAGTTTTTGGAAGCAAGAATTTCTTTCGTAATCGCGGTGCGTGAGATAGATATTTATAAAGTTTATTATAAGTCTTTTTGCATTGCTGGAGGATCCGTGCAAGTCCAGGTTCGTGTGTTGTGCGTGTGAAAGAATACAAATATGGAAGACTTTTGAAGAATCTGCAACCAAGTCACTGCAGCGAAATCGTCAAGTTTTAAAGAAAGATGACGTTTTGTTCTGGAACAAGGCATGTGTCCAAAGAAACTACAAAGCGACGTTGTTACAAGCATTATCGATGATGATGATGATGATGATGATGATGATGATGATCAGACGACGATGGCTATGATGATGACGATTATATATGATGATGATTATGATTATGATGACGATAGTGACGATTATGATGATTATAGTGATGAATGATGATGATGACGATGATGGCGATGACGATGGTGGCGATGATGACGATGATTATGATAATGATGATAATGATGATTATGATAATGATGATTATGATGACGATGATTATGACGATGGTGGCGATGATGACGATGATTATGATGACGATGATTATGATGACGATGATTATGATAATGATGATTATGATAATGATGATTATGATGACGATGATTATGACGATGGTGGCGATGATGACGATGATTATGATGACGATCGTGGCGATGATGACAATGGCGATGATGGCGATGACGATGGTGGCGATGATGATGATGATTATGATGATTATGATAATGATGATTATGATGACGATGATTATGACGATGGTGGCGATGATGACGATGATTATGATGACGATGATTATATTGACGATGATTATGATGACGATGATTATGATAATGATGATTATGATGATGACGATGATTATGATGACGATCGTGGCGATGACGATGATTATGATGACGATGGTGGCGATGATGACGATGACGATGATTATGATAATGATGATTATGGTGACGATGATTATGATTTTGATGATTATGATGGAAATGATGACGACGATGATCGTGATGGTGAATTTAAAATTTTCAAATAGCAGGAAAACTGGAAAAAAAACCTTTAAATAACTTGCCAAATATCACTATTCTACATCTGTCATTCTCCTAGAACTAGCGCATGCGCAAAGATGTAATTTTAAAATTACATAAATGGAGCCTTTACAGCTTGAACAAAAACTACTACAAGTCTAATAGTCTATAATTATATCCAAAGAGCAAAGGAATATAGTGTTTTATCTTTTTTCTTTATTTTCGTAGTCTTGCGGTTATCTGTGCAGTGTGCCCTCCACTTGTCATATTGCTTTGCCATGTTCTTCAACTGCAAAGAGAACAATACGAACAACTTATGGCCAAAATGACGTACGCTGATTGGCTATCTACAGTCGATACGTTTTGGCGGGAAAAGTCTTAGGTCCATTTTAGGACAAACAAACATACAAACAAACAAACAAACAAACAAACAAACAAACAAACAAACAAACAAACAAACAAACAAACAAACAAACAAACAAACAAACAAACAAACAAACAAGATTTGCGTTGTTTTATAAAAGACAACAGAAAAACCCCACCTCTCTCAGTGATTTAAATGCAGAAAAGCTGAAAGATGGTTAGGAACAGACCTAAACTAACAGACGTGATTCAAATTAAGCTAAAACAAACAAGAAAACGTAACCCACGACCTTGCCACACAAAGTAAATAATATACCTTATTTATATAAGGTCATATAGATGTTCAATATATGCTTGTTCTTTTGGCTCTGACAAGAAAACTAGAGCTCAGTTCACGTTTTTGTACAAAACCTGAATTCACACCATTTAATGAATTGACAAGGAAATCCATTTCGCGACAAGTTACGGTAAAAACGTGGCGGAAAAACGCTGAACTTATAGTAGGTTCTTATCTGTATCTGTTTTTGTACACGCGGGGAAGGCTCTGGTGACAGATTGCCATGACATTGATAACACCACAATCTTTTTGACTCTTTAGCCGAGAGTATGTCCACGTAATATACCATTCCTTTAAAATTGTTTCCATCGATCGTTCCTTTATGCTTTTTGTATTGGGTTTTGACTTTTGTGTCGTCCAAACATGAAAACATGTCGATTTTCGTCCATTCCTGACAATCAAACGGGCGGTGTCTTCGATCAATTATGTAGTTGTTTACTTAAGCTTCTAAACGCTCTGATGTAAAGTTAAACTAAATGATTTCTGTTTTGGGAAAAAGTGTGTTCTGAGAAACCTATATATAACAAATCTTTAGATGAAGGGTACCTAATAAAATCAGAATGGACAACGAAGGTTGTTGTGAATTGTGACAGAAGTACTGCGTATTGCTGTCGCGATAGCTTCGTTACAAACTAGATTACTTACTTGCTCCTCAAAAGCTGATGATCCAAAAGATATACACTGGATACCCCTAGGCCATCTCTCTTGCAATTCAGGCCGCTTATCCGATATACCAGTCACTGAGAAATATGTTTTTTTCTTCCTGGGCTGAGCCATGCGTTTTCGCCCGACTTGACTGTTGTAGATTGATCATTATCTTATCTCTTGCAATGTGTGTGCAATTGTTGTATTCTCTCTCTCTCCAAGCACAAAAAGGTTGTAGTTTTATCAAGACGTCTTTCACGGTAGTTCGAAAGCTGAAATACATCGGATATACGGCTTCAGTTTCTTGGGACTGCAATATAACAGAAATAATTACGTTATTCTTCGACGGCTACTCCGCGCGCGCACTTTCATCGTTTGATTGATACCTTCGTGAAGGATACTCTTTCTCTATATAACATGACTGCATAGTGCACAACATTATCTTGAAGCGAATCAGTTCAATATCAAGTAAACGAACTCAGAGCCATGATAATAACCGTACCGGCAAATGGACTTAGGCGCAACTAGTGCGGTTATGCGCACTTGTGCGCTTAACCAATGCGCTTATGCGCAACTAATGTACTTATGCGCAACCAGTGCACTTTTGCGCAACCAGTGCGTTTATGCGCAGCCAGTGCGCTTACGTGCAGGCAGTGCGCTTGGCATATTACGCAAGCAAATGCCCCGGAAAAAAACACATCGGAGAAAAGAACCGGCGAAAGTGCAAGGGAAACAAGCCGCATGGATACTGTGAAGTTGGAACCTGCTAGATTGCGACTTACCTTGGATTTCTTGCTTTGACGTTCTTGCTGATTACCAAACAACAGACGCATCTGTGGCAAAACTGGTTTAGATAGCAGGAGAAGGTCAACAGACGGCGTGCATCTGGAGGGGAATATTCCTGATATCCAAACTTATGATTTCCAACACCAGTCTAACTCCACGAAGATTTCCAAAATTGTGTGTGAAAGCCCACTTCGACAAAAACCGTTGCTAAAAGAGTTCAGTCTTGCTCCTTTAGCATAATAGTCTCGTCTTATCTATCGCTTGGTTTTCCAACACTCGTCTGTCGGCTTGTTTACGGTCGCCGTCTTGCTTGTTGGACTCTTTTCTGGCTGAATCTTACCAAGGTTATCACTCTCGCACAACGTCTGCCTTTCCAACAAACGCTACATTGTTTTGTGCTAAATAAAGTTAATAACGCCTTTACAGATGTCCATGCCTCGATAAACACTCTGCGTTTTCTGTGCACGATTCTTCTGCATATTGCTTATCCCTCCAGGGTACACGTTAGAAATTCAAGGACACGACATCACATTATCAATGACTTGTCTGTAGTTACTCCACGCAGAATAAATCGGTTGTGATTGTGTGATTTACCACAGATGGTGTGCGTGGTTGTTCACTAAGAAAATCATGTCTCAGTTATCTTATTTTTTACTTGTCGTTGACTTGCATTGTATCGTGCGATAAACTAAAATCTGCTTATCGTTAAAGTCAACGTCGTGCGTTTCCGCGTACTATAGATAACGGTATTTGTCTTGTGTCGTCGATGCCTTCGATATAAAGGCGATTAGGTTAAAGGGCATTGGCAATAAAAATTAAGTTTGTTTAATTTGAAAGAACTCCTGAAATTGTAATAGAACATCTTTTACAACTTTTTCGTGTCTTTCTTCATTTGCAAGATATTTCAATTTGTTTAATATGTAAATGATGGGCTCTGACGTCAGGAGCAGGGTACAGTATATTTACACAAAGCGAAATCACTTATGAAGTGTTCAGTGTCACAAGGTGGTTTTATGTGCACAGTTTCAAGTCGGATTTCGTTGGAAAAAATTTAAAGATATAACTAATTTTGCAACGTATGAAAATATTGTAATGAGTAATGATTTATTTAACGTCGTAGGCACAGGATGTGGTCGCCCAATCATCCGAACCAGAGGCTCATGTTAAAAGTGCACGACATAAGCTAAGACCAAAGTGTTGATTTTACGGAGGGAGGAAAATCGCAGAACCTTGCGAAAAACCCTCGAAGCACAGGAGAGATCAACTAAACTCTACTCACATGAAATTCAAGTTCGAGAACGGGGTTATTCCCAGACGGTCACCCATCCAAGTACTAACCCCGTCCAACTGGGATTTAACTACAGCGGTGAGAGGCAGCGCCCTAACAGCACACGCCATCCGTGCTTTCCAAGCTCCTGACGTCGGAGACCATCTCATTTACATATTAAACAAACATACGAAAAAATTGTAAAGGATTACAATTTTATGAGTTCTTGCAAATTAGACAAACTTAATTTTTGTTACAAATGTCCTTTAAGTCACAATTAATACTTTTATATTATGTAGTCCTGAGAAAACGACGAAAAATATATATCACCGGCATTACCACATTATACAGAATTTGTTGACATAGCTCTCGGCAACAGCCCTGTGTCCGGGTTCTATTCGTAGCCTGAAGGGCTTGATGTTGCATTTTCACAATTGGTACTGGTTTGGTCTTAAAGTGTATACATTCTTATGAAAATCTTAATGTTTATATCTGACTGTTTGCTGTTTTGTAACGACAATTCAGGCAGGGGGGTTCCTCTGGACTTAGCCTTCGTGCTAGTTGTTGTTTTTTAACCCAATTCAGCGCAGCGCACAGGCTATTCTAGGCAGGGTTGTGGTTGATGAGAGCTCGGTGCGCTACACTTTATCACTTGTCTAAGTGTTTCTCCCTTTTTCCTTCCAGGCTGGACTGCGAAGCATTCATGGACTTGGGCCGAAAATTCGTAAAGCGATGTCGGGAAAGATTGAAGAAGAGGAAGAAGAAGAACAGAGGAGGAAGGCGGAAGAGGAGAAACCAGAAACGATAACAGAAGAGAAGGTAAGCACAAAGAGACACGGTTGACTAAGCAGGGAGATCGTTGATAAGTTACTGTAAAGTGGGTTAGGTAGGGATAATGTTGGATAAGTAGAGATAATGGTGGATAAGAATGATTAATGTTGGATCAGTAAGGACAGTGTTGGATAAGTTGGGACACTGTTGGATAAGTAGGGATATGGTTAATAAGTCACTCTATTGTGGGTTAAGTAGGGATAACTTTGTATAACTAGAGATAATGGTGGATAAGTGAGATTAATGTTGGATCAGTGAGGACAGTGTTGGATAAAACGGGACGTGATTGGATAGTATTGATGTTGGATAAGTAGAGATAATGTTGGACAAGTAGAGATAATGTTGGATCAGTAATGTCAGTGTTGAATAAGTGGAGACATGATTGGGTAATAATGATCAATGTTGGATAAGTAGAGATAATGTTGGATCAGTAATGTCAGTGTTGAATAAGTGGAGACATGATTGGGTAATGATGATCAATGTTGGATAAGTAGAGATAATGTTGGATAAGTAAGGTCAGTGTTGGATAAGTGGAGACATGATTGGGTAATAATGATCAATGTTGGATAAGTAGAGATAATGTTGGTACTTGGATAAGCCGATAAGCAGGGTTAATGTTGGATTAGTAAGGACAATGTTGGATAAGTAGGAACATGACATGATTGGGTTATAATGACGATTATTGGATAAGTAGAGATAATGTTGGAAAGTATGGTTAATGTTAGATTAGTAAGGTCATTGTATCGACAAAATTTCTTTAGCAAAATGGTGTCTTTGAACCAGTCATTGTGAAAGGAACGGGCAATGGCCGACGTCATTCCGACAGTGAAGCCACTGG
Source organism: Corallium rubrum (assembly GCA_964035015.1). Taxonomy (NCBI): domain Eukaryota; kingdom Metazoa; phylum Cnidaria; class Anthozoa; order Scleralcyonacea; family Coralliidae; genus Corallium; species Corallium rubrum. Next base: position 8,392,209 of record OZ036004.1, read on the forward strand.
CGATAAACCAAAAAAGTAAGACCATGTTGAAATGAATTTTATAAGAATAGAAGTAGAGAAGTATGGTCTTTAATGTTGAAATTCACCACATGAATTATAGTTATTATTATTGGTAATTATTATTATCTTGTTAACTGATTGCTCCGTCATTGCGGGAAAAATATCCAAATATATTTCAATTTTTTTCTTAGGGGTTCTGGTCGTCGCCGTGCTACATCGTTTCGTATTTCCGATGTGTTTAAACGGCGTAGCGTTGGCGCAGATTTCGAAAATAAGTTCGCCGCTGAAGGTGATATCCCCGTGGAAGAGCCCACTCAGGTTAGTGAAGAGCGAAAGGAGTTTAGTTGATTTCGGCACCAGTCTCTCTGGAATGGGTTTAGCCAAATTGGTTTTGCATTCTGGATATTTGCGCATATAAAGGTTTATTTCCTAATATACACAAGGGAATGTGTGCGCGCGCATTTGTCAGCTCAAATGCACGCGCATTGATTTCTGTGAGCGCGCATGTGTTTGAGTCACTGATCTCAAATAATAGACTCATTATACTGGATAGAGCATCCGGTGCTCGCTGTGAAGTCGGAATAAATTAGTTTCGGTTATTTCAAGTGGGACCCACTTGGTTTTCATACAGCCACTTTTAAGTTCTCCCATAACGACAGATACATGTTACAAAAATTTAGCTGGTTTTCGTTAAAAACCCGATCATTTAAAGCGAAAACCAGAGGCGAAAACTATGATTCAGCAATATTGTGGGTCCCACCGGATATGGTGGTCGCGAGATTTTTAGCCTCACTTCCGACTTCAATTTTTGCCAGGCGCGAAACAATAGATGCTCTATCCAGTATAATGAGTCTATTATTTGAGATCAGTGGTTTGAGTATACTGTATGCGCGCACATTCATATGTGTGCGCATTTGTGTTTGCGCACTTCTATGTTTGCGCTCCAATGTGCGCGCGTAGATTTGTGCCGGCGCATATGTGTTCGAGTGTGCATTTGTGTTCGCTCACATTCATGTGTGTGCGCATTTGTGTTTGCGCACTTTTATATGCGTGCGCTCCAATGTGCGCGCATAGATTTGTGTAGGCGCACATGTGTTCGAGTGTGTGCGCATTTGTGTGTGTGCGCGTTTCTGTGTGCACACATGTTGTTGAACGTATGGGTGCATCTTAAATATTTATCTTTTCGGCGGAGGAACGTTTCTTCGCCATCGAATCTCACCTGATAATTTGGCGTTTCTTAGAATGAACCTGTGATAGAAATTCCACCACCTCCCGCTGAAGAGCCAACCGATGACGAGGAAGCGACGTCGTCGTCCGATGAGAGCGCTTCGGGAGAGAGTGAGCCCGAGATAGAGCCGAGCGAGATGCCACCGTCGGCGGTAGCTGATTCTCCAGTCGACCTCAAAACGAGCAAGAGCCTTCCCGATGACGAGTTGACATTGGATCGAAAAAGCCGATCACCGGTCCAGGAACGGCGACGCAGCAAGAGCGACTCGCGGGTAGGGCAGGAGTTAGAGGACTACGCGGGTGACGAGGGACATTTCCTGAGTCCCGATGATCCCTTTGTCCAAGCTGTTCAGCGCGAGATTTCTGAAGCTTTTAATGTTTCGGATGACGACTTGAACTTCTTCGCCGAGGAGTTACTCACTGAGTTGGCATACATGGATGAAGAAGATGGCAATTTCGGAGATAGAATGTTATCCTCGTCCACCGTCTTTACGCCATCTTTATGGCAAGAAACCTATCAAAACCTACCCGACGATTACACAGTCACCGACGTCTGACGCGCTTATGTGTCCCACACATAATGGGGGAAACAGAAAAACCGTTTAGCGTCAAACAACCACTGTTGTCTACGTAACGACGCTGGTCACAAATAACGAAGTTTTTTGGCGCAAAGAAAATTTTTTTTGCCTTCCAAGAATTTGCACAGGCTTGCAACTACCCAGCTTCTACGAAGCTTCACTGAAGTCTAGCACCAGAATTTTTTGACGTGATTTTTTTGTCGATGTGGTACGGTATCCGATTTTTTTTCTCGTGCGACTCGAAGAACGGCGGTAAATCGGAAATTCGACATTTGATATGTTTCTAAAGATTTTCGTAAGATTATTTATTATTTTGGGAAGGAAACGTAAATGTTTCGCTAAAGAAGAGTACATTGCTCATTAGATGAAAATCAGGGTTTTTTTATTTCCAGACTTTGGTCGGTTTAATGGTAAGCACAATAGTAAGATTTTTTTGAGAATTAAATTTTTCAGAAGTTTGTTGACACTCAACAATTGTTCTTAATATGAACACTGGAAGTCTTTTTTTAGAAACCGCGGACATTCTTGTTTCCAGGGGTACCTCGGTAAAGGTCTGGAAACGAGGGTGGGGCCGCAGAACTCGCCTGGGATCTGGGGAGCACAGACTAGAAGATATACGTCATTCAACTTCCATTGTCATGTTCAGAACAAAAACCTTTAGTATAAATGTCAATGCGACAGACGAGGAAATTAACAATTTCAAAGCACGTTCAAAGAAAATGATGTTTCTAAAAGTAGGAAAATGTGTATTTATACTAAAACAATTATTCACCTCAGGCTCAGTGAATATCGGTAATAATAACCTCGACTTCGTCTCGGTTATTATTCACGTATATTCACCTCGCCTTCGGCGAATAATTGTTAATTAATAGTCACCCCTTTGTTTAGGCTGCCAAAATTGTGGGATGCGAACTTCTCTTTGCGCATGTCACAAAGTCGGTAACCGTGACTCACAAAGTAATAGAGCGTTTTCATCTGACGTCACGGCGACCATATTGGTGTACCAAAACAATGAAATGGCGGCCATATTGGTGTACGGTATGGGAATTAGCTCTTTCTTATTCAAATATTTCGTATTGTTTCACCACCCCAATGGGCCACCGATCACGTGAGTGAAAACGCTCTATAGCATGGTATTTCAGGGTATTGGTGATTAAATGACCCCCCCCCCCTCCAGCTTCAGAAGTTACAATCAAGCGGTTGCAATCGTATATATCTGTCTGGCTACCACTTAGCTCTAATACACGTCATATTTTTTAACACAATATACTTCTGAACAATTGAGCAGATGAAGTTAATTAGCTTGCAGCGCTGTGAATAACTTTGTTCCAAGATGTTCAAATCGGTGTATATTTTCTGTATTGTATTGAATAACTGAATTTAATTAAATAACTGTATTTTTTCACTTGCACACTTTTATTAAGTCTAGAATTCTTACAGTGCTATGGCCTACCTCTCTTCCCCACTCCTCTCTCTCCCCCACTGACCTATAATAAAACTGGACTGTGGGTGCCCTATATCAATGACTGGCAATGCGTGACCAATCCAAGATGGCGGTTTACGGGTTCTTTCCAGTGAACTCTATATATAACTGGAGTGATATCTGCTGCATAGAGATCATATAAATACTAGAGGGGGCATCCTATCCTAATTTCAGCCAACCACGGGTAACCAATTGAAAGCCGCCATCTTGGATTTTTTTAGAGGCAAACATAGGCGCGTTGGTTGGCAAAGGACTGGGTCTAGTACATTTGCCAACCAATTGACTGAAATATCCAGCATATCCTCTCATTTCGAAATGATGATTATCGTCATTTGTGAGATGTCGTTGAATTAACAATAATCATCATTTTAAAAAAAGAATTCCAAACCCCCAACTCAACCCCCACTTCTAAACCTGACCCTAACCACAACCCCCCTGACAACCCTAACCCCAACCCCCCGTTGGACCTAACCCTAACCACAACCCTCCGGGAAAAAGTCCCGCCTCTCAGACCCCGACCACAACACCCCTACAATTTATTTTAACATCCCGCATGTGGACAGAATCTCACTTGAGTATCATGATAATCATCATATTCGACTGTGTGAAGAAATGATGATTATCATGATACTCAAGTGAGAGGACATCTTGGCGGCCCCCATGTGGTTACCAAATTTTCCCGCCAATGCCCCCTCTAGTATTTATATGATCTCTACGATCTGCTGGTCATTGACCGGGATAAAGATTGAAGCCAAACATGGCAGACATGTAGGCCTGAAGTACGTATAGTTCCAGTCTCCTACGCGGTCTTGACCAATTCAGACTTGACCAGACCACGTAGAAGACTAAAACTATACGTACTGCAGGCCTACATGCCTTGTTATATATAGAGCTCACTGGTTCTTTCACCCATAGTAATAACCGCTGGCCTTTTTCTCATAAATGAATTTACAACTGAATTGATCGATTTGCAGACGCGGCTGAGCCAGCAGTCAAATACACAGTCTCACATAGTGGACAGAATACGGTCGGCGGTTGCTACCATGAGAGAAACACACCTATTTCCGCCATCTTTTTTACGGTCACGTTTTGGACGGGACCCGCAGTCTAGTTATATATAGGTGAGTGTTATGACCTCACGCATTGCCTTTAAACTTATGATGTTTCGTGAAATCTTCGTTCAACGATCGGAAAAGTTCTCGTTCAGTGTTCAGTAAGTAGACGTGAACTTTCGCCAAACTCTCTTCGTTGCAAACATCAAACAGATAATGAACTCCTTCGACCAATGTATCGCGTATACATCCCGGCATTCCTTGCGTCGACAACTGGTGAATACAATCGGCCAAAAAGTAAATCGAATACTTGGATATCACGTCTTTGTGCGAGGTCAATTCTTGGTAAAGCCGGGACATTTTTTCCGCACAGCCCGCAAGGATCGTTGTAGAACCCGACTCCGTTGACGCCTTTGATCCTTGGGTGAGAAGACCGCTGAGAAGATCGCGGACGCAGGGTAGGAACACGTGGATTATTCCATACACGTGATCAGGATAATAGAACAAAGTCCAGCTTAAAATAGTAAACCTCGCCGTGAAGAGACGCGAGAATAGCCGCAGGTCGTTGACCTCCAGATCGTGGGCGAGGGCCAAGGCTTGAAAAACAAACGAAATGTCCTGGGGGTACAATGACCCGCTACCAAGCGTCACCACTGCGGCGATGATTTCTAAGACGATAGTCAAAACCTCAATGTCAGCCGTTGCTCGGTTTAACAGCGTGATAAACACCTTCCCGAAGCTCGCGCGGAGTCTTTTCCTCCGTTGCTGTACGAGTTTCTTGGACAATAAACTCTTCACGACTGACAGTCCAGTGAGGAGCTTCAACGGTGGTTCCTCGTCAATTTCAATCACGCTCAATTCCACGACAGTCTCCAAGATGGCGGTACAATTCTCGCCTTCGTCAGCTTCAAGCATGGTGGAAAATAGACCGAGGATTACTTCCCCAAGTTTTCTCCGCTCCTCGTCGCTTCCTTCGATCTCCTTTCCAGAAAACAGTTCACACGTGGTAAGAATTCTAAGACATGTTCTGAGAACCCAAGTCTGGAACTCGTCTGGTAAGACCTCGCGATACTTCTGATCACACTGACAGATATCTTCTAAGATCGTAACATAGGTAACCGCATGCGTATCACGTGTATCTGTGTTATCCAACTTCTGCATAATACGCGTGACTGTCAAGGCAACGACTTGCCCCCATTCTCCCAAACGCTCTTCAATATCGCTACTCTCAGTCGTTTTCGATTCGGGCATTAACCTTAGAGCACGGGTGATAATTCCACTCAGTTTTAAGATAAGAGTTTCCAGGTTAATGTTTCTTTCGTCGTTTAGTCCAACCCCATCCCCATCCTTTAGGAACAGCTTAGCCAGATTTACCACAGAAACAGCGACCTTAACGACTACATCTGTCGCCATCCTTGACGACGATTTCCTGATCGACTTCTCTTCGAGTGACTCCACACAGGCGCAAACCACGGTGAATAGAACTTCCAAGGTCTTCAACTTCGGTACAGCGATCCCCCCAGTCGAGCCATTCACGGAGGCAAGCAGTTGGTCAGTGAAACAGCCAATTGCTACCAGACTTGTGTGCCTCCCCGATCTCAGACCAAGCTTCACAGCTAGCTCGAGCAAGGCCTTGGACGCGGTTCCGAATTTGGATTGAAGCTCGGACAGGGATTCCCCGAAAGCGCGGTCCCTTCGAACCATCGTGGCGTAGACCCAGTTGAATAAGGCTTCCATATCCACAACACGCCAAGCTGCGAATTCAAGACTTTGAAGGCTTGCTTGAAGAAGTGTTATCAGAGACCGACGACACAACAAGGTGATAGCTAAACTCTGAGCATCAGGAGTGATCTGCTTTCCCGCCGGAATATCGCACGCCAGTAAACCCAATATACAACGCACTTGGTTCCCTGGGGTAAACGAGGAACAAGGTAGACGTTGGAGGACCTTTAAAAGGTTCTCGATGTCACGCAAATCCTTGGTATCTTTAACTGACACTTTCTCCTTCTTCAACCGTTTTTTCGTCATTTTCTTAGCTTCGGTACTCATTAACTCGGCGAGGTCTTGAGCTAATGAAGCAGCGTGGTGCATATCCGTCGTAGATTCCACTTTATTTCCACCCAAACATTTTGGTGTGGCGCCTTCCTTCCCTTCCTGCATAAAATAGAGTTGTAATATTAAAAACCCATATCACAATTATTGTGTCAAAAATTACCACAATACTCCGTAAACCCCCGACCCTAACCTCGCACCCAGGGTCTTTGCCTGGTTCTTGCATACTCGCTGGAGCAGAGAGTACAAGCGGCAAGGACCCTACGTACGAGGGTAGTCCAAACCCAATACCTGAATGTGCACCTCTTGATTTTGAGAATCTTGTGTAGCCACGACGCCGTTTTCTAGACTCACATCTCTTTCGGAATCTTGACTCTCAGGAAGGCTTTTGTCCAACGAGTTCCAGGAGAAAACATTTGATAATTTAGGAAACTTATCACCTGATGACATAGAAAGGAAAAATTACTTAAATTCTCCAGGTACTCCCGTTTTCCTTCCTCCCCAAATCGACATTTACTGTACATCTTAGAGGATATTTACATAGAGTTAACCTCAAGGTTCTGCAAGGACCTTCATACATGCATAGTTAGTGGAGGGGGATGGTTTGGAAACTCGGCAAAAGTCATCGTTCCATGCTTTTGTTCAATTTGTCTAATTTCACGGTCACTGAACGTATTGTATTTTTTGTATAATGAAGCAGTCATCCAATACCAACGTTCGGGTTTAATTAATGCAGTCCTTCGCCGTCACGTGGTATAAGTCCTTTGTTCGTTGCGTAGGCCTTCGTCGTCAAGTGTCCATAGAATTTCCTTTCTTCAACCAATTGCCTTCCTCCAACATGAACTATTGTGTTCATCAACATGACCATTGCCTAATCTTGAAAGACAATGTAGCTTCCAAACCATACCCCTCCACTATGATACGTACAACTTATCAACTATCAAGTTACATGTATACATGTAGTGCGTATACATGTAGTGCATATGCACTACGTATATACACTACATGTTTACCTACAACGTATCAGGTCACTTTAACTACATCTCATATGCAGACGCTACCACTTCGGAGCACATATGACTATGAATTTACAACCTTAGCTCTCCATCTGAGCCCCAGTAGCTCAACGGTTAGAGCACTGGTCATTAGAAGGTTGCACGTTCAAACCCTGTCTGGGGGCTCAGAAATCTTTTCTGAATAATTAAAACTAAAAACTAAACTAATGTTATTTATACTGGATAGCTCTATCAGTTAATACCTAACTGTTCTCCCTAGAGGTCCAGTAAGGGCCATCCCTCATTGGTCCAGTGTTTCTACAGGAGGAAACCGGAGTACCCGGAGGAAACCTGCGATGTTTGGTAGAGTCAAACTGGAAGCACTCTTCTCACATGCGGCCAAGGTGAAATTTTAATCAGATAACTGCTGAGAGCAGGAATTGAACCCAGGTCGCAGAGGTGAAAGGCACGTGCGCTAACCACTGTCCACTGAACGTCTGCTACATGTAATTTATTAATTATTCCCAACGTTCCTGACGTAAGCAGGTGAAATATCCGACAAATTACTCTGGCTTAAAAGTTTTTTGAACGCAACTTAAAAAGTTACTGTTCATGACCCAACGTTTTGAACTTTTGACACTCTGATCTAGGTCCTACTGTATATTTATACTCCCAAATAGAACTAATGACGACGTTATCTATCAAAAAGATGCAAAAAGACTTTACCTGTAGATTCACCAACCAGTTGCCACAATTCTTTTACGACTGCTACTTGCAGTGGTGGTAGTGCGTGTAGTTCATTCATCTCCAAAAGTCTCCTAGATGTTTGATTTACTGTCAGAAAATGATGATCTTGTGGACTTTCTTCATCGTGAGAACTCAGCGTTCTTATAAAATACCTGGCAAATCCACAAACCTAATAACAGTAAAACTACTAAGAATTTTCTGAGACCCCGTTTATACGATGCCGGTACAATCTGAAAACGGAACAAAATCATGCCGGTGTGTAAATACAGGCCAAAAAGTCTTGCGTTTACACTGTGCCGATATAATATAATGACGGATTAGCATGTGACTATTCTCTTCCAATAAGAATTGAGAAGACTTTGAATACTGCTGACCCGAATACTGTGGTCGTATATATCGTGATTACCGTCATCAAACTGTTACGATACGGGCGTTTACACGATACCGGTTAGTGTTCCATTTTCATTTTATACCGTCAAGGAACCCGTCTTCATTTCGTGCCGTTTTCATGTCATGTTTGTGCCCTGATGCAGGAGCATGCACACGCATAATTTTGGCGGGCCACATGAAGGCATAATTTTGGCAGGCTACATGCATAACAAATATGGTAAATGAAACAAATTCAACAATTTCTGAAGATATTAGCATCAGGAATTATTTCTATCTTTAAAAGTAGTTAAATTTCATTTAGTAATGGACATATTTTTATGCATGTAGCCTGCCAAAATGATGCACACGCAACATCATGTAACTGCCCTATACATGGAGAACTACTGTATAAGCAATTACGGGATGAGGCTGAGTAAGAAATTATTGTCTTTAACCCATTCCTGCCTGAGCTGGCCAAAAACAGCCCCATTTTTTTACTCTGTCTAATGCCACATGATTTTAGTCCTCAATGGGAGAACCTTCAGACATCCTGGGCAGCATCGGATTAACAAATGCTTAATAATCCATTCCTGCTTGAGTTGGCTAAAAATGGCCCATTTTTTACTCTGTCTAATCCCACATGATTTTACAAGTGAAAGGGAGAACCCAGACATCCTGGGCAGCAATGGATTCCATTCCTGTCTGAGTTGACCAAAAACGGACCTTTTATTTTTGTAACTCTGTCTAACTCTAGACAATTTTACTCATCAAAGGGAGAACCTTCAGACATCCTAGGCAGCATTTTAATGCTACTACAGTACTGTGTATTCAAATCCACATACCTGGCCTTCATCACAATATGGGAGAAGCAAGGCTGCGTGCTGCGCAACCAAACCCCAGTGGGCTGCTGGGTAATTCTTATTAGTTACACAACATGGATCACCATTCCACGAACACAACACTGACTTGGGATTGGGATGTGAAGGCTTGAAGTTGAACAAAAAGTTCAGAATACATGAAAGTTCCTCCTGATCAGGATTTCTGCAGGCTAGTAAACAACGAGCTCTTTGCACAACCAGTAAGTCTACACAGAACTTAAGACAACCATTTTTGGTAACAATTTCTATACCATTCCAACTATAGTCTGGGGAAAAAGTCACAAGCTCAGAATTCCATGAAATATGAGCCCCAACATCAGAAACAATACCGTGATGATTTAGATAACTTGTGACTTTCCTGAGGCCATATAGGAGATACAGTGCAGAAAACCCAATTTCTTTTTGACAACTTTTCTGACATTTTGGAAAGGCTTTGATCAGTGGAACCACTACAGAAACTTCAGTAGCTTCTACACATTCTCGAAGGAGATTCACCTTCTTTGCATCGAGCCCATGTTGGTCAAAAGCATTGTAGGAAGAATTGCAAAGAAATGTGACAAAAAGGACAGTCATGACTTCCACTGCAGCTCCATTGAAGCCTCCTTGTAAACTCCCATCTTTTGAAGAGAACTGCTTCAAACACTCAATTTGGCCTTTGAATTCAGCAATAAAAGTCTGATAAAGACTTAAGGTAAGGTTTAAGGGACAGTGCTCAAAAGCTTGGGCAAATTTGGTGTTCACTTCAACTGGAATAACACCAAGATCTTTATCTGAGCCCTTGATTACTTTCAACATACATTTCACCAAATGTTCCATTTGATGTAATCTACTGTATGTTTCAACCAAGTTACAGAAGACTTTGACCTTCTCTTGGTCTACTTCTTCTGAATTTTGCTGAGATTTAATAAGGCATCGTCCAATGATTTCATCCAGAAACTGTTCAACAATCTTATGGTTAAGCTTGAGGAGGGTGTCAAGGCTTTGAAACAGAAACATATCACAATCTTGATGAGACTGCATCAGAGATTTAGTCAAATTCACAAGCCAGTTGAAAACAGGCTGGCTGTTAACATTATCCTCAGCAATTTGATACACATCGTAATCTAACAGAACTTGTAGCATTTGATTCAAAATCCTTATCCTTTCAACTTCTGAACCATCTTGGTCAGTACTGCTTTCTTCTGTCAAAGAGATTATACCGTACAGTTCAATGAAAAAACTAAATTTGGTACTTCTGTCCAGCTTTTGTTCATTCTTTGCAGCTTCAAGAAAGCTTTCTAAAATGAATGGTAAACTTTGATAAACACTTTGTATCCAGGTATCTGATATTACTTGACTTTCTGCAACTTTGCCTTCTAGACTAGTATGGTCTGGGGAGCTTCTTAAAATTTCAAATAACTGATTCGTATAATTTGATTTCTTGGGCTTTTTTGAGATGGGCTCTTCAGATTCTGTGTTATCCATGGTGGTTGTATAACTCATTATGTGATCCTTGTGGAATAAGCCGGCGGCAATTACAGCATCTATTTTTGAGATAATCTCGGCTTTGTCAGTGTCTCGAAGATTGTGCTTATCCAAAAGACTGTTTTCATTGTTAATGCAACTTTTAACCATCAGTAAAAGATGCCATAACTTCTCACAAAGATTTGTAAAGACTTTACGCTGGTTGACCTGTTGATGTTGAATGGCACCATAATGCTGTAACACAACTGTCACAAGAGGGCCAAGCTCTTGAATGAGATTTGCAGATTTCAAAGATGGCTGTGAAAGTATAGCTAAAAAACAGCTTAAGACTTCTTTCAAGCATTGCTCTATACTATCTAGCTTATTAAACAATATTAAAGAAACTTGGGCATTGTGAAACATTGCTTGACAGCACAGGAACACCGAGACAGCACAATTGTACACCGTTTCGTCAAAAACACCGCCGTCATTTTGAAGACAACTTCTCAATGTTGCCAGTTCTCCAGACAAAACCGGGAGAAATCGTTGTCGAAATACAATATGCTCACTCATAGGGCTCTTCAGGACTTCGTGAAGAAGTTTCCAAAGTTCCGTCTTGTTTTTGCGCAGAACGAGGGAGGCTTCACCATCCTTATTCGCTAGCAAACCCCGAACATGGTGAAGTTCCTGACACAACCAGTCTGCCAAAACTTGCGTTTTATTCGGAAGGAAACATTCGTTGTTTTGCAGAACATTTCGGGACAGTTCAATGCGCTCCTTCAAAGGAATCTGTGGGTTTTGAAGCTTTGAGTACGTGCAAGTTAAACCATTCATTACGAAAAGGTTACAAGGGAATCAAAAACACGTTTTTCAACAAACCAGACGCCATATTGGTTTTCACCATCCACGAATGTATTCCGCGTTCCGCGCGTGGACTCCACGAGCGTACTCCACGAGTAGAGCTGACTTCCGGTTACCGTTAAATCGTACGCGTTTTGACTTCCGTTTCCTTTTAAATTTATTTATTTATTTATTAAGCTTTGCCACTAGCTTTTACATACACATATATATTAGGTAATCACATTTTAAATTACATAAAAAGTATCTAAAAGTGGCAGGGTAACCGCAACAGCATATTTGCCAATTACTGCGGGCCCATAAACTAGACGAAGAAAATAACGGATTAACGAACTGCAAGAATAATACAAAATTAGAAACAGCAGCGGAGACACTCAATTAAACTACGTGCAGTGTTAGATTTCGGACAAATTGTCCTCCATGTCAAAATTGTTTTTTCACGAATTTTATTTCGATATATCGAATTTTATTTCGGCACATCGAATTTTATTTCGATCGACATATCGAATTTTTAATATTTCGACATATCGAATTTTTATTTCGACACACCGTTTTATTTTTCGATACTGATTTCGCCATAGGAGTAAATCTGTACAAATGAGGGTTCTGTAGTTCTGTTGAGTCATAAATGAAAAAATAAATGAATGAATAAATAAATAATTAAATAGATAAATAAATAAATAAGCTAAAGGACTTCTGTAAATATGCACTGCGAATTGATATTTTGGGGCTGCGCAACAGTGCGCACCGCGCGCGAAATCGTTTTCTAGCTGCGCGTGCGTAGCAAAACAGTGTTATAATTGTGTCCGTAATAATAATGCCACAAAGGCCTTTATGTAAGTGACGCAAAATTAAGACGAGGGCGCTTATTCGAGATGGTCGAATTTCCGGCGTTTTTCCAATCAGGGAAATATTGTAAATATCAGCTATGCATCATTTGATATATTGTCTAAACTGGTTAAGACTATAAAAGGTGAAAGGTGAACATTTTGAAAACTGACGAATTATATTTCTCCGTGTGAAATCTATACATTTACTTTTTTGCCGACGAAAATGTGGACAGCGGCTAGCACCATGATACTGCCACCTCGACAAGGTCCGTTCCCGCGACAAAGGGCTGTTTCAAGCGTGTCTGGTGAGATTTCGCACGCTAAATCACATCAAATGGACCACAAAACTTCGTCGATTGATGCCAGTAATAGCTCCCGTACAGGTAAGCTATCTCTTTTCAATTTCATCTTCTTCAATAATTCTTGGTATGTGAAGTCAAAGACCTATTCACCGCGGATTATTGTGAGAATTTATATTTAAAGACCATATTTTGCCGAGCATTCACCATAGTATAGTTGCAATCATGTTCACAAGTTCTAAATCTGCTCTTGATTTTATAAGTAGGAAAGAAAAGTGAACCAAAGCTTTTTGGCAGTATTTACAACTCAGGCCGGCAGTTCTGTATCTCTGCCAGACTGTTATTTGAGACGCAAAACCCTGGAGGCATTTGAAATGAACTGTACATGCCATGCACTCGAACCACGAAATTACGACAACGTCTCCAGTATTTTCGACCGGGTTTTTCCCCATAAAATTGGGGTTTATTTGGTCTCCTTTTTTACCTTTGTATTAGTTGTTTCAATAGATATCACAGGAAGTTATTAATTTGAGTCTGAAGTTTAAAACAATGTGATCCTTGTTCGGAGAAGAAATAGGCTCTTTTATAGTCTTTAAATACGTTACCTAGACATTCCCAGCCAACTGTAAAGAATGTGATTTGCCTAATCACCAGACATTTTTGTTATTGACATCTGTGTAAAATATGCAAATTGTTTTCATATAAGTGTTTTTTGTACGCGAATTTTAATAGATGATTTAAAAAAGTTGCCAATGATTTCAGGAGAAGATTTTTGAAGAGAAGCGAATACAGAAAGATTTTCTCTGATAATTTTATTCAATTTTATTTATTTATTTATTTATTTTTATTTATGCGATCTGTCGGTTTTGTGAAATGAGTAACCATAAATGGTTATAATTGTCAGTTGTTTGCTGTACAAGCTGTGTTAGTTAGTAATACTCATTATAAAATAAGGTGTCCTCTACGCATGCTCTGATTGGTTGGGTTCCGTGCATTTATAAGAGAACATAGATCATGAATGACATAAAGTGGTGTAGAATGGCGTCAGCTGACCGGAAAGCCCACCAAATTCTAAAATTACCTCACTTTTAGTTTGATTTTTCTTCTCCTTATTTTATAAAACAAATAAACATACCGCTCCTGTGCATATGTACTCTTGTAAAGGTACGTTTGATGTCATTTGAACACGAAAGAAGTGTAAAGGCACTCGGCTATCACCTCTACTCAACTTCTTTCATGTTCAAATGACGTCAAACGTGCCTTTATAGGAGTACATATGCACGGAGCTTTATGTTTTATTTGTTAAGAAAAACTCTGAGTTCTAAGCGGGACTCGAACCCACAACCTTCTGAATGCTAGCCAGATGCTCTAACCATTGAGCCACTAGTTATAAATGGTTAATTAACTGAATTATTATAATTCATCGAAAATGTATTCCTGTTTCTGATTGGCTGAATTCCATCCCCCTCCCCAGTTAAATTTGTATAACAAAATAAAGCTGTTGATATCTGGTAAAGGTGAGGGTTAAAATATACGGGCAACATTGTTCTTCAACTTTCAATGCAACTTTGTTGTGTTGCAAGCTGAAAAGCGTTGTTGCACGTATTACCACCCAAGTTGAAAAAATTTGTTGAAAAAAGTAGACTCCAGTTCTACTTGCTGCAACATGCTGTTTCAACTTGCAACAAAATCATTGTTGTGTGACAATGTCAATTTTCTAATCATGAAAACATTTGACATCTGACACAGTCACATACCAGTAACTGAGCTCTATTGGGAGTCCTTAGTTGATTTGCATATTTCAGGGCCCCACATTAGTCTCCTCTTGCCAAGTTTAGACAAGTAAGTTTTGACTAAAAAACAGCAGACAAAATATCAAGGCTCAAAAACTGCAATGGTCAAATGACTGGTCATCATAATTTTTGTTACCAAATTGGCTGATCATCTGATGATTTTGGCGCCAGCTGAGAGGTAGTAGTAGCAGGGATAATGGGGATATGTAGGGATAATGGGGATATGGGAGGATGCTTGTGAGTGGCATCCTCCTGTATCCCCATTATCACTACTAGTGTGGAAGAGCATTATTTTGAGTCCTGGATATATATTTTACTGAGCAATTCCACTGTTATAAAGTGTTATTTTCCGCTAGCTGAGGCACGAAAGAAGCAGAAAATGTTTTCTCACACACCCCTGGCAAGTCAGATTTTGTTGTTGCTTTTGCTATAGCTGTTGTTGTGGTGGTTAACGCAGCAGCTCCCAGCGGTGTGTGAGAAGTGGTGTTTTTTATCATAATTTGTACCTCACTTTTCCATGGGTCAGGGCCCCTCAGTTTTTATAAGTTTAATAATTTATCATTTTTACACCACTATTTTTAGGTGTGAATACATGGTTTAGCCTAAAGTATCTGAGTCTAATCATTTTAACTATCCAAAATGCTTCCCTTATCCTCACTATTCGCTACTCACGAACAATTGAAGGTACGTTATACATTGCTACCACAGCAGTTGTCATGGCGGAGTTATGCAAGGTGGTTGTATCATTACTTATTCTACTCTTCGAGCATAAAGGAAATGTTGTAACATGGGCTTCATTCTTAAATCAGTCAATTATTGGAAATCCATTGGACACGCTCAAGCTTAGTGTCCCTGCTTTAATTTATACTGTTCAAAATAATCTTCAATATGTTGCTATTTCAAACTTGGATGCAGCGACATTTCAGGTAAATACGTGACTATTTTTACTATGTCTAAATCAAAATAAATAATCAGTCACTATAGGTATGATATACATGTACATGTAAATGAAGTCCAACCAAGTAAAATCATCAATAGGGGCTATTTTTGACTGGTTTTTGGCAGGACTTGCTTGAGTGCCGGGTACCTACAGGCCCGGGGGCTCAACCCCCCCTGAGAATATGTGAATATTAGTAATCTGAAATTGATGTTTTCCAAATGTGAGCAAGTGAAATTCATAACCCTTTACATCATGTGCCTCACAATTTTGTCAGACTAGCTAAATATTACTATTAAGTATTAAGTACTTATTATATATTTACATGTATATATATGCTGGGGCCTGCTAGAAATATACAGCATGACAAATTCTCTACGTAAAGCTAGGGCAAGGTTTCCTGCGTATGTTCTACAACTACCAATGCCGGTGTATCATCTTACAGGCATTAATAAACAAAGTGTGAACTGATTAGCACCTTACCCAAGTATCAGACAAGACAATCTGGCTTTGAAGGAATATTGTAATTCACTGAATCACAAGTCTGGTAGCTAATATTGTGTGCATTGTGGTGCTGAATTTCACCAAATAATATTGTTTCAATAAAAAAAAATTCACCAAGGACAAAAAAATACAAAATGATGTATATTAATTAAAAGATATATAAAAAATACAACACATGGGGTTTTCTTATTGCATATTTCGAGTGCCGGGTGGAAGGGTCCCTTTTGGCGTGAGTGCCGGGCGGCACTGCTGAGTGTCGGGCACCGCCGCCCAGCACCACCCACCGTGGGCAGAACCCTGGAGGAGTACTCCTATATAAGGCATGTGCTGCCCTATATAGGGTATGGTTTTCGAGCTCCAGGCTCTGGGGTATACAAATCTATTTCGGTCTGAAATAGAGTATGGATGCTGATGTGACACCAGTGCTGGGATAGGGTATTGCTTTTGTTTAGTTTAGGTCTGGGATACAGGGTCCGAATTAGTGCTCAAAAACAGCTTTGCAATTTTTTTGAAAGATCTCTCCTTAGAATACACATTTTAGGCATCCCTGAGAGTATGAATTTTTCGAACATCACAAAAGCAAATGTGCATGCAGTGATTTTGCACTGGATAATTAACAGGCCTTTTCGTAGAGCAAAATGCACGTATATGCGGTAATTCGGACATGTAAAATGCGTAAATTAATAACTTTGCACAATGCAAATCGCATGTGTGTTAAAACTGATCACCCAGGTATGGCATGGTAATATGAACGGCAAACCTAACTTTTATATTCTCTATGTATTATATATTATTCGCTATTTTATATTCTGTATTGCTTGATATCCGTTGTAAGATTGTGAAACGTGATTAAACCTAGATGTACTATGCTGTGAAAACTTACTTTACACTGAAAGATGATATACGTCAGTTGCAAGACTTTACGTTGGGAGACCATTTTAGGTCAGGGATAGAGTCAGGATTTTGAGGTCACAGTGGCACACCCCTACCCAGAAATTACCAGAGTACCCCCCTAAGGACTGTCTATTTCCATTTTTGCCAGTTCAGGCTGGAATAGGTTAGGCTTAGCCTTTTGTTGCCTGAGGGTTCTTTCTTCAATGGGGTTAAACAGTAAAAATAGACTAATAAAGGTCCATTCTAGTGGCATTCCAAGCTGAAAAGGGCACTATGTCATGATACCATATGTCCAATTTGTTTCTTACATCTAGGTCACATATCAACTTAAGATCCTTACAACAGCAATTTTCTCAGTTCTAATGCTAAAAAAGACCTTACACAGAGGCCAATGGTTGGCTTTAATCATGTTGTTTGCTGGTGTTGCTATTGTGCAGTTACAACATGGAAAAGTCCATGCCAAACCAACAGATGCACCATCCCAAGCAACTCACAGGCAACAATACCCAATGGTTGGTTTATTGGCAGTGATTGCTTCTTCACTTTGCTCAGGATTTGCTGGTAATGTTTGAATACTTTTTAGCCCATTCATGCTGGCTACATTGGCTAAGGATTTTCCTCTTGATGAGAAAATTCATCAGCATTAGACAGAGTAAAATAATCTAGTGTTAGACATAAAATGGTCATTTTTGGCTATCCCATCTGTCAATGAGTTAACCCTTTCACTCCCAGTCATGGGGTTAGCCAGAGGCCTGTCCACCCGTCTTTTGGACGGGCATTTTTGAAAGTGGACGGGGAAAAATTCATTAAAACAAAACTCCAGTATTTTGTCTTTAGTTCTTTAATACAACTGTAGAAAGTTTAGTTTTGCTATGACATTCAACAGTCATTGCATATACCTTGACCACAAGATACAAGTTCCTATGTTTTTGCGAAATATTTAGTATTTTAGGACTAAATTTGGTGATTCTTTTAATCTACAGAGGGTGGACATCAACCATAACCCTATCAACATGACAACATCACGTATTAGTATAATTGCATTCTACAACCACTGACACAAATGCACGTGTTTTCAGTACAAAATAGTGTGGGTGACTAATCGTTAAATATTGCTCTCCAATTTTATAGAGTACTTTTGTTTTCCAGAATGCTCAGAATCACATTTTCAGAAGACCTGATTTCAAAAAATTTCAGGGGGGGGAAGGGGCATGCTCCCAGACCCTGTGGTAGTGCAGGTACAGTTTTGGACGGGTAGATTACTAATCCTGGCTAAGGCTCTGCTCCCAGTGCCTTTCTGGGAGCTCTCCCATCGACGAGTAAAATCATCTGGCATTAGACAGAGTAAAATAATAAAGTACAGAAAATGCCGTATTTGGGCACGTAAGGGTTAAAGAGATAGGTCAATATATGGACCAATGTTTATACAGTAGGATTATTTTTAAGTCACACTCACTATTTGTTCTGTACTACAGGTGTGTACTTTGAAAAGATTCTAAAGGGCACCCAAGGCTCAGTATGGTTAAGAAATGTCCAGCTTGGGTTGTATGGTATAGTCATTGGTCTCATCGGAATGTGGTTTAAAGATGGTGAGAAAATCAAAGAGACTGGATTTTTTACCGGATACACAAATCTGGTCTGGATTGTCATATTCACCCAAGCTTTTGGTGGTTTGTTGGTTGCTGTGGTCGTCAAGTATGCAGATAACATCCTGAAGGGGTTTGCTACATCTTTGGCCATCATTATTTCATGTTTTGTCTCTGTATATTTCTTCAGTTTCCAACTCAATCTTCAGTTTATCACTGGAGCAGCATTAGTAATATCAGCTGTTTATCTTTATGGGAAATCAGGAATGACTATGGCAAAGCCACAGAATGGGAATATTCTTCCAACCAAAAGATAACAGAATGGCTTTGCAATAAATTAGACATTTTGTACACTTTAGACCATATATTAGTATTGTATACTGTATTTGAATATCACTGACTGAGCACAGTTTTTCAATGTCCATTTGTTTTATATTTATATATATATATATATATATATATATATATATATATATTATATATATATTATATAGATGCAAATGTTTTACTAGGAAATATAGTGTTGTATTTTCCATATCCTCACTAGTGAAGATATCGATGATGTCATTTAGAATTTTACCGCTTTTTGCACTGAATCTATATAATAAAAAGAACATTACACGCTGGCTTGAAGATATGAATTTTATCTTCTCGTGGCAAAAACAATATTTTACTCATTCGCTGTGCTCATTCGTAAAATATTGTTTTCCCCCACTCAAAGATAAAATTCATATCTTCGCGCCACCGTGTAATATCCTCTCTCTCTATATATAATACACACATTGAAACTAAAGACTCGTCATCAGGCTTCAACGTGTTATTAACCTATTTCTTCCTGTGCCAGCCAAAAACAGCCACTTTTGTTTTAGTCTAACACCAGACAATCGTACTCGTCAAAAAGAGGACCCTCAGACATCTTCAGCAATGGGTTAATGTTATCTACATGTATATATTACTGCAGTAAAAATGGTGATAAGCCATGTACATGGGAGTCGATACACTGACTTACAAAAAATTGAAACCTGAAAATCAATAGAAAGTATTTGAGTGTGTGGAATTGTAATTATCTATTAAGATTTGGCATAACTTACAGTAAATCTGAAGTTATTATGTAACATATGTAATAATAATCTCACTATCATGCTCCCCCCCCCCCCCCTCCCCAATCCAGACACGCACGTGTTTGACTGTTTTCAAGAAATACCCTAGCTTTTCTAACTTTCTTAAATAAAATATCCTTTGACACCTAAACAATTAAGATATCTTTAACATTCTTCAGCTACTAGAAGAATCTACTAAGTCTAACTGTTGGTACTGCACAGATTTAAAGTATTATTCAATTGATGGTGGTTTTTCGCTTCAGTTCAAGTGTTAGTCATTTCACAGAATTTCATATTCGCCTTATTTTACATCATCAGCGAAAAATGGTTTCACCGTCATAACACCAAAACAAGGACAGAGACAGGTTTATCAATACACTATGAAGGACGAAACAACACTAAAGACAAGACACATACACAACAAAGCCAAGCCTTCCCCTTGAGTCCGCAATTTCAGATTGAAAACTTGAGGGCACACGGAATATAAATTTGATATATTCTTCGCCGAGCTTTTGTCTTCACGACTGCTGAGTAGCTCAAGTGAAGGAATGGCGTTTACAGGACAATACTAAGACACTTTTAGACTATCACGAACAGAAGAACATACGAGAAAAGCACACAAAAACACACGAACGAAAACAACACACCAGACATCACAAACGAATGAAACACAACTGCGCGGACGAAGGACTGAGTTCTAAAGGGTTTCAAATTTCCCATGATGCCACGCAAATACTTGATTCCATCCATCAAACTGACATACCTTATTTTCCCATTTAATTTTATTCTTTTTTTAAAAAACTAGAATTAGTGTTTTCTTGTTATCAGAGTTAATTTGAAGGTTAGTTTTGTATTTAAGATTTTAAGTTTTTGGGTTATTAGCATTGAAGATTTGTTGATAGAATTTTCTGATAAAGTGACGTCATGTCAATTTGGCGGTTAGAATCAAGTGGCGTCGTTACAAATATTTTTTTTTCTGTTACTAATGGGCAATTTTTGCCCTAAATTAATAGCACATAAAGCAAGTAATACTTGCTTTAGTAAAGTGCCTGACTTTTAGTTTTTAGGTAATATATAACAAATACGATAAAATGGTTTGATTTTATACGAACTTTACTGGTCAATGATTTGTTTGAACAAGGTGTCAAGGTTTAAACTTTTAAAAAGTTGTGTTAGATTTAATGGAGCAGTATAAAATTCTTGGTCGCATTGGAGAAGGAGCACATGGCATTGTTTTTAAAGCTAAACATATTCAGGTACTTCATTTTACTTTTATTTTACTTTATTTCAATTTATTACATTACATGTTACGTTACATTTTAATTACATTTATTCATTACATTGCCTTGCATTACATTGCATTACATTACATTACATTACATACACTACATTACATTACATTACACTACATCATATCGCATCACATTACATTACATCGCATTACATCACATTGCATTACATTACATTACCTTACACTACATTGCATTACATTACATCACATTACATCACCTTACACTACATTACATTACATACACTACATTACATTATACCACATCACATCACATTACATTACATTACATCGCATTACATTGCATTGCATTACATTACCTTACACTACATTACATTACACTACATTACATTACATCACATCACATTACATTACATCGCATTACATTGCATTGCATTACATTACCTTACACTATATGGCATTACATTACATTACATTACATCACATTACATTACATCACATCACATTGCATTGCATTACATTACATTCGCTACATTACATTACACTACATCACATTACATTACAATGCATTACATTGCATTGCATTACATTACATACGTAACATTACATTACATTACACCACATCACATTACATTACATCACATTACATTGCATTGCCTTACATTACATTACATTACCTTACACTACATTGCATTACATTACTTACATTACATTACATTACATTACATTTTAATTTTACATTGTATTGCATTGCTGCATCGTATTACATTACATACATTACATTTTATTTTATTTTAGAGTGGAGAGATAATTGCTATCAAAAAGGTACCCTTGAGGAAGCTAGAAGATGGTATACCAAATCAAGCCCTAAGGTAGAAATTATTATTTAAATAAATAATATGTAATATACAAGTTATATATCTATATACAGTAATTGTTACATTTATTTGTTTAGACTATTCTCTACTAAAAATATTCTTTAATACAACTTTGTATATCTAGAGAGATTAAAGCTCTTCAAGAAATTGAAAATCAGTTTGTAAGTATAAATATGCATTGTCATATACATTTCATTTTGGAAACAACATTTCTAATTTTGACTGTATTTTAATTGTGTACAGTTACCATATATTTTTGGGTTAATAAAATAAAATAAAATAATATGAATCATTATTTTTTTTTGGACCGTATTTTACCAAATCCTGCTTTCTGATTGGCTAACAAGTGGTCTGTATATGAGCCTGTACGGACCGCTCAAAATAATTTTTTTTTAAATGTGTTTTATAGGCCGTAAAATATTCTTAAAACGTTTGAAAATAAACTTAAACGAAATCAAAAATTTTGAAATCGAGTTTTTCATCCGTGAAAGAGACCTAAAATCTAGTTTTCTTTTTCGAAAGAAACAGCAGAAACTTCCCTTTTTTATTCACTCTAAACACTGATGAAGACCAAAAGAACCAAGTGAAGATAATTAAAAAATATAAATATGTTATTTACCGTTTTGGTCGTTCTGTATAGAGAAATATTTCCCTTGGTCTCAAAAACGACCCTCGGCCTGCGGCCTCGGGCAGCTTTTGAGACCTCGGGAAATATTTCTCTATACAGACCTCCCAGCCGGTAAATAACATATATATATTCAACTTCTAGGTTGTTCAACTTATTGATGTCTTCCCAGATGGTGCTGGATTTGTACTTGTCTTTGAGTACATGCTGTCAGATCTTTCTGAAGTTCTGAGAAATTCAGATCGTCCCCTTACAGAGGTAAAATACTGCATATTATATTAATTTTTAGTTGTTTTTTAATCATTTTGTTGAACTTAATTAATATATGATGATTTTGGAGACGTTCTCTGGTTGAAAGTATTTATTTATTACGAGCTTTCGGCTGCCAGCTGCAGCCTTCAAGTTAGTTACATTTTGTAACTTAGTTACATTTTGTAACTACCCGTTGAAGGCTGCAGCTGGCAGCCGAAAGCTCATAATAAATAAATATTTTCAACCAGAGAGCGTCTCCAAATGTTCAATCCTGGTCGCACTTCCAGCATTTTTAAATTAATTAATATAATTACATAATGTAAGCTTGTTTTTATTTTAAATGGTTAGGCACAAGTCAAAAGTTATATGAGAATGCTTCTGAAAGGAGTTGCGTATTGCCATGAAAATTCCATCGTTCACAGAGTGAGTTTTGCAACAGACTTTTTATAGGAATTCTGTATATTTAAATATACATTTTTACTGTACTTTTACTGCATGCTTTTACTGATTGTATTCTTCTAACCAGTGGCAGATCAAGGGGAGGGTACTTTGGGCCCCACGCTTTCTGGGGCCCCGTCGATTTTTGGCGTAAGAAACTGTCTTGTAAATTAATTCTAAACTTTGAAATCATTGTTTGAAAATATCTGGGAAATAGAACCGTAGTTCCAGAAATCTAGGTTGAGTACCATATAGGTTGTCTAGGTTGAGTACCATAGAAATCTAGGTTGTTGTACCCAGCTGCCAGGCGCCAACTGCATTCGCATTTTTTAGTTAATTTTCCCCGATTTTTCTAGCCTCGGAGGGTGGGGGGTCAGCTACTAATGTGCCAGGGGCCCCGCTTCTAACTCAGAAAAAAAAGTTTCAAATTTCTGTTAATAATTATGTACTGTAGGACCTCAAACCTGCCAATCTTCTCATTAGCTCTACTGGTCACTTAAAGATTGCTGATTTTGGTCTGGCTAGAGTTTTTTCTACTGAACAGGATAGACTATACAGTCATCAAGTAGCAACAAGGTATTTTATTTTACTATAATAATACATACATGTATATATATAATTTATTACTGTACTGTTTTATTATATTTATAACTATGTATATTTTTTATTAAATTTGTTCAGATGGTATCGAGCTCCTGAATTACTATATGGTGCAAGAAAATATGATGAAGGAGTAGACTTGTGGTAATGTCTAGTAGATACTATTAAGTATAGTACAAGGGTTGGCAACATTTGGTGGGCTTGATTTCAGAGACAAGTTGCTGACTCTAGTTTGTACTTACACCTGTACACAAAATTGGCTTACTGTATCATTACTTAGTCATGCATGACTTTTATAATACAGAGTCAGTGGCATTATGATTTAATTATTACTTTCTAGGGCAGTTGGCTGCATTTTTGGGGAATTATTGAACAACTCACCTCTTTTTCCAGTAAGTGATTATTAACTACAGCACTGAGATGTATATGCATATAATTATGTAGTGCACAAATATTCATGTATATGTGTTTGTCATTTTTGAGTTGTCCACTATGGTAATAAATTGTTTTGAAAAATGGCAAATTTATAATCTAAAAATTGAATTACATGTAGAAATTTTTTATTTTATCAAAATCATACTAAAAAGATTTGTGTTATAGGGTGAAAATGACATTGAGCAACTGTGTTGTGTGTTACGTATTTTGGGTACACCAGATGAAACCAGCTGGCCAGTGAGTACATGTATTATTGGATTAATTTTGGCATAACCACAAAGATCAGGTCAAACGTTATATGTTGTACCAGTACTTTTATCTTTTTCTAGGGTATGACAGAGTTGCCAGACTATAATAAAATTACTTTTCCTGAAATGCCACCAATTCCTTTGGAAAAAGTTGTCCCAGATGCCACATGTGAGGTTAGTCAAACATTAGTGTACTTTTGGCCAGTTATATCAAATTCTCTGTATACTGTACTGTATTATATATATTGAAGAGTGCTAGTTTGTTGATGGTAATTAATTTTACACTAACTTTGAAACTACATGTACTGGAAAGTACTGTAGTTTGTGTATCAATGACTGACTTCATTAAAAACATTTCTGCACAACATTTTTTATTGCATAATTTATAGGCCTTGGAACTTTTAAAGAAGTTTTTAGTTTATCCTTCAAAGTCCCGAGTAGCTGCAGCAGAAGTAAGGAAACATTACCGTATATTTTTTATTAAATTTAAATTACATTTTACTAAATCCTTGATTTTTCAGCATACCTTCAACTGTCTTTATTAACCCATTTAGAAAGTCAATTGCCTTTTACAAATTTGCAAATAGTTTTACTTGCTATGAGTAGGCTGTCTAGGCAAGTTAAAATAAACTGTAATATTTATTATGTTAAGTACAAATGAAATAAGTATTTCTTCCAGGCACTATTGCACCCATATTTTTTCAAAGAGCCTCTTCCTGCGCATCATTCTGAACTGCCAATTCCTGCAAGAAACTCAGCTCGCCGGGCAGGTGGTCGTCCATTAGTTGGTCGTCTCTTCGACACTGAAGCACCACTAGAGAAGTCACTAGTTCCTCCACAAGACATCAAGCCATACATCAGGAAATATTAACTGACTGTGTGATGCTGGCTGTCATTACTGGCCCTTGACACAGAAACTTCTGAATTCAGAGAAAAACTCAAAGTCACAGAAAATCTCAAGTTCAGAGAAAATTTGATATTCAGAGGCAAATTCAGAGAAAATCTGAAATTCATCCAAAATTCATAGAAATCCAAAATTCACAGAAAATCCAAAATTCAGAGAAAATCCAAAATTCAGAGAAAATCCAAAATTCATAAAAAATCTGAAATTCAGAGAAAGTTCTAAATTCATAGAAAATTCTAAATTCAGCGAAAATCCAAAATTCATAGAAAATCCAAAATTCATAGAAAATCCAAAATTCAGAAAAAAATCCAAAATTCAGAGAAAATCCAAAATTCATAGAAAATTCAAACTTCAGAGAAATTTCTAAATTCAGAGAAAATTCTGAATGCAGAGAAAATTCTAAATTCAGAGAAAACCCAAATTCAAAAAACATTTTTAAACAAATTCTTGAATTCAAGAAATATTCATCAATACCAACCAACTTCATTTTGAAGAAATTCCAAAGAAATCTCTTTTCAAAAGAGTTTATCAGGATGAACCATACACAGGTACAGTACAATAGGGTCACTAGGATGAGACACATGTAATTTATTGGTATTGTTATTGGTACCGGTGAGGAAGATTGGTGATAAAGATTTCTCACATTCTGTACATATTGTATATTTATAAAAAATTTTATCATTGTCATGGTTTGGCAGCAGCTTCACTTCAATATTAACCTGAATGTCAGGCCTTTATTTGTTCTCGCCTGACATTGAGATTACCCCAATATAGGATGTGGCTGGGGAGCATGCTTGTGTGGGGTTGGGGGTGGGACAAGGGTTGGTGCAATGAACAGCTGTGAAATAAGAAACTTTTTGAATAAAAATAAACTGGTTTGAATAGAAACAGTAAACTGGTTTACTGTTTGTATTGTTTTACTAGATTTATTATTATTTACGAACCACATATATTATCACCATAGCGACGGACTGTATTTATCCATATCTTCTAAATAACACATGCGGCTGTGTTACCATAACAACTCCGCTATTCACTTTTTACCGAAGTTAATCCAAAATGGCGTCAAATTTAATACGAAACATTTTTGAGTTATAAGAAGTTTTCGATACTAAACCCCAAAAGAAATGAACAACTCAACCCTTCCGCCGTTGTTGACCAACTATCTACCAAGCTACGAAGAAAAGACTTCTATTCCTTTAGCAAGGTAAGCTATTCTAACTCCTTAAACTGTTGATAAAGATAATTTACACATATGCTTCTTTTCCAAATTAATCCCTTAATCCATATGTATTTAGCTTTGGAAAGTCAATATTAAATTGCTCCGAGGCTTCGAATACGGTACAACAAACATTTTGAGAAGTTCTGGCAAGGAATACCTTGAATTAGAATGATTTAAAGAATTCCGAACATAAACTAGTTTTCACCTATATAGCGTTTTAATAAGCGTAAGAAATATTGTCTTGTACATATACTGTATAATAGTAGTCCCTTGGTTAAAGATTTACTTGATTTTTCTTTATTTACGCTTGCACTAACGCTTTTTCATTTCAATTTTCTTCTAGGTTCGAAGAGCCTGTTGTATTCGAGCAAGAAGTCGAACACGTTAATTATGGTTCTAATGAACTAGAGAAGAAATTAAAACGTTCTCGGGCAGTTCTTGCGCAAAAACGACAAATGGAGGCTGAAGAGAAAGCTTCTAAGGAAAGGGAAGAGGTATAGAACAGATTATGCTCATTTTTGACCGGACTACTTTGAACAGACTTACATCTTAACTTAAAATAATAAAATGTGCCATCAAAAACTTTTGATACCCAAATTTCAAAAAGAATTTCAAAGGAACATATACCCCTGGACCCACACACCCCCTAAACATATGGATCCAGGATAAATTTTGAAAATATAGGCAGTTCTAAATTTTTCTTAATTGAGATGACCCCTGTGGCAAATATTTTAAATTGTAATTTTTTTTCTTAAATTGTTTCATCATGAACTATGTTTATAAAGTTTTGTTGTTAAAAAATTCTAGAAAGCTTTCCATACTCTGAGAATGTGGAATATTGTGAAGGAGAATGAAAGAAAGAGAAAGCAGCATTTGTTAAAGAATCGAGTGAACTTACAGCATCAGATTATCAAGAAACAAGATGAACTTCATGAACTTCTGGGAAAAAATCAAAAAAATCACAAGGTCAGTCCTCTTATCTCGAGATCTTTTCTACACATACGTGTTTATGGGTGTCGAATGGTGTGTGATGGGGAAGAGGGTCAGTAATGGTATTGCATCATACCTAGCAAGTTGTATTGCATCGTATATCATGGGATGTCTTATTTCTTCATTTGTTTAGGACCTGCACCAAAGTTCTCGTTCTAAATTTCAAAAAACAAAGTTGTCAGTTGGAGGAACAAATAAAGGTATAAGAAAATTTATCATCATCATATATCAAGGAAGAAATTAATTTAAGTTAACCTTTCATGATTGTGATGATGATGATGATTATGATCATCATCTGTTTATCATCATCATAATTACTATGATCATTATCATCTCTATGTTGATCACTATGATGATGATGATCATCATCATCGGTGACAATGATGATGATTGAAGAAGAAGAAGAAGAACTTTATGATTATATTATTACAATGATAATAATCATTGCATGTGATCATTGTCATTCATGATCACCATCATCATCATCATCATCATCATAGTGATCATTGTTGTTACCATTATGATCATGATCTTTATGATCATTATCATCATTACCTATATCATCACCATCACTATTATGACGATGATAAAAAGAAAATTTATCATCGTCATACATGTATATCAAGGAAGAAATTAATTTAAGTTAACCTTTCATGATTGTGATGATGATGATGATGATGATTATGATCATCATCTGTTTATCATCATAATTACCTTGATCATTATCATCTCTATGATCACTATGATGATGATGGTGATCATTGGTGACAATGATAATGATTATTATGATTATATTATTACAATGATAATAATCATCATTGTGATCATTGTCATTCATGATCACCATCATCATCATGATGGTGATCATTGTTACCATTATGATCATGATCTTTATGATCATTATCATCATTACCTATATCATCACTATCATCACCATCACCATCACTATTACCATCATCACCACTTCCATTATCACTGTCATCATTACTATTACCATCATCATAACATTACTATCATCATTACCTTCATTATCACCATCATTATTACCACCACATTATCATCACTTCCTTGTTTGCTCCCTCAGGGGTCAAATCTTTTCTTTATCATGATTCTCCATCCTGTATTACATTTTGGTGTGGTGACAATTCAGCGCTAAATTTCAACAGTTGTAAGTTTAAAAATTTTCACATTGCAAGGATTCATTTACTTGTCTTAAGCCACCCAAAAGTGACCACTTTGTTATTTTACTTTGTCCAACACCAGACGATTCTACTTATCAAGTGAGAATGCCTAGGAGCGATTAAGGGTTATAAAATTATATCCCCCTAACTTAAACAAATTTAGTTTCAGCTCGCCAAGAACCACATAAGTACCATCCCAAACCTGACAAACCAAACGAAAGCTATAAGAGAAAAACAGTTGATGAACATGTGAATGAACAAACAATCCATGAAGTCTCTGAGGATGAGAGACATTCAATAGCGTCTTATAAAGACACTTTTTCAGAAGAAGATTTATCTGAGCTTGTAGAACATACAACAATGGAAGACACAGACTTTCAAGAGCTTCGTTATCAGCCATTAAATGTACAACTCGAAAAACTTTTTGGTGATAAAGCAGAGAGCTACCTAAATCCTACTGTGGAGGAAAATCCAAGAAAATTTCTTGATCCAACTTTAGCAAGACGAAGTAAGTTTTATGTGTATTATTAAGGATTTACAAAACACCATATTGCACACATTGAAAACTAGAAGGCATTTCTTTATGAAATTGTCATTCAATTTTCAATCAAATTCAACAAAAAGTTTATGGTTGAACTTCTTGGTCTATGGCCAAGCATTTCAAAAACTTACATAAGAATTGGTTCAAAACTTTTTGAGATATCTTGGTGACAGACAGACAAACAAACAAACAAACAAACAAACAAACAAACAAACAAACAAACAAACAAACAAACAAACAAACAAACAAACAAACAAACAAACAGATGGATGGATGGATGGATGGATTGACAGACAGACAGACAGACAGACAGACAGACAGACAGACAGACAGACAGACAGACAGACAGACAGACAGACAGACAGACAGACAGACAGACAGACAGACAGACAAACAAACAAACAAACAAACAAACAAACAAACAAACAAACAAACAAACAAACAAACAGACAGACAGACAGACAGACAAACAAACAAACAAACAAACAAACAAACAAACAAACAAACAAACAAACAAACAAACAAACACAAACACAAACACAAACACAAACACAAACACAGACACAGACACAGACACAGACACAGACACAGACACAGACACAGACACAGACACAGACACAGACACAGACACAGACACAGACACAGACACAGACACAGACACAGACACAGACACAGACACAAACACAAACACAAACACAAACACAAACACAAACACAAACAGACAGACAGACAGACAGACAGACAGACAGACAGACAGACAGACAGACAGACAGAGAAAAATATATATATATATATATATATATATATATATATATATATATATATACATACATACATACATACAGATATCCAGTTTGGTAAATAACATATATTTCTTATATGTTGATATAGAAGGCAAGAATGGTGCCACGGCATTATGGGAAACACTGAGGGATTTCTCCAGGCAGAAACTTAGAAATAAGGATGCTTTAATTTTACCAGATGTCAAGGTAATTCACTTCTAATCAGTAATTCTTCTTTAGTGTTGCATTTAAACCAAACATAAGACATATACAGTACTCTATATTTTGATATACGATTTTTTTTATACATAGAATGCCTATGCTTGTTTTGCAAGAGAGTGCTTGCGACGTCATATCACGCCTGTGAAGAGAAATTTTGTCAGCGAGGAAGAAGTGAGTTATCAAATCAGAAATGTTTTTTTCTAAAGTAAAGAATTCTTGTAAAAATTAGGAGTAGACAAACTGTATATATATATAAAATCTCTTAATAACGTCACAATAGAGGGCAATCTCGTCCCCAGGGTATTTTGCCTCCACGTTGGGAGGTCGGCGAAAATGGCCCTGGCATCGGCTGGTCGATTCTATAATCGGATTGGCCGGTTTAAAAACTTGATTAATTCAGATACAGTGTAATTTATTCATCAAAATATGAATTGCAATAAATCCACTCTGTGAAGTTCATCCAAAGAATTGTAACGATAGCTTTGGTTAAAGTCAAGAACGACATTAGATATATGTTTCTTCCCGACATTTAAATGTATCCTTGGGGAGTATCATGATGAATAATGCTAGCCAGTTGCATTTATGATAAAAGTTCACATGAGTGATTCGGCAGAGCGTTAAATATTTCTTATTTATTATTCATGTATACGTATTATACAAAAACGAAACACAAAGACCGCATAAATTTTCTTACCAAAACACCCCAAAATTCTGGGTGTCACGTGACCAGCCGATGCCAGGGCCATTTTCACCGACTCCCAACGTGGAGGCAAAATGCCCTGGGGACGAGGTTGAATAGAGGGCCATTTGTACGGGAGAAAATAAGTGACTTATATAAGACGTGAACACACTCGTATAAACGGTCAATTTCTGGTAAGTCGTGACTTACTTTGGACTAGCTTTCAACCCTGTTCGTATTTTAGTCGCGACTTACTTTGAACACGAACAAATTCACCATTTATACAAGTGTGTTCGCTATTTTAAGTGCCTATGAAGCGAAAATTATTATTGTCTTAAATGAAAGAACTCTTAAAACTACAACGTAACATCTTTTGCAGATCTTCGTTTCCGTGCTTCGTTGTTGAGATATTTCAGTTTCTTTGATATGCAAATTAAACACTTTGACATCACACGTGTATAATGAGTTATCAGAGAAAGTTCTATATCTTTGCTGTTATCAAACCATAGTCAATCGAGATATGGTCTGGAAACTCGGCAAACGTCAAAGCGCCTATAATGAGCTGTGATTTTATGTTGAACCGTACTTACACCGTGCACATCCTTTGTTTTAGGTTTATTAATATTTAAATAGCACGGTTGAGTAATTAAACTGAAACGTCGCTATTGGACAATTCGTTCATTATACTAAAATACAATGTGTTCAGTGACCGTGCACCGTGCACAAAACTGCATAAAGGCGAACAAAAAGATAGATCAAAGACTTTAGCTGAGTTTCCAGACCATATCTCGATTTACTATGATCAAACGAAATCACTTTAAAGCCGATCCTGTGCGTCTATTTCGCATACAGCATTAGACATACAGATTTTTAATTGATTTCGTTTGATAATAGCAAAGATACCGAACCTTCTCTGATAACTCATTATCCACGTGTGACGTCAAAGTGCATATCAAAAAAAATTGAAATATCTCAACAACGAGGCACGGAAACGAAGATCTGCAAAATATGTTACTTTGTCGTTTTGAGAGTTCTTTCATTTAAGACAATAATAATTTTCGCTTCCATTCCTCTATCCAGTCATCCAAAAGATCCATTTATTCACCTATCCATCTATCCATCCGTACAGTAGATGCCATAAATACTTGTACCAAGAGTTAGAATTGAAACCATCTAATTGTTTCTATATTTCAGACGCCAGTTAACGTGAATGTTGAAGAAAGTGATTTGTTAAAAGACGTCCGATATCGAAGACATCGTCAGGAATTGATGTACCGTATTGCGCACATAAATAAAGATAAAACTAAGTTGTTGTTTCAAGTTGTGGGTCCTCCTCATTATTATGTTGACATGAAGACCCAGGATGGTTTAAGAAGATATTATCCACAGTTAACAGAGGTGTGTGCCTTCACTGACTCACACACACACTCAATTATTCACTCACTCACTCACCCATTTACTCACTCTCTCACACATGACACACTCGCTCACACAATCATTCATCTGTTCGCTCATTTGTCCGTCCGTACATGCATCTATCTGTCCATTCCTATCTATCTATCTATCTATCTATCTATCTATCTATCTATCTATCTATCTATCTATCTATCTATCTATCTATCTATCTATCTATCTATCTGTCTGTCTGTCTGTCTGTCTGTCTGTCTGTCTGTCTGTCTGTCTGTCTGTCTGTCTGTCTGTCTGTCCGTCTGTCCGTCTGTCCGTCTGTCCGTCTGTCCGTCTGTCCGTCTGTCCGTCTGTCCGTCTGTCCGTCTGTCCGTCTGTCCGTCTGTCCGTCTGTCCGTCTGTCCGTCTGTCCGTCTGTCCGTCTGTCCGTCTGTCCGTCTGTCCGTCTGTCCGTCTGTCCGTCTGTCCGTCTGTCCGTCTGTCCGTCTGTCCGTCTGTCCGTCTGTCCGTCTGTCCGTCTGTCCGTCTGTCCGTCTGTCCGTCTGTCCGTCTGTCCGTCTGTCCGTCTGTCCGTCTGTCCGTCTGTCCGTCTGTCCGTCTGTCCGTCTGTCCGTCTGTCCGTCTGTCCGTCTGTCCGTCTGTCCGTCTGTCCGTCTGTCCGTCTGTCCGTCTGTCCGTCTGTCCGTCTGTCCGTCTGTCCGTCTGTCCGTCTGTCCGTCTGTCCGTCTGTCCGTCTGTCCGTCTGTCCGTCTGTCCGTCTGTCCGTCTGTCCGTCTGTCCGTCCGTCCGTCCGTCCGTCCGTCCGTCCGTCCGTCCGTCCGTCCGTCCGTCCGTCCGTCGGTCCGTCGGTCCGTCGGTCCGTCCATCCGTCACTGCTTAAATACTAATAAATCATAACTATTTTTCCTATAGAAAGATGTCAACAGTTTTCCTTCAATTACACTAGAAGATGATCAAGGTAGACCTCGTATGGTTCACGTAAGTACTAATCACACTAGCAACCAATCAATCCAGGTTAAATCAAGCAAGGACACGCGACTTGAAAAGCAATCCCGAATTTCTGGTGCAAAGCAGCTTGTGTTCTTAACTGAGGAAAAAGCTTCATGCAAGGGACAGTTTGCCAAACGCTTAACGAAAGATGAAAAAGATACGAACATGGTCACCAAATCGGTGGACGTTTTGTCTGCTCAGAGCAACAGAAAACCAGAGTTTTTGCAGAGGATGTGGGAGCCTTTAAGTATGGATGCTCTTATAGAACATAAATCATCATTTCTTGCACGAAGAAATGATATCCTTGTACAAGATTCATCCAGAACGTGGAACACAACTACGTAATGATGGATGGAACGATAGGATCACATGAATGTCAGATTGGGGACTAGTCGTGAATGGTCAGCCAAAATAGAAAGTCGACAGAAATTTCGACGAAGATCGAAAGAAATGTCGAAAAATCGAAGAAATCCGTCAACAAAAATCTGAACGAAAATCCACCACAGCAAAATCCGGCGAGAAATATATCGGTAATTGACGATATTCACCATCCGTGGTCAAGTCTCGAACTTCTACGTGTGTACTGCCTCGCTGACCCACGGTACCAATAAGGAAAAATGGACAAGCTGTTTTCCTAAACTTTAGTAGTATTTTTAGTAGTATCGAATCAGTGTTTATACCGGTACTAAAAATTACAACTCGAACTACATTTCATAACCTTAAATTAGTATTGAAAAATAATGTAGAATTCTTATTACTTATCAAATAAATTATGAGAAACTTAGGCTGGTTTGGTAAAGTTCCATCATAGAGGTGACCTTGTTTAAAAGCGTCGCATTTCTAATTATAAACCACAAAAGTGTTTTCCCAATTCCACAAGCGATTACTCGGAAACCGAAATCACCTGCATTTCCCAACTCATTTGAATTCTTCATTAATTTTATACCATAATTACAAATATGTTTGTCATAATTTAATCAGAGCGGTTCGTTTTCGTATTTTAAAATACTGAAAGGCCACTTGTACAAATCACAAATAAGGTGACATGCTGAGGTTTTACAAAAATTTACAGGGTACTTAAAGCCCGAAGGAAGAACTGCACGTTCCATGTTCCTAAAATATTGTTGCAACTCAGTTTCTCTTTCCCGCGAAGTTTGACTATTTCTGCTTTGAACTTGATTACTTCGTGACTAATATAATCCTATATATTTCCTATTACATTCAGCTCTGCGAGACTTTCATCTGACGACTTTATCTCAAAAGTAATAACAGTTTTTTGAGAAAAAAGTTAGTCTGCTATAACATGAATAACAGACTGCCTGTCACACCCTTCTATTGACACAACATTGATAGTAATTAAAGAAGGTCTGGGGGCTAATCATCCTTACTTGCAGCCCACGGCTGAATTGCGAAGGACGCAGATCAACTTGGCCATGTCGAGGCACATCAAAGGCGCTCCAGGTAGCCGCCATACGACACAGTTCAGACCACGGATCACAGCTAAGATGTTAGGTGTTGATTTTATGGAGGGAGGAAAGCCAGAGAACCCGGCGAAAAACCCTCGAAGCACAGGAGAGATCAACTACAACTCTACTCACATGAGTTCCAAGCTCGACAACGGGGTCATTCCCAAGCGGTTACCCATCCAAGTTCTAACCCCGTCTAATCGGGCGTAACTTTTTGGTGAGAGGCAGCCCGCTAACAGCACACGCCACCCGTGCTCCTCACAAGTGAAAATTTTACAAGCAGGTACAGAAAAATCGCGAAGGAACAGAATACTGATGTTACAAGCATGGCCATCATCACTCGGAATAGAACTCGATGAGATAAAATAAACCAAGGCAAATGATATATATTGTAGTATAGTGCACGGCAGATAAAGGAACTGATGACATACATGCAAAAGTATTAAACCATTCGCTATTTTTACAATGTACACTGTTATACCAAGTTTGAAAATGAGCCGATAATAACGCCGATTCTCTGGCCGTTTGCGGAAGAATGGCACAAACTTTTGTCTGAAACCAAATAATTATATAGAGCTATTGAAATGGTGGGCTACAGGTTTAGCATTTATTTTATATATACATAGCGTCTATATACATAATAATTCACCAATGTTTTTATAAATAGTCTTGGAAGCATCATCGGTCTCATTTTTGTGGCTGAGCTTCCAGGGAGAGATTTTGTTTGGCGTTGCTTGGTTTGTTTCGCATGCAGGTCATGTATAAGTTTACACTTTCCAGACATGCACCTGTTCTGGAAGACACGCATTGATTCGGAGAACCTTTTAAACGTTGTAGTGATCGCGTTTTGTTGGAGCTGGTTGCCGGGAAATTAAGTAGATACGTTTCGCGAATCCAACTTTCGTCTATATATTATAGATGGCTTTTCTCAGATGATCAATGCATCATATGTATAGTCATATAAGATAATGTACAGTATGATCTACAACTCTGTAACGTTTTGTCGATATTCAGGTTTTATTTAAATGACTTTCATGGGCTATACGTTTACAGTGCAATGTATTCCGAAATGCTTTCGAGATTCGGTGCAAATGTAGAAACTGAGTTTCCGTCTGCTCCAACTAAAGCAGAGTTTTTCAGCAAGACTGCTTTTCGAATAAACTTGACCTAACTGTTACAACTATATTCACCGTTTTTGCTCCTTACATTGCGTGTTATCTTGGCTTCGCAATAATCGATGCGTCACCAAATTAACTACTTTCAAAAGCGGAGTACCGCATCACTGCGTCGCGGCTCACCGCAAGAGATGTATAACATATACAATGTAAACTCTGATTTTATATATATATATATATATATATATATATATATATATACATATACATATACATATATACATATACATATACATATACATATACATATACATATACATATACATATACATATACATGTATAGATTATATACCGAGAACGCGGGTATAAGTCATATTGACCCGAGGGGCCGAAGGTCCCTCGGGTCAATATATGACTTATATCCCAAGTTCGAGGTATATAACCAACTTATATCACGATTGAGGAGGTTTTTGAACAAGGTTTCGTCAATTTTGAAGAGTTTCGATCAAGATTTTTCGAGTTTTGTCGACAAGTTTTATCCAATTATTTATGCACGGGATATAACCTGTATATTAGTATATACACCGCGGTACATCAAAGAAAACCGACTCAATCGTGATATAAATATATGTATATGTATGTGTATATGTATATGTGTGTATATATATGTATATGTATATGTATATGTGTGTATATATATGTATATGTGTGTATATATATGTATATGTATATGTGTGTATATATATATGTATATGTATATGTGTGTATATATATGTATATGTATATGTGTGTGTATATATATATATATATATATATATATATATGTGTGTGGAATCATGTACGTGGAATAACTCAGTCGATGCTCACGTTGTAACCAGTAAACTACTGTAATTGTAAAGCATTGTATGCAGTAAGTTACTGGAAATTGTTTAATAAAGAGATTATTAATGAAACCCTTCCCCCCCCGACCCCCCTAACCCTAACCCTCAAAAATGTGAATTTCCCGGGGGTAACCCTAACCCTAACTTGAAAAGTGTCGGGGGGGTTTTCTAAGCCGCCTCCTCCCCGTCCAACCCCCCTAATAGTGTTTTTAATTTATGGTCAACAGTTCTTGACAAAGATTGTGGGATGCGCAGTGAGTTTAATCCGTTAATTCGCGCATCTTACAATTTCCAGTAACTTACTGCATACAATGCTTTACAATTACAGTAGTTTACTGGTTACAACGTGAGCAACGGGTGAATAACTAAAGCGCGTTTTGGATATACTCTGCGCCCGCCCTACTAACTGTTTATGAACTACTTCGTGTAATTCCATCCAATTCACTCATCTTACACTAGCCGAACGCTCTAACCATTGAGGCACTAGAACTCAGATCTCACTCACGAGGTTTAATTGTGTACAATATTTATTACACCTGAGAACACGAGTCAGACCGTATTTATTACACCTGAGAACACGAGTCAAATCGTAAGTGTGTCACAAGTACTTGTTGGGCTACAAGTCGTATTCAGAGAGGCGCATTTATATACATCTATCAGTATTGAAAATGAATATTTTTTCACTACACCGCCGGATGAAGCATTTTGCGCAGGTGGTACAGTACGTCATGTTTATCTGGTCACTTGTACTAATTCATTCATTCATGCTGTACGCCTGTACCATTCAAAACGGTTGTGACAATGGCGCGAATAAACGTTGTTATAGCCATTCTCGTGATTTTCTTGCCATTCATCTCCGATTTTAAAGCACTTAACTCGACGGCAAAGACTAGAGAGAAAGCGGACAACACATCTGCACGATTAACTGGACAAAATTCGAATGACTCTGGCCAATTGAGAAATAAAAGTGAAAGTAACATCCCTCATTCCGCGAATTCGAGTGAACGATGTAATATTACAATTCAAAATGTGGCGCAGAAAAGTTTGGAATTCGCGAAACTTTTATCGGAGAAGACGACACAATATGTTAGAATTAATGTCTGCTGTATTTCAAGGAAACCGTCACCAGGAGTGCAGCAACAACCTTCTTTCGTTGACTTGGCCTCTCATATTTTCTCAAGCGAGACTTTATATTCTTGGATATTCGGCGTCGATAGCCATGATTCTGACGGAGGCATATCGTTGGTTTGGGTAAAAAGTGGCATTGCAAGAGCGACCTATTCCAGCTCTCTCGATTCTCGGTACATCCAAGTCGTTTCTTTTGGGACATTGACAACTGGTAAAAAAGATTATACTTCACAAACTCCGGTCGAAATATATGGGAAACAAATGGTAAGGCTTGCCTTTCCGTGCTGTAACTCACGTTTAAACGCTTCCGGAACCGGAAGAGAAGAGAAAAAAGGGGTCACATGATCCCCCAGTGGCATACAAATACGCCACCTCCCCCGTGCCTAATCGGCTTTTTTCTTCGTGCTCACTCACGTGTACACGATCAGGTAAGGCGAAATATTAATCAAGATCCCCAGGTCTTACATAAATACTGTCCGAGGCCTCTGTGCGTAAAGCAACTTATAAATCCAAACGATTATATGGTGAAGCTAAACCTCTTTACATCTTTTGTCTCAAATTCTGGGTTCTTCTAGAGTCTTGTCAAGCAGCAGTAGAGCTCGCCCCACTCCACTTCAGGTTCCTTCAAACCTGCGTTATCCAGCAATTAGTAGCGTTGAACAATGGGGTTTATCACGGCACAGTCCACCTGAACAGACTAACACTGGAAGAGCTGCAGTGGTGGTTTGTGAATATCCATCAAGTCAATGGAAATCCAATTTTTTGTACCCTCTCATCCGAAATGAGTATCACTTCGGATTCGATGCCTCAAAAATGGGGTGGGGTGCCACTTGTGACAACGTTTCAACCAACGGATGTTGGTCATACCAGGAAAACCTTCAAAATAAAGGTCCTGAAACTAAAAGATGGATTTCTTGCAATACAGCAGTCAACGAACAAAGCATACGACTCTGCATGGGGTTAAATGAATTCCTGGGGTATTGGATGGGAAATTAAATATCCAATTTTAGCTAACAGCAGGGAAATTCTAGTTTTCCTTAGTGATCAATTTGACAACTAACAATAAATACCATACAGTATTTAAACGTTCTTCGCTCAGCCACATCATTTGTACATCCATGGATTGATGGCAAACCCCATGAGAGAAATCGCAAACAAACAACACCCTAAAACAAGATATTCACCAACCTGGGATGTAACCACGGTAACCTCATATCCTGACGAGGGTTGGATAATAATACTTTATGCCTCAAGATACTAACTAAAGAATTATTTATGTTACTGAATTGTTATTAGCATTGATCTTACCAGAGAGATCGTCTATTCTCTGTGAGCTTGATATTCAGTTCCTGAACAACCGGATGGTTTTAAATTCACATTCACTAAACCTCGAATGACAAATGATCCAAGATCTCTCAACAATATCCTTCCCGCGTTTTTTGCTCAGGACATAACACCATGCCCCTTGAAGTGCTTAAAATCATATTTAAATGCTACAAGGGAGTTTTCGGTAAACACCTGAATACAATAACTTGTTTCTCTCAATTCAACGTCCACATCGATCTCCAGAAGTACAATTGCTGGATGGTTGTGTGACACATTAAAAGCTGTGGGATTGTTTCCACAATATTTTAGGCATGGGTGATTGGGCTTCTCCCTCAATTTTCCAACATTTTTATTACAAACCATGCAACTATTGATGATAGTTATGTCAAAACGATTCTAGAATCCTAGCTCCTTTAGGGATATACAACTTATTTTGAGTTCTTGTTTCTTTTGTAACCTTAACGGTCTACAGTCAATAAAGTTTATTACGAACCTGCACAGTTTGTGTCAGCTATTATGTTGTAGCTTTTGCGTTGAAATCTACCATTTGTTTCCCATATATTTCGACCGGAGTTTGTGAAGTATAATTTAAATTACACAAGGGCCTTCTTAGGCCTGTTAGTGTAATTATGATTATACGAGCAAACGAAGGGAGAAATATATGGGCCCACCCTCAACCGACTGGCGGTTTCCCATACCCTGTTTATTCCTAGGGTGTGTTCAGACATGTTAAAAATAGCCGATTAGGCACGGGGGAGGTGGCGTATTTGTATGCCACTGGGGGATCATGTGACCCCTTTTTTCTCTTCTCTTCCGGTTCCGGAAGCGTTTAAACGTGAGTTACAGCACGGAAAGGCAAGCCTTACCATTTGTTTCCCATATATTTCTCCCTTCGTTTGCTCGTATAATCATAATTACACTAACAGGCCTAAGAAGGCCCTTGTGTAATTTAAATTTTGAAGTGAATATCAACCAAGAGCCGACGGATTGCCTTGGCAGAGCTCGTAAGAATCACGGGCAACAACTACTAGAACACATGCTTAATAAAGAACTTCGCCCGATGACGGAATCTCAAGACCAAGTCAAGTGTTATAAAGAGAAAAGTTACTTCTTTTGCTGCAAACAACATCAAGTCCCTTGCACTGGTTTCAAGGCAGTCGGCTTTCCCTCCGGAAGTAGCGATTTAGATAAAATAATTGTGGCTTTTTGTATGATTCTAAGTCCTCTACTACTTGTAAAGATTTCAGCATTCTTCGAAAATCAAACAGAAACGCGACTTAATGTACCGCACAACTTTATATTTTGTAAAATTCTTAGAATATTATGTTACAAATCCATATTACCAAAATTACTCCTTATAGCTGCTTGCTTCTACTGGGCCCTTCTAGAATGGTGGAAAACTGGTAGTGGTGGCCCTTTTGGGTTCTTTTCTTTTTTCTTAGCAGCCGTTATAGTATCTGGGTGTCTGGCGAAAGAAGAGACTCAAGAGAGTGAAGAGACTCAAGAGAGTGAAGAGACTCAAGAGAGTGAAGAGACTCAAGAGAGTGAAGAGAGTTGTGTATCTGAGGAGAAATTCTTTAAAAGGTTGACTTCTCACTGCACGTCCTTCGTAAAAGATTTTTTCATATGGTTATTCTCCTTAGTGTGGGACATGTTTGTCAAGTTGCATAATGTTGTCTTCAAACCTTCTCCTACGTTTCCCTATGCTGATGAGGGGGTTGACTTGTCCAAAGGAAATCTCTGTAACTTCTTCGGTAGGCTTGTAGGAACGTTGATCGTGATCATTGGAGTTGCTCTGTTCTTTTCGTCGCTCATCGCGACAGTTAAGTACACTTTATTCGGACTCTTATTAAATCACAACCACTACCTTCCAAAGGTTTCTCTTCACATAATTATTTTTGACTACGTTTTCAAATCAATCCAGTCTTTTTGCACTGAGTATGTATCTTTAATGATCAACGTTTTCAACGTTTGCGAAGAAAACATAACAGCAAATGATATCTGGGTTTACAAAGACGGTATTCCCAGACTTTCGACTAAGATTTATGAAAA
This sequence comes from Corallium rubrum, assembly GCA_964035015.1. NCBI lineage: Eukaryota > Metazoa > Cnidaria > Anthozoa > Scleralcyonacea > Coralliidae > Corallium > Corallium rubrum. The sequence continues at coordinate 8,433,446 of OZ036004.1, forward strand.
CATCCGAGCTAAACTTTTACCCTATGGAAAAAGCGGCTTTAAGCTTGCTATTCAAATTATTTTTCTCTCTCTTTTTGCTGACATGGTATTAAATGCTTGTGAGATCCTGGAAGAAAATAGTGATTTTCCGTTCGATGTAAAAGTCGTTGCATTGTTTGGTTTTTCAACATTGCCTTATATTCTAAAAGTATTTTTCTGGGAGCAAAGTGAGGCTGAGAAAAAAATCTTGGATAAAGCCCAATGCAAAGAAATACAAGACATTGTCTTGGAATACATAGAAATGGAACAGCATGGTTAAAACCTCAACCAATAATTGAACGTTTAAACATTGCTTCTTGTTGGTGTACGTTGGACAATACACTGAACTTTATGTATGGATTTTATATCAAAATTTATCAATATTGTATAATTTAATTGTAATTTTAATATTATTTGTTAATTAGTGGTGTTACTATATAATATTTACTATAATTATTCATGACCACAACAGAGTTTAATTTGTTAGGATAAGTAATAAGTATAGGGTTAATTAACGAGTAAAGCTTAACAGCCACGAGGGGCCATCTTATCCCATGACACACCAAAAATTAATGAGAATTTGATTGAAAGCAAGGTTAAAACACATTTCTGATAAACGATAAAATGCTTTGTTTGAGTGATTGTTCATTGTGAATGAAAGCCATTTGCTGTTTAAAATAGCAGTGTTCATCTCATTTGTATGCATGGCGTGATAAGTAGTTATCCGAGGGGGATAACTGGTTATCCCACTAGTTATCATATATATTAATGAGCATTTTTACCCCACAATTTCCCTCTTCAAAGAAGCCCTACCCACTTGACATCGTTTAAGACAGTTGGATAAAGGATTTGTAGACATCAATGCATAAGCGTTCTCATACTGGCCTAACAGTTTTAGTTTTCTGTCACAATGTTGGCTTAGGAACGTTTTCCTTTCGTTTATTGACAATGACGGCAAAGTTCTTTGTCAAATTGCAAGAACTATATACACGGTTCGAAACACATTTTTTTTGTAAATAACGTACACTTGGCAAAGCGTGTGTTAGCGACAAAACCTTTGTAATACATAGAGAATAATACATCACAATTCGACGAATTCGTGAGTAGGAATCAGTGGCATCATTTTGCAAGGGTTTTCCGAGAGGTGAATCAAATCGGCGTAGGCCAATTCAGACATAAGAGTAGACAGGTAGTCTGTATAATAAATAGTACGCCGATGTCGTCCGGCTGCACTCGATAGTGACGAAGATGAATGGCAGTTCCGATTCATTCATCAAGCATTCATTTGCATGAATATGATAACTGATTCTGTTGTAACTGTACCATTCAAAGCAGTTCAAGATAATAACGCGAAGTTATTATCAATAATAATTAGCGAAGTTCTAATCATTCTCATGGTTTTCTGGCCTATAAAAAGAACGTAACTCGGCGTCAAAGACTGAAGAGAAAGCGGACAACGTAATAACTGGACAAAATTCGAATGAATCTGGCCAGTTAAAGTGCCTATGAAGCAAAAATTATTATTGTCTTAAATGAAAGAACTCTTAAAACTACAACGTAACATCTTTTGCAGATCTTCGTTTCCATGCTTCGTTGTTGAGATATTTCAGTTTCTTTGATATGCAAATTAAACACTTTGACATCAAACGTGTATGATGAGTTATCGGAGCAAGTTCTATATCTTTGCTATTATGAAACGAAATCACTTCGAAGCCGATCTGTGCGTCTATTTCACATACAGAATTAGACATACAGATTTTTAATTGATTTCGTTTGATAATAGCAAAGATACCGAACCTTCTCTGACAACTCATTATACACGCGTGACGTCAAAATGTTTAATTTGCATATCAAAAAAATTGAAATATCTCAACAACGAGGCACGGAAACGAAGGGGAAGGGCTAAACAGAGAGTTAATATCGGAGAGTTCAATCGGAGAGTTAAGAGTTCGGCGAGTTAACTTTGAGCCACGCCCACGTCACGTCCACTTTTCTCAACGACCACACCTAATTAACTCTCCTGATGTTTTCTTTGGACTAACGTTTAATTGAACTCTTTTCCTTCAAAAAGTAAAATAAGACGCGGGAGTTAACTTCGTCTTAAAAATTTCTGAGTTCCGATACTAACAGTGAGATGGTCTTACCATCGAGTTGTTTGGATTCAGGTAATACAGCGAAGATTCTAAAATTTGAGGTGTTTCTTGCCTTACTTTTGTTTTCTGGACACAACGTTCTCCCGGGCCAAAATGTCAGCGTCGTTGACTATTTAATTATAAGAACGTAACTCTTGTGAGAAACGAAGAGTAATTTACTTTTTGAAGGAAAAGAGTTCAATTAAAACTAACTCTCTGACGTTAGTCCAAAGACAACATTGGGAGAGTTAAGAAATTAGGTGTGGTCGTTGAAAAAAGTGGGCGGGGTGTGGGTGTGACTCAAATTTAACTCTCCGAAATGTTAACTCGATTACATGGACCGGGCTGGACCGGTTAACCGGGCTGGACCGGTTAACCGGGCTAGCCCGCTTTATATATAAAACGCATGTTGTTTTAACATTTCGATTACATGGCAAGCGGGCTAGCCCGGTTTGCCGGGATCCCGGTTGTCGCAACCGGGCTAGCCCGGTTAACCGGGATGAAAATGTCCATGTAATCGTTTTCATCCCGGCAAACCGGGCTGAAAAACTGTTGAACTCGCTTCGATACGCGTTCGTTTGCTTGTCTATGTGAATAAATAGTGCTGAAAGGATCTGAAATAGAACATCAACGTTGTTTGTGTGTTTTGTGATCAAAGCGAAATTTAATAAATTAATTAGTCTTCGTGAAGACGCTTTCTTGGGTTAGCTAAGACTTTAACAATATTTTTATTAACGATGGGCTTACAAAATAAATAATAGACTAGTTAGTGTAAAATTGAAGTAAAACTAACGTAACTTTGCCCTTATTTACTTGATAATTGCGAATTTCGGCCTGAAATCATCCCAGCTTACCGGGCTAGCCCGCTCCATGTGCCAGCCCGGTCCATGTAATCGCCCCCTAACTCTCTGTTTAGTCAAACCCGAAACGAAGATCTGCAAAAGATGTTACTTTGTCGTTTTGAGAGTTCTTTCATTTAAGACAACTAATAAACCGATCAATTCCGGTTGTTTATGATGTATACCAGCTGTCACAAGTGGTCAGACAGGACGCAACTCCACACCCGGCCCCACCCTTCCAAGTGCAGAGCCTAACCGGACGCTCTAACTATTGAGCCACAGGAACTCATGCATGTGGTAGACCGAGGTTTAATTGTGTACAATATTTATTACACCTGAGAACACGAGTCAAATCGTACGTGTGTCACAAGTACTTGTTGGGCTACAAGTCGTATTCAGAGAGGCGCATTTATATACATCTATCAGTATTGAAAATGAATATCTTTTCACTACATCCGCCGGATGAAGCTTTTTGCGCAGGTGGGACAGGACGTCATGTTTATCCGCTCACGTCTACTGGATAGTGCCGACCAATAGTGAGGTGAGTGATGAATAGATTGCTTTTCATTCATTCATGCTGTACCATTCAAAACGGTTGTGAAAATGGCGCGAAGAAGCGTTGTTATAGCCATTCTCGTGGTTTTCTTGTCCATCGTCTACGATTTGAAAGCACTTACCTCGACGGCAAAGACTAAAGAGAAAGCGGACAACACATCTGCACGATTAACTGGACAAAATTCGAATGACTCTAGCCAAATGAGAAATAAAAGTGAAAGTAACATCCTTCCTTCCGCGAATTCGAGTGAACGATGTAATATTACAATTCAAAATATGGCACAGAAAAGTTTGGAATTCGCGAAACTTTTATCGGAGAAGACAACACAATATGTTAGAATTAATGTCTGCTGTATTTCAAGGAAACCGTTACCAGGAGTGCAGCAACAACCTTCTTTCGTTGACTTGGCCTCTAATATTTTCTCAAGCGGGACTTTATATTCTTGGACAGTCGATAGCCATGATTTTAACGGAGGCATATCGTTGGTTTGGGTAAAAAGTGGCATTGCAAGAGCGACCTATTCCAGCTCTCTCAATTCTCAGTACATCCAAGTCGTTTCTTTTGGGACATTGACAACTGGTAGAAAAGATTTTGAAGTGAATATCAACCAAGAGCCGACGGATTGCCTTGGCGGAGTTCGTAAGAATCACGGGCTACAACTACTAGAACACATGCTTAATAAAGAACTTCGCCCGATGACGGAATCCCAAGACGAAGTCAAGTGTTATAAAGAGAAGAGTTACTTCTTTTGCTGCAAACAACATCAAGTCCCTTGCACTGGTTTCAAGGCAGTCGGCTTTCCCTCCGGAAGTAGCTATTTAGATATAATAATTGTGTCTATTTGTCTTATTCTGAGTCCTCTACTACTTGTAAAGATTTCTGCTTTCTTCGAAAATCAAACAGAAACGCAACTTAATGTACCGCACAACTTCATCCTTTGTAAAATTCTTGGAAAATTATGTCAGAGATCCATAATCCCAAAATTACTCCTTGCAGCTGCTTGCTTCTACTGGGCCCTTCTAGAATGGTGGAAAAGTGATGGGAATCCTCTCTCATTTGTGTTCTCCATTTCTTTCTCTTTAGCCATTTTTTGTTCTTGGTGTCTGGGTAATGATCTTGAATCAACGGCAAGAGAAAAGAGTTATGCATTGGAGGAGAAATTCTTTGAAAGGTTGATACCATCTTTCGACTGCACGTCCTTTTGTTCGTTCGTAGAAGGTGTTTTAATCTGGTTACTTGGTTTACTTTCCTTAACGTGGGACATTGTTGTCAAGCTGCATAATGTTGTCTTCAAACCTTCTTCTACGTTTTACTATTCTGATGAGAGGGTTGACTTGTCTAAAAAAAATCTCTGTACTGGCTTCTTCTGTAGGCTTGTAGGAACGTCGATGTTAATCGTTGGAGTTGCTCTGTCCTTTTTGTCGCTCATCGCGACAGTTAAGTACACTTTATTCGGACTTTTATTAAATCACAATCTCTACCTTCCAACAGTATCTCTTTACATAATTATTGTTTTCTACGTTTTCAAATCATGCCAGTCTTTTTGCACTGAGTATGTATCTTTAATGATAAACGTTTTCAATGTCTGCGAAGAAATTCAAGAAAACACAAAAGCAAATGTTATTCCTACACTTTCAACTAAGACTTATGAAAAAGTCCGAGCTAAACTTTTACCCTATAAAAAAAACATCTTTAAGCTTCTTATCCAAATAACTTTTCTCTTTCTTTTTGCTAACATGGTATTAAATGCTTGTAAGATCCTGGAAGAAAATAGTGATTTTCCGTTCGATGTAAAAGTCGTTGCATTGTTTGGTTTTTCAACATTGCCTTATATTCTAAAAGTATTTTTCTGGGAGCAAAGTGAGGCTGAGAAAAAAATCTTGGATAAAGCCCAGTGCAAGGAAATATACAAGACATTGTCAGTGGAAGAAATGGAACAGCACGATGAGAACTTTAACCAAACCAGTAATTGATAATCGAACGTTTAAACATTGCTTCTTGTTGGTGTACGTTGGACAATACACTGAACTTTATGTATGGATTTTATATCAAAAGTAAACTTATCAGTATTGTATAATTTAATTGTAATTTTAATATTATTTGTTAATTAGTGGTGGTACTATATAATATGTACTACTTAAATCCAATAATTATTCATGACCACAACAGAATTTAATTTGTTAGGATAAGTATAGAGTTAATTAATGGAGTACAGTAAAGCTTATCCCATGACACACCCAAAATTACATGAGAAGACACTAGCTGATTGAAAGCAAGGTTAAAACACATTTCTGATAAACGATAAAATGCTTTGTTTCAGTGAATGTTCATTGTGAATGAAAGCCATTTGCTGTTTAAATTAGCAGTGTTAATCTCATTTGTATGCATAGCGTGATAAGTAGTTATCGAGTGGGATAACTACTGTAGTTATCATATACTAATGAGCATTTTTACCCCACAATTTCCCTCTTCAAAGAAGCCCTGTCCACTTGACATCGTTTAAGACAGTTGGATAAAGGATTTAACGTCCTCTTGAAACAATGAATTTTGGGTGTGTTGTGGGACAGATGGAGAACAATATTAGGTGCTATTTTCAAGTGATGAACCATACTACACCTTGGGATCTGAACCCAAGTACCCTGGCAAGTCCCAGAGCTTCGAAGATCTCCCTCCTGAATAATGCTTTGAAATTTTGCAGAAGTACTAGGGCTTTTGAGAAGTTACCAGTATAGTTCAAATACTCACAAAACCGGATTTTAGCCTGCAAACCAGCCCCCCCCCCCCCTTCCTCACCCCTATCTTGTCACACCCCTCTGCCTACTTGGATCCAATGAGATTATGAGCAGGCTTGCAGGCTAGAAGATTTCTGCTGTTTGACCCAACTAGCAGATTGCTTACTCAAACAACTACACATTATTCAAAAATTTCTATATACCAGAATGCCTTTATTTCAAATTATTACTTTGATTTTTCTAAACACCGATGAAAAATTAATACAAGCAAAAAAAGAAAACCTACAACTACATTCTACATTAAATTTATAATTATTGAGAATGAGGCAACACGACCAACAAAGGAAAACTATTTGACCATTTTGGTGTCATGGTGTTTAGGTAAATGAAAAGTTTTCCTTTGCTGTGCTGTATATTTAAAATGTCATAGAAAATACTGTCATAATACTGTCAATTCAGTTATTGTGGTGAGAAATTTGTGGTAACTTTGCATATCAGTTTGTATGGGGTTTCAATTAATCAGTAAAGAAAGGGGGGTGAGAAATCATTTATTTCTCAGGGAAGTTCATTGATGTCAGAATACATAGCACCACAATTAAATGTTCATTGTCAGCTTGGTTTTGTTTAGCAGGCACAACCATCTTTAGGCTTGTTGGTATCTTTATCTAATTTGATTTGATCTGGAAAGTCATTGTACAGCTCTACCTCTGTTTCTTGTGCCAAGGCATTCTTAGCAATTGTTTGGAATGCTTGTTCAACATTAATTGCTTCTTTTGCACTGGTTTCAAAGTACGGGATGTTGTTTTTCGACTGGCACCACGACTGGGCTCGCTTACCAGAGACCTAGTGGAGTGGAAAAGGTATGTTACAGCAAGTAGGGCTTGTTTACATCAGGTGACCCACCTACACACGTAAAAATCTCGCAGCTTCTTAACAGGATGTGTTTGCAACAGGCTAGTAGCAAGGCTGTTAACAAGTTTTAACAATGCTGTTCATTCAACAAGTTGCTATACAACCTTGTTAGCATCAGCCTGTTAACAGCTTGTTGGAACAACTTGTCACAAGCCTGTTAGAGTCATCAACCTTGTGACAAGTTGTCAACAACCTGGGGGCAGCCAGGCAGTGTGAACACACAATAGTGACAGCCTGCCAGAACAGTCTGTAACAACTTGTTTACAGGTCTGTAACAGCTTGCCCCTTTTTTACATGTGAAGTAGAGAGACCCTTCCAGGAGGGTCAAAAGGCACCCTAAAAATGCAACATCAAGGCATTCTTAGCTAGTGGGGTGGTTTGGATAAGCAACTGCGAATCTGCAAAACATTTCTAGTTTTGAAATTCCACTAAATCTGAAATTATGCAACTTACCGCTCTGTTCTCCAAATCTACTTTATTTCCCAGTACAACAAAAGGGAAGTTTTCAGGATCTCTTGGACTGGCTTGAATTAAAAACTCGTCTCTCCAACTATCCAGTGTTTTGAATGTGTTAGGTTGAGTAACATCAAAGACTAGAACACAACAATCTGCGCCTCTGTAGAATGCAACTCCTAAACTTTGGAATCTTTCCTGTCCGGCTGTATCCCATATCTGCAAAATATTTAACCTTATAACATAGATGTAATATAACAGTGTTTCTGATTGGCTACTGTGTGTGCTCCATAACTTGATGGAGACAGTAATTTCAAACATGAGAAACTCATTTTTAATAGCGAAATAAAAATTGGTTTGTGTCTGATTCTCTGTCAAGGTTCGAATTAATGATTCATGATTCACAAACCAAATTACAAACTTAACGAACGCAAAAGCAAAGATTTTAATAAACATCACGAATCGAAGATAACGAGTGACTTTTGAATCTTTATATGATCGCATATTCAGAGCTAGAGGCCTTTGTACTAACACTGAGCTGGTTTCACAGAGCATACATGAAGTAGTTTACATTAAGTGGTCAGCGGTACCACGGAGCATTGCAAACTTTGGAGAAAAAAATCTTTCCAGGAAATTGGAGAAAAGTTCCAAGGTTGACATTTCTCTTCTGACAAAGTTGGACTTGGAAGATGAGAATGACGACGATGTGGTCGACTAGAACTGAGTAAAGTCCGCAAGTCACAGAGAATGCACAGCAGGCTCTGGGAACTGATTGAATCGATGCTGACACTAAATATTGTTCATGCATGTATATAATTTAAAAAAAACTTTTATTAGTTTTGTATATATGTACAAAACGTTTATAATATTCATGTTTTACAAAACATTTTATTTTACAAAAAATAAACCTTTTTGTGTTTTGACTGAGAGTATTAGTTAATTTAAGGCATTGATGGCTACTTTAAAATGGGAGTAAAAATCAGGCATATTGATGAAATGTTTTTTAAATTCAGGAACCAGTTTTCAATAGTTAATTTGAACCTTGTCTGTTATAAAAGAAATGGTTCATGGTTTGGCACACTCCATTGAGTTGTATGGAAGCACTTGGGAAGTTGGAGAGCACTTAAAAATCTAGAGTTCTGAACCCTTTTTGACCCCTAAACAAGATTCTAGGAGCTGACAAGTACCTGCATGGTCACCAATCGATCGTCGACCATTACTTCTTTGGTAAGAAAGTCTGCACCAATTGTAGCTTTGTATTGATTACTGAACTTTTTGTTAACATACTGATTCATTAAGGACGTCTTCCCAACTCTGTTGCAAAATACATTAAAAGCCAGACAAAAAATAAATTAATTAAAGACCCAAAATAATTAAAACAAATTCAATAGTGCTTGGATTGCTCACACACTGACAGATGTAAAAATCTTGTACTTACATGTAAATAGGTAATGTATAATTATTGTATACATTTTATAACATAACATCATTTATAACATAGATTTAATATTACGGCATTTCTGATTGAGAAACTCATTTTTAATCAATGAAATAGATATTGTTTTCTGTTGTTTTGTGTCGATTCTCTGTTATAAAAGAAATGGTTTATGGTTTGGCATGCTCCATTGAGTTATGGTTGCACTTGGAAAATTGGAGAGCTACACCTCAACCAACTCTTACGCTTTTTTCATCTTCTTCAAACTTCCCGCATATGAACCATTTCTTAAACATTACAAGGTAGTGAAACATCTTACAACATAATGTAATGTGTACTCTAACACAACCTTGTACCCACGGTCTTATCTCCACTTGCAGCGAGTGTAGGGGTTGGGTGGCAAGTGGGGATAAGACCCTGTGTACCAGGTTGACTCTAAGATGAAACTCACCCACTATCGCCGAGAATAATTACTTTTAATAAAACCTTCTTTCTTGATGACATTGTAAGTATATCTACAGTGTAGAGTTGGAACAACAATGTTAACTGACCCCACTTGATGAAGTCAGAATGGAGAACAGTTTTATTAGAATGGGTCATTCCAGAAAATATCCATACTGCCCCCAAGGAAGAAATGACAAATTTATCCTACCCTTCTTTTCAGATATCCTACAATAATTTAAGGTAAATCTGTAGTTAATTTTACTCCCTCTGCCCTTCAGAAAACACAAATTTCCTCCGTGGGGGGAGCAATGGATCTTTTCTATGGATCTTTTCTGGGACAACCCAATAAGACATCATCTCAAATACACACATCATTGTACTGCATTTGGTTGGAACTTCCCTTGGGAAACAATTTCTCAAGTATCTCAGTTCCATAAGGCATGGGAAGTTCTGTTTTTCTGTAGTGATTTTCTAATAAGGAATATTTTCTACTAATCTACTCTAACTAGATTTAATGGGCTCTTGCTGTCCACTAAATGTCAGTACTTTGAAGTTACCCAAATAATGAATGGTAATCCTTTTGTTTATATGATTTTTCTACCCAACTTGAGAATATGTGCAAGAGCCCAGTACTATAGTTTCTTTATCATTACATCTGAATTGCACGTTGCCATGCAAATTACCTTTGATGGTATACCTACCGCATGTTTCATGCAGAAACAATGGTTATGCTTTGTTTATTGAAATAATCTCGAAGAATACTTCTACTAAAGGCTGATTTAGATGGCACAACTTTTGCTTACAACACACAACCTGTATGCAAGGGTTGTGAGCAAGCTGTAGGGCTTGATTCACACAATGCAATACAGTATGTGTATCATATGTTGTAGGTATGGTGTGAGCAGGTTGCGTGTGACACTTTGTAGGCAAAAGTTATACCATCTAAATCAGCCTTAAAACAATTACATTACTCCCTCTCAATTTCTATCAGATAATACTTGATTCAGGCTGCAACCTTGTCAACTATCACCTCATAATCTAATTGTTAAAATGTGGTCTATTTATTCTGAGAAATGAACCAGCTTCTGTGAAAATTGAAATACAACACCACAGCAGTTCAAACTGATAGATTGACTATCAGTACAAAAGACTAAATATAATTTGGATGATCTGTTTGCTAAAACAGCTTTTTTTAAGATTTGAGTCTGAGATCTTTTCTTCATCATAACCTTTTTTACGAACATTTCGGGATGTAATCCGACACCACAGCGGCACCTCTCACTCACTCAAATTCAGCCATGCGTTTTGTCATATACTTTATGCCCTATCTACACCAGGTATTCCGTCCTGAAATTCCAACCCAAGCACCACACTAACATCAGAAAAGGTCCTAGGATTTTGTTTTTCTATTTTATCTCAATAAAAAAACAAATTGAATACCTATAAATGTCACATATCATCCATATTGGACTGGACATATAATAAAGCACTTACGTACCATTCAGTCTTGATTATATTCATAATCAAACGAACCAAAAGACCCTTGTTTTAAACCTTAGGAAGTTTAAATAACTAGGAAGAATATCCAGCTACGTTTAAGCGTGAATAAGGCTTCAATAATGCCTTGTCGAAGGCACCATTGCGTAATAAAAGAAAAGAATTGAGTTGCCGAAATATGCATTTTAAAAGTTTGGCAGTTTAACTTAGGAAGGGTACCACCCAAATTTGAAGTTTAATACGAAAGAAAACCCACTACGGTATAACTACTGTAGTAACAGTATTATAAAGTACTGTCCATAAATCTTTCAGCACATAAAAACGAAACAAACTAGTCGTGATTTTACATGTACTCTTATAGATAAAACTTCGAGTTCGCACCGAAAATGAACGCGTTAAATAGCGTACCCAACTCATAAATAACTTACCTTTTAAACTGTAGGTTATAGACACGAGTATAAGGTTGGTTATGTAGGTTTTTAAATACAGCTTCGGTTGAAAAGACTGCTTAGAACCCCTGTACAGACAGATCTTTGCAACGCAACTCAAGGACAGCCACAGAGCTTTGTCTCGTGATTAGCTCAAGGATTCCGCCATGTGACGTCATACTTATAGCAGTTTCCGCTGCAGCAAAATTAATATACTATTTTTTCCGGGCTAATTTTAAACTTAAAAGCACCCCTAAAGCTTATTATTTATATTTAAAGTCTTTACGTGGTAACTAGTTAAGCGTTGTGTCTCAAAATGTGGCTATTTTACTAGTAATCAGTGGTTTCCCTTTCTGTTTCTCGAAGGCATAATACAGGAGATTAGTACCCCGGATAAATATTCCCAGCAGGGCATAGCGTGAAATAAGGGGTAAACGGTGAACATTTCGCATTTTTGAGACCATATTTGAGGTAGAAAAAAATGTATAAATTTTAAGAACAAAACAGTAGGCTTGAATAGAAGAAGCTAAATCTATTTATTTCAAAAAATGTAAAAGAAACGCATTTAATAAATTAGTTAATATGTCGTTTATATATCATTAATATCCATTAATATCCTGTTTGGTCCCTTTCAACGCCTTGTATCCCAACATATTAACCTGACTTACGGGCAAATTTAAATTACACAAGGGCCTTCTTAGGCCTGTTAGTGTAATTATGATTATACGAGCAAACGAAGGGAGAAATATATGGGAAACAAATGGTAAGGCTTGCCTTTCCGTGCTGTAACTCACGTTTAAACGCTTCCGGAACCGGAAGAGAAGAGAAAAAAGGGGTCACATGATCCCCCAGTGGCATACAAATACGCCACCTCCCCCGTGCCTAATCGGCTATTTTTAACATGTCTGAACACACCCTAGGAATAAACAGGGTATGGGAAACCGCCAGTCGGTTGAGGGTGGGCCCATATATTTCTCCTTCGTTTGCTCGTATAATCATAATTACACTAACAGGCCTAAGAAGGCCCTTGTGTAATTTAAATTATACTTCACAAACTCCGGTCGAAATATATGGGAAACAAATGGTAGATTTCAACGCAAAAGCTACAACATAATAGCTGACACAAACTGTGCAGGTTCGTAATAAACTTTATTGACTGTAGACCGTTAAGGTTACAAAAGAAACAAGAACTCAAAATAAGTTGTATATCCCTAAAGGAGCTAGGATTCTAGAATCGTTTTGACATAACTATCATCAATAGTTGCATGGTTTGTAATAAAAATGTTGGAAAATTGAGGGAGAAGCCCAATCACCCATGCCTAAAATATTGTGGAAACAATCCCACAGCTTTTAATGTGTCACACAACCATCCAGCAATTGTACTTCTGGAGATCGATGTGGACGTTGAATTGAGAGAAACAAGTTATTGTATTCAGGTGTTTACCGAAAACTCCCTTGTAGCATTTAAATATGATTTTAAGCACTTCAAGGGGCATGGTGTTATGTCCTGAGCAAAAGACGCGGGAAGGATATTGTTGAGAGATCTTGGATCATTTGTCATTCGAGGTTTAGTGAATGTGAATTTAAAACCATCCGGTTGTTCAGGAACTGAATATCAAGCTCACAGAGAATAGACGATCTCTCTGGTAAGATCAATGCTAATAACAATTCAGTAACATAAATAATTCTTTTGTTAGTATCTTGAGGCATAAAGTATTATTATCCAACCCTCGTCAGGATATGAGGTTACCGTGGTTACATCCCAGGTTGGTGAATATCTTGTTTTAGGGTGTTGTTTGTTTGCGATTTCTCTCATGGGGTTTGCCATCAATCCATGGATGTACAAATGATGTGGCTGAGCGAAGAACGTTTAAATACTGTATGGTATTTATTGTTAGTTGTCAAATTGATCACTAAGGAAAACTAGAATTTCCCTGATGTTAGCTAAAATTGGATATTTAATTTCCCATCCAATACCCCAGGAATTCATTTAACCCCATGCAGAGTCGTATGCTTTGTTCGTTGACTGCTGTATTGCAAGAAATCCATCTTTTAGTTTCAGGACCTTTATTTTGAAGGTTTTCCTGGTATGACCAACATCCGTTGGTTGAAACGTTGTCACAAGTGGCACCCCACCCCATTTTTGAGGCATCGAATCCGAAGTGATACTCATTTCGGATGAGAGGGTACAAAAAATTGGATTTCCATTGACTTGATGGATATTCACAAACCACCACTGCAGCTCTTCCAGTGCTAGTCTGTTCAGGTGGACTGTGCCGTGATAAACCCCATTGTTCAACGCTACTAATTGCTGGATAACGCAGGTTTGAAGGAACCTGAAGTGGAGTGGGGCGAGCTCTACTGCTGGTTGACAAGACTCTAGAAAAACCCAGAATTTGAGACAAAAGATGTAAAGAGGTTTAGCTTCACCATATAATCGTTTGGATTTATAAGTTGCTTTACGCACAGAGTTTTCCATCTGAAAATGTTCGTTCATTAACGCACTTGTTTAAATGACTTGCACCTAACGCTGGGCGAAATGATCCTCCCCTTTGGGGGAACGAGAAGCATGCGCCTGTATTAAAAAAACAACAACAAACCAGTCAATGAGAATTTTACGGGGATAATTGCCCCTTTGTTCAATAATTTTGTTATTTCCTCGTTCATTACGTACAAGTTTTCCGTTGGCGTTGTTCGCGGGATTTTTTGTTGTTTTTTGTTTTTTTTTTTTGTTTTGTTTTGTTTTGTTTTGTTTTGTTTTGGTTTTTTTCCCCCCGCGGTTCTGTATGAGAATTCAGTTGATAGCCTCGGACAGTATTTATGTAAGACCTGGGGATCTTGAGTAATATTTCGCCACTGGCTGACGAAGTAGGGCAGTCGTGCAACACGCTGATTTTTATTGGCGGGACCAGTTGCGGTTTGTCTGCTCCCGGTCTCCACGAAAATTCGAGGATTTGATATTTGCGGGGATTGACCCTCGCTGACCAGACCTGTTACGAAAGGGCTGGTTAGGTTCCGTATAGTCGTACTTGTTCGGGGCGTGTTCAAACCCCCTAGAGTTGTCTCTTGAAGAATGAGTGTGTGTCTTTGCACTATAAGGCTGTTTTTGTAAGTTCTTTCTAAGGCTCCGAGATAATTCGGATTGTTTGGCTGCTAGGGGAGGTAAATCTTCCCCAAAGAGCATTTTTCCCGCGTTCGGGAAGTCGAGATCGGCTAATTGAGCCTTATCTGGATTAATGGCGCCCAAAATTTTCTTTCGGCGATTCGCTGTGACTATATGATTAGCTGAACCCAACAAACATAGAGATCGTTGTAAAATACTTAGCAGTTCCTCGTTTGACACCTTGACATTATTTTCAAGGCGGTCGTGTAAACAGCAAAGAGGAGCTGCCGAGTTGAGCAAAGCTCGTTGGATCAGAGCCAGATCCTTGTCTCGTTGTTCAACGAATTTCTTCTGGTTGGCGGGAATATAATTCAGAATCTGTTTGTCAAGCAAAGGTGCAACACATGCCTCTGTTTCAGGGAGAGAATTTTCCCCGATTATTTCGTTTACTTGATCTAGTGTAAGACGCCATCGTAAGTTCTTCTCAAGGAATTTACGAAAGGGGTCTGAAGGAGACCATCTTCGAAGAGAAGTATTCTCTGGATCGAAGAACTCACATGAAGTTCCTTGTTCAGCGACGCTCGTGTTGGCGCCTTCGTTCACATTTGTCGGCTCAACGCCGTCTAAAGATGGCAAAGAGCCAGCTAAAGGTGCCTCAATGGCAGGATTGTTGATAGCCAAAGTATCGAATTCCTTCGGGTGACTCGACAGTTGATCATCGTCGAATTCGCCAGAATAGTGGGACGTTGTGCCCGAGTTTTCATTAATTTTGGACTCAATGTCGGTTACACGAGTGGTCCAGGCCACAAACTGTTTCTTCATATCATTGACACCTTCGAGGATTTTAGTCAGAGTGTCCTCGTTGACGTTAAGGTGATTTTCCCGCCTTCGCTTGTGTCGTTGACCTCGGTTATCCGGGTCGTCCGACGGAGATTTTTGTCCTGGAGGTGATGTACGATGACGTTTATGGTGAGGTTTCTCAGACATTATGTAAATCTAGACCTGGAAAAAGAAATAAAGGCCAAAACAGTACACACTTACCTGACCGTGTACACGTGAGTGAGCACGAAGAAAAAAGCCGATTAGGCACGGGGGAGGTGGCGTATTTGTATGCCACTGGGGGATCATGTGACCCCTTTTTTCTCTTCTCTTCCGGTTCCGGAAGCGTTTAAACGTGAGTTACAGCACGGAAAGGCAAGCCTTACCATTTGTTTCCCATATATTTCGACCGGAGTTTGTGAAGTATAATTTAAAAACACATGCACGTTTCCATGTTGAGAAATATTCAGCAGAGAAATATAGTTGATAATGAAAAAGCCTTCAGGAAGACCCAGTCTAAAGAGCAAACCTCATGGTTTTGTGGACCACACTTTTGACTTGTATAAAAATCCTATGAAATGGTAAGATATGGATTTCATGTATTTGTCGAAAAATTCACTATGAAAGATTAGTCCATTTTAAAAGTTGATCTAAACATAAGCACGGTTTTGTAAAAATGATTGCTATTATTGACAATTGAACACACATAAAGGCATAAAATGTCCTCTGTCATTTATAGTTTTATTTATTAGCAGTATGAGGGCCTGCATGTTCCCACGAGGGAAGTTATCTGGGGGTATAACCGCCCCCACCCCTATCCCAAAATATTTGCACTTTATTTCTATGTTTGAAAACAATTCACAAGAAATCATGATAACTTGGAGGGTGAGGTACATTGGTCTGAATGATTGAGCCAGGGTTAGGCAAAAAAAAAAAGTCTTCTGTTTCTGGTCAGTGCGCACGTCATCTTTTTTCTTGCATGTCAATACTTTTTTTTAACATTTTTAATATTAATTGACTACAAATGACACCAGTGGATATTAAATATTTGATCGGTCTATTCTCAACCAATGTTTCCTATGAAAACCACTGGTATGTTTGCGGGCATTGATTGAAGGCTTCATATTTCAATCATGTGTTCATGCTACATGTTCAGTATACCATATGACAAGTATATTATAAGAATACTCATCATGTTTCAGATGTCTGTTCAATCAAGGTTTGCCTTGGGAAAAAAAAGGCAAAAAAAACCCCAAAAAGCAAACTGTGTCACCGTGTCGATTTTGGGCATGTGCCCTGAACAGAAACAGAATACTTTTTTTTCCTTATTCTCAAGCTACTTTGAGGGGTATGACAAATTTTGACATAATTACACATGTGTATTATGAGTCTGGTACATAACTGAATTCTGTGAATTGTTACTTGGGGTAAGTGGGTGTTCACATGAAGCTAGAGTTAATTTGACAGGAATAAGTACTAGTACAGTAACTTGCTAAAATTATGGGGCCAATTTAATTTGCATACACTACTCAGTTTTTAATCTAAGTATTCAATTATTTCCAGGAGATTTATTAAACACACCACAATATTTGTATTAGCTGTTTGGGCTGCAAGATGTTTTTCAGATATCGATCTCATGGCACCTCCAGAGCCTCTGCAATGAGTCTATCCAGAAAATATCTTTTGGTAAGTTTTTACAGTAAGGAAGGATATAAATACAGGCCTTGCCCAGAAATGTGTTCGATCGAGCATGCATGCATTACTGGGTGAGAATTTTTTAATTATTTCTATTAATTCTTTTTTGTATTTTTTAGCCAGCAAGAATTATTTAATGTGAAGAAAAGGAGAACTGTTAAAATTTTGTATAAATAAACAGATTTTTGACTATTTTTTATTGCATAATTAACTGTGATATTGTATACTGTATGAAGAACACTTTTCACAATCTCAGAACCTATTATTCCATAATTATTTTTCCCATAATTATATTTCTCCCATGAGAGCATTTTTGAACAAAAATTATTTTTAACACAAGCTGCTGGGGTCTTAAATAATTTCTGGAAACTTGGTAAATATTTTGGAACTACAGTATCATTCTAATTTCCGATAATTTTCCAAGGTTCCACTCCCTAAAATGTTTTACGCGGGCTCGCTCAAACATGTCGTTTGGAAGAGTGAGGTTTTCTCAGCTTTTGAGAGCAGAAATACCGTATTTGAAGAACAACAAAGCATACATAGGAGGCAAATGGAAGGCTGCAGCGAATAATACAACTTTTCCCGTTTATAATCCGGCGACTGGCGGTAAATTAGCTGAAGTTTCGAACGCTGGTAGAGCTGATGTCGAAGAAGCTGTTGTGGAGGCAAGCAAAGCATTTCAATCCTGGAAAGGCACGACAGCAAAAGTAAGTCCTCTAGTCCCTGTATTTTTATAATCTACAAATGTTCCTGCATGACATGTTGTATTCAATGCTATTCTCTTTGCCCAAAATACAGTAAGTCTTTGCTGAATGAGAGGCTGAATGTTAATTCCATTTGAGAGACGCACCTCCCCGCGCCCCCCTGACCGCTTCCCTTGCCTTGCAAAAGTTCGAGTAAATGAATGCTATAAATTTTTCTCCAAAAGATTTGTACTTCATTCTAGTTCCTTGCACAGCTCTACCAAAAAGACAGTCCACATTTTTTCAGGGGGGGATAAGTACTTGTTCCAGAAACTTCAGAAATTCTAATTTGCATTACTGGAACACTTGCAATTATAATATTAAAATACAATTTGTTTAGATATGCAAAAGGTTAAAAACTATATAAATTATATATCGTCAGGCATTTCATATTGTTTTATTAAACTTTTAAACCATTCCTGCAGAGACTGCTCAATTAGATCATCTGGTGTTAACAAGATAATAAAGGCTCTGCTTGGCAGGAATGTAGAATAGTTTTGTATAATATTAGAATCATATCTTATTTGAAAGGAAAGAAGTAAATGTCTACAAAAATGGAAACAACTTCTCATGGACAGATTGGAAGATGTTGCAAAGCTGATGACTCTGGAGCAGGTTGGTGCTTTATGAGATGTTTGACACATATGAAATTTTAACACTTACATACTGTGGCTTGTCAGTTGTGATTATTTGGGAAGCATTTTAAATGGTGCAGAATGGGAGGAGTATTTTTGTATTTTAATATTATATATATATATATATATATATATATATAAATATATATATATATATATATATATAGCACATCACTGTCTACTCACTTGGCCTTAAAACAACTACCCCTCCCCCCCCTACAAGTTTCTCCACGGATTTAAACTTTTCATAAGAATGGTCTTGGAGACCATTGGTGGGGGGGATCACCCCACCTTACCCCTCCTTGGCTACCTCACTGCACACCGGTCTTAAGGTGGCCAAGCACCATACATTCATATGATTGTACTAACCCAATCTGAGCATACATGTACTGTCAGTAGCACATACAGTACCATCTTCAATGTAAATAATATTTAACATTTAGGGCAAGGCTTTGACAGAAGCAAAAGGTGAGGTAGTATATGGTGCTTCATTTATGGAGTGGTTTGCAGAAGAAGCCAAAAGAGTTTATGGAGATGTTATTCCTGCTCCACATCCAAACCAGAAAATTATTGTGATGAAGCAACCAGTTGGAGTGGCAGCTCTTTGGACACCAGTATGTGTTTGAATACCACACAGTGTGTAATACATGTATAATATCACAATTTTATTTAACCACCCTGTTTCATCAGCATTGTCATTGAACAGCTTGGAGCTTAGCTTTCAATTAGTATGCCATGATATTAATTGTTTTAATCATGATATTTACTACCACTCCAAATTAAAAGACTACAAATTAAACTGAATAGCTTATTTCAATTTTGTTGTATAAATTTTATAGTGGAACTTTCCTTTGGCCATGTTAACTCGCAAGGCAGCTCCAGCATTAGCTGCAGGCTGTACTGTGGTTTGTAAGCCTTCAGAAGACACTCCTTTAACTGCTTTAGCACTTGCTCAGGTACATTGATTTGTACAAGTGTACAAAGGTCAATAAATAAATAAATAGATTACATTTACTACTGTTTGTTTGTTTATTTGTTTATTTGTTTGTTTGTTTGTTTGTTTGTTTGTTTGTCTGTCTGTTTGTTTGTTTGTTTGTTTGTTTGTTTGTTTGTTTGTTTGTTTGTTTGTTTGTTTGTTTGTTTGTTTGGTCTGTCTGTTTATTTGGTCTGTCTGTCTGTATGTATGTTTGTTTGTTTGTTTGTTTGTTTGTTTGTTTGTTTGTTTGTTTGTTTGTTTGTTTGTTTGTTTGTTTGTTTGTTTGGTCTCTTTTGTCTGTCTGTTTATTTGGTCTGTCTGTCTGTCTGTCTGTTTGTTTGTTTGTTTGTTTGTTTGTTTGTTTGTTTGTTTGTTTGTTTGTTTGTTTGTTTGTTTGTTTGTTTGTTTGTTTGTTTGTTTGTTTGTTTGTCTGTTTTGTCTGTCTGTTTGTTTGTTTGCTTTGTCTGTTTTGTCTGTCTGTCTGTCTGTCTGTCTGTCTGTCTGTCTGTCTGTCTGTCTGTCTGTCTGTCTGTCTGTCTGTCTGTCTGTCTGTCTGTCTGTCTGTCTGTTTGTGTGTCTGTCTGTCTGTCTGTCTGTCTGTCTGTCTGTCAGTCTGTCTGTCTGTTCCTCCTTCATTAACATTGATATTGGTTGCACTTATAACTCTCAATAGTTAGCAGATGAAGCTGGCATTCCTCCTGGTGTCTTCAATGTAATTCCTTGTTCTCGTGAGAATGTTGATGAAGTTACTGATGTTGTTATGGAAAGCAATCTTGTAACTAAATTCTCTTTTACTGGTTCAACCTTTGTAGGAAAGGTACATTGTAAGGTTTTAAATACATCTGATTATATTAGGGGTTATTATGGGTACTATTGACATCACAATGATCACAGACTGTACTGTGCTATACTTTGAAGATACTCTTTATATACTGTAGATTGTAAAGTACCTCTGGACATTTATGGAAGACGCGCTATATAAGAACTGAATATTATCACATTATAACATCACTGTGACAGTACATCACACTGAATCACATTACAGTACATTTTATTACATCCTATTTAATTTCATTTGCATTCCATTGTGCTATGTATTAATTTACCAGTGACTGTCAATTTTTTTGGAAACATTCACTGATATCCAGGTTCTGTTTTTCATGCTTTAGATTTTGCTGAAGAAATGTGCTGACACAGTAAAGAGGGTCTCAGTGGAACTCGGGGGAAATGCACCATTTCTTGTATTTGATAGTGCTGATGTTGATGCTGCTGTGAAAGGTGCTGTTGCATCAAAGTTTAGAAACTCTGGACAAGTATGTTTGAGTTGGATGAGAAGTAAATGGTTTAACATGAGATTACTGTATTAATACATCTACCCTCACTACCACCACCATCACCATGCACCACCACAAGCACCACCACCACCATTACCACTACTACTACCACCACCACCACCATCACCACCACTATCACCATCATTACCACCACCACAACTGCCAGCACCTACTACCACCATTACCACTACTGCCACCACTACTACCACCATCATTACTACTACTACTATTACTGCCACCACTACTACTGCCACCTACCACCACTGCCACACCACTACCATTACCATTACCACCACTATCACCACCATCACTACTACTACCACTATTATCACCATTACCACTACTACCACAACTAGTACCATCATATTAACCATTACTACTACCATCACTACTACCACCACCATTACCACTACTACCACCACTACTACCATTACATTAAACATTACCCCCACCACCCCTGCTACCACCACCATTGCCACCACCATCATTACCACCACGACTTCTATTACCACCACCACTACTACTTCCATTAGTACCATTACAACCATTACCACTACCATTACCACTACCATTTCCAGGACCATCAGGACTGTACTTGTATAAAAGTTTTTCCATCTTTGAGTTTTAAAGTAACATTTGTAATATTTTGACATTGCTTTTATTTTCACCAGACGTGCATTTCAGCAAATCGGATATTTGTCCAAGATGGCATCTACGATGAATTTTCTGCAAAACTTGTGGAAGTTATGAAAAACTTGGTTGTAGGTAATGGCTTAGAAAATGGTACCACACAGGGACCTCTTATCAACGAGAAAGCTGTTGGAAAGGTAGAATGTTTGCACTTTGCACTAGAAGTTGCTGCAGCCAGCAGTATTATTGAGAGTGCCCATTGATTGCTAGGAAACGACCCGGTAGAACTTGCCTATGCATGCTGACATAAGTGTCAGTATTATAACGGTAACACAGTATCAGTATTAAGGGCCGTTTACATGAATCCGGATTGAGTTTCAATCTGGATTGAAAAGCGAAGTCAATCCGTGTTTACATGGGAATTGGGTTTCTGGATTGAAATCCGCCTGAAATCTGAAATCCGTAAATATTTGAAAACACGTATGCATTGTTTGTTCTACTCCTTTCTGTCACGTTTTTCATTCCGGAATGAAACTCGCACCGCCTTTACATGATTCCAGAACGAAATTTCAATCCGGAATGAGATTTCAATCTGGAATGAGAACTGGATTGAACTCAATCCGGAATGAGCTAATCTGAGATTAGTAATCTCATTCAATCCGGATTCATGTAAACGGCTCCTTATAACGTTATACGAATTTAATCAAGAGAAGAATTTCTAAATACCTTTTGCCAACTTTAAGGAATTTCTAAATACATTTCTCAAACTCATTAATAATTCATGAGATAATCAATCAATCAGAGGCGCTGAATTGCACCACGTGAAGGGACTTGAAATACCAGGGAAGTACTGGGCAGAGGACTTGAATATTATTTCCAGTCCAAGGACTGGAAATAATATTTCAAGTCCTTGGACTTGAAATATTACTTCACACAATCGGTTATTCATCCATACACTAATTACTAATGCACTAATTCATTTTGGGAATACACTAAGTGATTTTGAGAAGTCATGTAAAGGCCTCCAATTCGGACTAGACCGGGTGTTCAAGTACTCGGAATTCGTTCCAGTCCGAGGCTTCGCCTCGGACTGGAACGAATTCCTCGTACTTGAAAACCCAGTCTAGTCCTCATTGGCGGCCTTTACATATTACGTAATGGCTTTTCCTTTTATCTTAACCCTTTAATGCGCGTCGTTGTTGTTGTGGAACAACTTTGTCTTTTTACTCCGTCTAACGCCAGACGATTTTATATACTCGTCAAGTTTTGAAACGAAAATTAAGTTTGTCTTATTTGAAAGAACTCTTAAAATAATGGGGAATATCAATTTACAGCTTTTTCATATTTTACTTAGTTCTTGAGATATTTAGAGTTATGTGATATTCAAATGAGATAACTTATGGTTCGTTTTTTTCTAATTAACATATTCGAAAATCGTGAATATTTTTAAGATTATTGATCAAAATCACTCGTAGCTTGTCTTTCATGTTTTGTTGCATGAACTGTACCATATGCAAAGTTTCAAGTGATTTTGTTCAATAACCTCAAAAATATTCGCGATTTTCGAATATGTTAATTAGAAAAAAACGAACCATAAGTTATCTCATTTGAATATCACATAAGTCAAAATATCTCAAGAACTAAGTAAAATACGAAAAAGCTGTAAATTGATATTCCCCATTATTTAGTAAGAGTTCTTTCAAATAAGACAAACTTAATTTTCGTTTCATATACACTTTAAGACTCTGACAAAAAGCATCGCAAAACGCTGATCGCGCGACAAAAAGCAATGACTGAAAATCCGGGTATTTAGTTAAAAGGTATATAAGATTTAAGTATATAATTTGTAGGTTGAACGACACATTAAAGAGTCCGTTGAGCTTGGAGCTAAAGTTGTCTGTGGTGGGAAGAGACACGAATTGGGTTGTTCATTTTTTGAACCCACTGTTTTGACAGAGGTCACTAATGAGATGCCGATTAGTCAAGAGGAAACATTTGGGCCAGTAGCTCCACTTTTAAGGTTTGGGAATTACTGAATTGTATATATTGATGACAGTGGTGCAAACTAAAGCATAAGTATAAATAAAGTTACTTTAGTTTCTTCTGGTTTCCTTCTGTAGTAACACTGGACTAATGAGGGGTGGTCCGTAATGGACCTCTAGGGAGAACAGTTTAGATATAACTGATAGGATTATCCAGTATATATAAAGTTAGTTTAGTTTACTCTGATTTCCTCGTATAGTATTAACACTAGACTAATGAGGGATGGTCCTTACTGGACTCTAGGGAGAACAGTTTAGATATAACTGATAGAGTTATCCAGTATAAATAAAGTTATAAATGATATTGGGCATTTCACTCGATTACATGGCATGTTCTAAGGATTTAGGGTGAAGTGGTACTGACTGGACCTCTAGAGAGAACAGTTTAAATATGACTAATAGGATTATCCAGTATAAAGTATTAAATATGGTTAACTGGTACGTTGTTTAGATTTAAGAATGAGGCAGAAGCCGTTGTTATGGCAAATGCAACAAGTTCTGGTCTTGCAGGTAATGTACTCTGGGATCTGTATGATTTTAAGCCTACTTTCATAAAATACAATCCAAAAAAAAAATCGGATGAATTTTCATTGAATACAGTTTCATTTTTTAAACTTTATCTCATCATTTTTCAGGCTATTTCTACTCTCAAGATTATCGCCAAATTTGGCGAGTGGCCGAAGCACTTGAAGTTGGAATGGTGGGTGTGAATTCAGGACTTATTTCTTCAGAGGTGTCTCCTTTTGGAGGCGTGAAACAATCTGGCATCGGAAGTGAAGGATCGAAGTACGGTATTGAAGAATTTATTGACATTAAAAGTGTTACTTTTGGAGAAATGTAGAACGCAAAACTATGGGTAGAAATATTAGAAAATAGTACATAGAAAATTTTGTACAATATATTAGTAATGTAGAAATCAATTTTTGAGAAGACACTAGTAGTCTGTTTTTCGTTTCTTTTCCTGTATTTTTGCTGTCTCTTTCTTTTCTTTCTTTCTTTTTTCTTCCTCATTCCTTCTTTCGTTCGTTCCTTCCTTTCCCTCCTTCCTTCCTTCCTTCCTTCCTTCCTTCCTTCCTTCCTTCCTTCCTTCCTTCCTTCCTTCCTTCCTTCCTTCCTTCCTTCCTTCCTTCCTTCCTTCTCCTCTCCCTCCCCCTTCCCTTAAACAACCAAAAATCACTCAGAAACCACCAAACCTGAACCGTCACAAACCACTTGACTAAAAACTACGAGAATCGGTCGTGAACTTCGGCAACTACCAAAAGCAATTGCAAAAGTAGACTGAAAGCCAGTCGGCGATCTCATCTCGTTCTCACTCCTGAGTGAGAATGAGATGACTTTCAGTGACTTGATGATCATCTATATTGCAAAAGCAACTATGAACCTTAATGTGAATACAACATGACGTCCTACCCGTCACTTCCAAGTTACTGCGGGCTCAATTTCCAAAATGGCCGCTTCAACGTTCTTAATCTTCTGTATTCCATAGTTGTTGTTTTAGTGCGCTTTGATAATGACAGAGACATTTTTCATCTCTCTGATGGTAAGCATTTACTTTCTAAGTATCTTAGTAATCATTGGTGCAACGCCCAAGCCCAACGGTCCATGCATGGCAATTCTATGATAGTTTTGATAGAGGACTGGAGTTCCATTTATGAGTTGTGAAGAAGTTTAATAGGACTGTTGCTGATTGTTTTTTTATGTGTTCTTAATTTCAGGCTGGAGGTACAGCAGGTTTGGTTGTTGATATTACATTATTTCCACTGGATACTGTCAAAACTCGCATCCAGTCGGCACAAGGTTTTCTTAAAGCAGGAGGTTTTCAAGGTATATATTCTGGCATTGGCTCAGCTGCCACGGGATCTGCACCTGCTGGTAAGTGCAATGTCCTGGCTCTGGTTAGGCATGTGTGATTAGTGTCTTCATCAGGAAGTTCGGTTTTCACCTTGGTCTGTTTGTTTGTTTGTTTGTTTGTTTGTTTGTTTGTTTGTTTGTTTGTTTGTTTGTTTGTTTGTTTGTTTGTTTGTTTGTTTGTTTGTTTGTTTGTCTGTCTGTCTGTCTGTCTGTCTGTCTGTCTGTCTGTCTGTCTGTCTGTCTGTCTGTCTGTCTGTCTGTCTGTCCGTCCGTCCGTCTGTCTGTCTGTCTGTCTGTCTGTCTGTCTGTTTATGCATTTATCTGTCTTATCTGTTTGTTTGTTTGTTTGTTTGTTTGTTTGTTTGTTTGTTTGTTTGTTTGTTTGTTTGTTTGTTTGTTTGTTTGTTTATGTATCTGTCTGTCTGTTTGTGTATCACTTTGTTTGTTTGTTTGTTTGTTTGTTTGTTTGTTTGTTTGTTTGTTTGTTTGTTTGTTTGTTTGTTTGTTTGTTTGTTTGTTTGTTTGTTTGTCTGTCTGTCTGTCTGTCTGTCTGTCTGTCTGTCTGTCTGTCTGTCTGTCTGTCTGTCTGTCTGTCTGTTTATGCATTTGTCTGTCTGTCTGTCTGTCTGTCTGTCTGTCTGTCTGTTTGTTTGTTTGTTTGTTTGTTTGTTTGTTTGTTTGTTTGTTTGTTTGTTTGTTTGTTTGTTTGTTTGTTTGTTTGTTTGTTTGTTTGTTTGTTTGTTTGTCTGTGTCTGTGTCTGTGTCTGTGTCTGTGTCTGTGTCTGTGTCTGTGTCTGTGTCTGTGTCTGTGTCTGTGTCTGTGTCTGTGTCTGTCTGTCTGTCTGTCTGTCTGTCTGTCTGTCTGTCTGTCTGTCTGTCTGTCTGTCTGTCTGTCTGTCTGTCTGTCTGTCTGTCTGACATTACATTACATCATTGATGCTCTTGCATTAATCTGTATTTCAGCAGCCACATTTTTCTGTACTTATGAGCTTGCAAAAGCTTTAATCACTTCTTGGTCACCCAACACATCAACTCCTTATGTTCATATGGTTGCTGCATCAGTTGGTGAACTAGTAAGAATTCTTTTTTTTTTAATTTTTTAAAACTATTTTTAACATCACTCTATTGCACCCTTAAACCCTACAGTTTCATAAGTTGGGTTTTTTTAAATTTTTTTGAAAGGTTTCAAATATTGTTCGAGTCCCATTTGAAGTTGTAAAACAGAGGGCCCAAGCTTATAAGAATATGTCTAGTTTAGAAGCTTTTAGATTTTCACTGCAACAAGAGGTAACTTCTATTTCACTTTTAGCGTACTAGATTAAACAAAGTCTGACATTATATATGGTTTGCAAAGAGGAATATACTGTAGCTGTACCTTCATATAATTACTTGATATTTTAGGGTTACAGGGGTTTATATCGAGGCTACTGGAATACAGTGTTTAGAGAGGTACTGTATGTAAGATACTACTCACTGTCTGTGTGTGTAATTTACAATATACAAAAAATATGCAGTTTCATTGCAGGCCAGTGCATTATCTGTAGATGTATGTAAATTAAGATGGATAATAAGTTATGTTAATTTTAAGTTGATTTGCTGGTGGTAAGGTCAGGTCTTTCTGGTTTTTAGGTGCCATTTTCTTTCATTCAATATCCTTTATGGGAATTTTTGAAGGTACAATAGTACAGTATACAATGATTAATGATGGTATATATCTAATATATATATATTTATTTTTTTATATTTTTCATCCTTACTGATAAGATCTTGGCAATATCTAACAAGATTGGATTTTGAAAATGTTTTTTTGTGTTGTTGGTGTAGATGAGCTGGTCAAGACATCAATCACATAAAATTCATGCATGGCAGTCTGCTATGTGTGGGGCACTTGCAGGTATTTCCAGGATATGAAATAGAAAACTGTGTTTTTATGATTGAGAGAAGAGATTACTGTAATTATTTTAACGTTTTTGTTTAGGAGGTATTGCTGCTGCACTAACAACTCCACTTGATGTGGCAAAAACTAGAGTTATGCTTGCAAAAGTGAGAATGGGAGACATTGAATTAAAGTGCCACTAACTCCCCAAATTTTTTTTTGCAAATCTAAAAGCCCTTATTGAGTGGATTGGTCCAGTGAATAAATTATTGGTATTGGACATTTCTTTGGTCTTCTGTAGACCATCAAAGTTGCAAAAATTGGCATATGCATGTCTCACGGTGGAGAAGGAAAGGGAATGGGTATATTCCTGGTGTGACATCAGACAAGCCAAACAAGGAACTCATTTGAGCTCTGTCTGCTGAATGCATAGAATTTTTACATTGAGTTAGTTGGGAAAATGAATTTTCAACCCCAAAAATTCTATGTATTCACCAGACAGAGCTCAAGGAGTTCCTTGATTGACTTGTCTGACGTAACACCAGGAATATACCCATTCCCTTTCCTACTCCACCATGGGACATGCAGATGCAACTTTGGTCGTCTACAGAAGATCAGCAAAATGTCCAATACCAATAATTTATTAACTAGCCTAATCCACTCAATAAGGGCTCTTAGACTTGCCAGAAAAATTTTTTGGGGTTAGTGGCACTTTAATAATCTATTTTCATATTATTTAACTACTGGTTAATACCAAGGGAAGCACTATTTGGAGAACATTTCTACATGAATCTACAAGTTATTTTGTTTTTTATTAATACAGAAAGATTGTCCAACAGCAAAAGTTAATCCCTTTAAGGTTCTGTTTATCATTGGAAGACAAGAAGGCATTTCAAGGTAATTTTATAAACCTCTTGTAACATGCTAGTTTTAGTGATCAAGATGAAGGCACCAAGATGAAACTTTAGTTAATAATATTAAACAATCTTACTCGAAAGTGCCAGAGATTATACACCGATTATATTTAATAGATTATATTTTAGACTGTAAGTCGCACCGTTGTATTTGAAACCGCAGTGCTAGTTTTTCGGTAATTCTTCGGAAAAATCCTTAGATAAACCGCACCGTTATATAAACTGCATTTCTAACCTAGAATGTCTTACAAATGTAGCGACTTATAACGTAGCGTAACATCTTAGTGTATACAACGTAGCGTAATGTCGTAGAACGTAGCGTAACAACTTATAATCTAGCGAAATGTCTTACAACTTAGTGTAACGTTTTATAACGAAGTATAACATGTTACAACGTAGCGTAATGTCTTATAACGTAGTGTAACGTCTTATAACGTAGCGTAACGTCTTATAACGTAGCGTAATGTCTTATAATGTAGTGTAACGTTTTATAACGTAGCGTGACGTCTTATAACGTAGCGTAATGTCTTATAACGTAGCGTAACGTCTTACAACTTAGCGTAACGTCTTATAACGTAGTGTAACGGCTTACAACGTAGTGTAACGTTTTACAACGTAGTGAAATGTCTTAAAACGTAGCGTAACGTCTTACAACGTAGCGTAACGTCTTACAACGTAGCGTAACGTCTTACAACGTAGCGTAACGTCTTATAACGTAGTGTAACGTCTTATAACGTAGCGTAACGTCTTATAATGTAGCGTAACGTCTTACAACGTAGCGTAACGTCTTATAACGTAGCGTAACGTCTTATAACGTAGCGTAACAACTTATAACGTAGCGTAACGTCTTACAACGTAGCGTAACGTCTTATAACGTAGTGAAACGTCTTATAACGTAGCGTAACGTCTTATAATGTAGCGTAACGTCTTACAACGTAGCGTAACGTCTTATAACGTAGCGTAACGTCTTATAACGTAGCGTAACGTCTTATAACGTAGCGTAATGTCTTATAATGTAGTGTAACGTTTTATAACGTAGCGTGACGTCTTATAACGTAGCGTAACAACTTATAACGTAGCGTAACGTCTTACAACGTAGCGTAACGTCTTACAACGTAGCGTAACGTCTTACAACGTAGCGTAACGTCTTATAACGTAGTGTAACGTCTTATAACGTAGCGTAACGTCTTATAATGTAGCGTAACGTCTTACAACGTAGCGTAACGTCTTATAACGTAGCGTAACGTCTTATAACGTAGCGTAACAACTTATAACGTAGCGTAACGTCTTACAACGTAGCGTAACGTCTTATAACGTAGTGAAACGTCTTATAACGTAGCGTAACGTCTTATAATGTAGCGTAACGTCTTATAACGTAGCGTAACGTCTTATAACGTAGCGTAACGTCTTATAACGTAGCGTAATGTCTTATAATGTAGTGTAACGTTTTATAACGTAGCGTGACGTCTTATAACGTAGCGTAACAACTTATAACGTAGCGTAACGTCTTACAACGTAGTGTAACGTCTTATAACGTAGCGTAACGTCTTATAATGTAGCGTAACGTCTTACAACGTAGCGTAACGTCTTATAACGTAGCGTAACGTCTTATAACGTAGCGTAACAACTTATAACGTAGCGTAACGTCTTACAACGTAGCGTAACGTCTTATAACGTAGTGTAACGTCTTATAACGTAGCGTAACGTCTTATAATGTAGCGTAACGTCTTACAACGTAGCGTAACGTCTTATAACGTAGCGTAACGTCTTATAACGTAGCGTAACAACTTATAACGTAGCGTAACGTCTTACAACGTAGCGTAACGTCTTATAACGCAGTGAAACGCCAGGGGCAAATCACTGATTTATAAATCACGTACACCTTCAGAAAAATCACAAAAAAATCATGAGAAAAATCACATAATTATACACTTTTTCAGGAGTGATTTTCTCCTCGGTGAAACGTTTTACAACATAGTGTGACGTTTTATAACGTAGCGTAATGTCTTATGACTTGGAACATATATCAGATTGGTAGTTTAGGTAGAAATGAATGCACAGATGGTAAAAACAAGAAAGTGACCTACAAAATCAGACAACAAAAATGAAATCCGTGGTTTTCTTTACAGATTACTTTCTGGCATTGTACCTCGTGTTTTGTGGATAAGTATCGGTGGGGCAATATTTCTTGGAGTGTACGACGAATCAAGGACAATATTAAATCATATGCTTGAAAAGTAATATATTTTCATACAGATAAGTCAGTAGTTTTAGTTAGGCTTGTATTTCAATTTAACAAGAAATTTAAGTAATGTTTACAACACGGGCGGCCGTGTTGTATTGAATATACAAAAGTATATTATAGTAAAAATCCCTTTGGGATATTGAGATGCTAATTTGCTAATTAGTTACAAGCACTAGTGGTTGTATCAGAAGAGTATACATCGACTAGTGGTTGTAACTAATTAGCATCATTGGTTTTAGTTTGTATGGGGTTTACAGGGGTATACATGTGACGTATTTCTGAAATTGGATTGGCTGCAAAACTCATGAATTAGTGATGAATTTCACAATATTAATTATTTTAATTTGTGTATAAATACATGAAACAAGAAATATTATATAATATTAATATCAAATATTTTAATTTTTGTATAATTGCATGAAAATAAACTGTTATTACAGTATTCAAGGGTAATTGTGCAAATGTTGGGAAATTACATTTCAAGAAATTTGATAACTATTGATTGGTAGACGTTAATGTTTTGGAGCTGTTCAACATGTTCTTGTAATTTTTTTATGGTGCTTTGGTAATCATCTTTTTTCTTGTGTAATTCACTGTTGCCAGAGGAAAACACGGTTTGTTTCATGTCTGTGGTCTTTTTAGGAAAGCTTGGTTGAATAGCTAAGTTACTTGATGGTGTGGTTCCACTAGTTTGTGTAACACTGCATGGTGTACCAGCGGTCAGAGTGAGGTTGGTTGATGGAAAATTGGTCATGGTTTTAGTTTGAAGGGTTTTTGATAAATCTTCTGTAGAACTGTGGAGTGGTGCGGCAAGTGAATTGGTTGTACCAGAACGATTTTCAGTTGGAGAGTAGTCAATGTTTTTTGGTGGTGTTGCTTTGTGGTGGTTGCACTGGGTTACAAGCATAGTGTCTTTGGCTTCTGCTGTGATGTAAGTTTTACTAGTAACTACAGAGCTTGAGGTGGTCATTGGAATAGCAGAAGCTATGGTCACTGGTGTGTTTTCGGTCGAACGAATGTAGTCGCTGTTTTGCTGGGGTGCTATTGGTGTGAGATGATCAGACTGAGTCGTTAGTTGGTCGTTAACTTCCGTAGACTTGTGAGATGTACCAGACGCTGTGGTAGTGAGAGAGTGGCCTGTGGTTAAAGCAGAGGTGTCACTGGTTTGGGGTGCCGTCACTGGGAGTTGATTAGACTGGGTAGATAGTACGTTGTTGGCTTCTGTAGGAATACGAGATGTACCATTAGCTAGAGAGCCTGAGCTGTGTATGGTCACTGAGGTTCCAGGATCGGTGGTCATTTGTGGTTGGCATTTGGTTGAAACAGATTGGTCACCGTTTTTGGGTGTGGTCCCAGGAGGATGGTCAGATGAGGTCATTAAGTGACCGTTGAATGTGGCATGGGTACTGGTCCCTGGCACTAGATCATTACTGGCTGGGAGAATTGGTACTTTGGTTGACATCTCTGCAGACATCACAGACACTTTTGTTGCTTGTGTAGAATTATCTTTCGATGTGTTTAATGGTGTTGGTACATCTATTACGTTATTTAAACTCTCTCTCTTACTTTGTCCTGGTTTGGTATAGCTGTCTTCGTCTGTTGAAATTGCGATAACATTTGGATCAGTTGGGTCTTCACCACAATTTGTTTCTGGCCGTTCATGAGCAGGAAAATTCGCAGTACTGCTGTACAACTGATTGTCTCCAATAATTTCACATTGTACTGATTTGTGATCGACTGATACCATTTTAGTGTCGGTATTCTCTGTCTGGGTACTCTTGTCCTGTGAGCGACTAAGAGGATAGATTCGAAAAACAGACAAATTAGATCTTTGTGGGTCTTGGCTCCTCGGTGCGATATCCTTGGATATGTTTTTTAAACTGTGTGAAAACCCACTGAGGGTGTAAACCTGCTTTTGACCACTCTTCGCCAGTTGTTCAGACGTTGAACTACTTGGAAGTTCTTGTGAGCTGTTCAGCAGCACCTTGTCTTTTGCCTTAAATGGTACAAGGAAGAGTAAAGTTTAATTAAATTTGTCTTGTTTGAACGTCCTGAGTTGTTTTTTTGCAGTGACAGTTTGTTTACCTCTTTTGATGGAGACTTTTCGGAGTTGGTTGTAGTGTTCAATTTTCTACTGCAGTCGTTTCCTAAGATGCGGATATAGAAAGTGTTTATGGTTGGCGGTGTTGTGTAGTTATTGTTGGTGGTGTAGTTATTAGTGGTGGTGGTGGTGTAGTTATTAGTGGTGGTGATGGTGTAGTTGTTATTGGCGATGATGGTGTAGTTGTTTTTGGTTGTGGTGTAGTTGTTATTGTTGCTGGTGTTGTTGGTGTTGTTGGTGGGTGGTGGTGGTGGTGGTGTTGTTGGTGGTGTTGATGTTGTTGTTGGTGGTGGTGGTGTTGTTGATAGTGGTGGTGGTGATGGTGATGATGATGATGATGGTGGTGGTGTTTATGTTGTTGTTGGTGTGGTGTTGGTGTTGTTGATGTTGTTGATGTTAGTGGCGGTGATGTTGTTGCTGATGGCGGTGGTGGTGGTGGTGGTGGTGGTGGTGGTGGTGGTGGTGATGCTGTTGTTGTTGTTGCTACTGTTGTTCTTGTTGTTGCTGGTCTTGTTGCTACTGCTGCTGTTGTTTTAGGGCAAGTGGCACTTTGTCATCACAGGACGCGAGAAGTTAACGTTTTTGCTATCTTAGAAGTTCTGTTTTGTTCATACCTGAACCAGTCGATGACCAGCTGGAACAATAAGAACTTTCTTGGCTGCTTTCGTATTGCTCTACTGCCATAACCTGTACAAGTTAAAGTATAACCTCTTACATTTCTTCATATTTATATATTTATTCCTCATATCTTCTGTATAAGTCAAGACTGTGTTTGATGCTGGTGTCGGTGTCTGTGTTTGTGTCGTGATGTTGTGAACTTGTTCAGCGGTCTGCAATTTCTTTATACAATTATTCATGCTAGAAATACCTCTTTCAGTTCTTCAGCAGCTTTTGAGCGGCACGATTGAGCGTTATCTAGTTGTTGTTTAAATAAATCCAATGTTAGTTATTAGAATAGAGCAAGACTAAGAGGCATTATGATTTATATTACCAGTTGTGCTGATGGGAACGTCTTTGGGACTTTGCTTTTCACGTGGTGATTCATTCTAGGAAAAACAGCAGATGAAAGTAAATGTCTCGACTTTAGATCTGTCATATAGGCTTTTACAGACGCTATGAAGGGGATGGCGTGTTTGCCCATTGCTTTTAGTATCCAGTGGCTATCGACATGCAAGATTCCATACTGTCTTTTTTGCGCCTTTTCTCCTCCCGAAACGTCAATATTTTGTTATCAAAACTAATCTTGGCAGTTTAATACCTTTTCATTTTGCTCTATCCAAAACAACACTGCCTACGCAGTACTCTACTTTTTACACTCTTGCATTAGCTGTGTACCTGGTCAGGTTCTTCATTTTCTTTATTGCTACAGTTCTGGTCTGCATTCATAATAAAATTTCTCCACACATCGTCAGTTGACGTTTTCTTGTCGCTTTGAGGTTCATCTTGGGTTGAAGTTAAGGAAGTATTGATACACCCCAGCCTTGTATCATCGTCGTCTGGTGGTTCTAAGTGAAGTGGTTTTCGAGAAGACTCCATGACATTTATGTCTGTATTGTTAGGAAGATTTCCTAGGTCTTGCTGGTTCTCCATCAGTTCATCTAGCAGTTGTAGGTCTGTGAGGAATGACTGAGGGTCACTCTTGTTCAAGCATTCTATGGTCACTTCGTTTGGGATTGGAGATGGTAAAGCTAAGTCGTGGTATTCCTTGAAAATGAAAGGTGTGGATTGTATGTGAAAATACTTCTAAATCCCGAACGGGGAGAGATAAAGTGAGAGAGAAGTATGGGTGACAGCCTGTTGTTAAAGATGTTGTTCATAGTAGTGGTGATGTTGATGGTGATGTTGATGGTGGTGATGATGTTGGTGGTAATGGTGCGTGGTGGTGGTGGTGATGTGATGATGGTGGTGGTGGTGATGGTTGGTGATAATGCATGGTGGTGGTGTTGATGGTGTTGGTGTTGATGGTGGTGATGCTGCAATATGATGTTGGTGGTGGTGATGATGCATGGTGGTGTTGATGGTGCATGGTGTTGGTGTTGATGGTGATGGTGGTGATGCTGCAATATGTTGTTGTTGGTGATGATGGTGATGATGCATGGTGGTGTTGATGGGTGCATGGTGTTGGTGATGCTGCATGGTGTTGGTGTTGATCTTGGTGCTGCAATATGTTGTTGGTGCCGATGTTGGTGGTGAACATTAGGGAACATTACACGTGATTTTACCTGGATAGTGTTTTGACTGCGTTCTTTTTCTTTATAAATGCATTTTGGCAAAAACCTAAATACAAAACACCACCCTATTTAGAACATCATCATAAAGAGTTAGATGAACAGGATTTAGGAGGTTAGGACTGGCATTTGACTGGAGCATGGGTGGCGTGTGCTATTAGGGCGCTGCCTCTCACCAATAGTTAAACCCGGTCGATTGGGGTTAGTACTTGGATGGGTGACGGTTTGGGAACAACCCCGTACTCCGCCAGCTTGGGACTTATGTGAGTAGAGTTTAGTTGGTCTCTCCTGTGCTCCGAGGGTTTTTCGCTGGGTTCTCCGGTTTTCCTCCCTCCGTAAAATCAACACCTAGGTCTTAGTTGTCTACACATAGGAGTTTGGTGTCAATTGGGACGAAAGTTCTGTTCCTCTCCTGCCACACGTTAAGTGGAAATTTAATTTAATAAATTCAAAAAATTCAAATAAATTCAGTGTAACTAAAATTAGCTTCGTTAACTACATGGTGATATTTAACATATTTTACTTACAATTGCTCAGGCTCTGAGCTACATGAGTTAGTAGAATAGGTATCTCTTTTTCTGCCTTGACTGGTATCGTGGATCTTAAAGGATTGTTGTTGAGTAGTTTGCCGCTGCATGCTTGGTGGTGATCTTGCACAGTAAGGGATGCGGTCCTTCTCTGAGAGGTCATAGTGACGTTTGGTGGAGGATGTGGACCTTGCAGCCAATGAATGCGGAGCAGGAGCAGCAAAAGGGATAAATGGAGACTGGAAAAGAATAGGTCCGTAAAGTAAACTGAATGTCACGAGAATGAACGGTAAGTCTTTTACGGCCCGGGGGGGAGGTAGGGTGAAGGGTGGGATGAGATACAGGATATTTAGGAGTGATTTACCATTGGACAACACCTCACCTTTCCTAACTGGTATGCACACTGCATCTGCCGTTTCTCAAAAAGCATGTGATCATCTTTCTGAGAAACAAATTTTCTTTTCATATCTTCGGATGAATGAGGTTTTTCTTCGCTTGTTGGTTGA
The DNA here is from genome assembly GCA_964035015.1 of Corallium rubrum. Taxonomy (NCBI): domain Eukaryota; kingdom Metazoa; phylum Cnidaria; class Anthozoa; order Scleralcyonacea; family Coralliidae; genus Corallium; species Corallium rubrum. Next base: position 8,469,117 of record OZ036004.1, read on the forward strand.
TCGTGAAAGTATGTCTGCTGCCAAGAATGTTTCATGTTCTCAAAACTATTTAACTCGAACACCCGAAGATTGCGTTCGTCATGCTCTGTTATGGCATCTTGGCCAAAGCCAAGACTTGGTGGTTGAACTTTACACGTTTCTTGCTTTGTTACGCTGGCTTGGTTAAAGCCAAGAATTGACGGCGTAACATCGCGGTCTTCATGCTCTGTTTTGCTCTCAGGTTCGTTGAAGCCACGGGTTGGCGACTTCACATGTGTTACTGAATCCAAAGCTCCAGCAAACTCTAATTTGGAAGGTTTAGCTGAGGACGGCAGAGGCAAGTCCAAGATTTCTTCGTGTTTAAATTTCTTAGACTGGAAGTGGCTTGGACGCTCTAAGTCGATTCTTGTCGGTTGTCGAATTTCGTGTTTTCCTGGCAATTGAACGGAGTGAAGGTAAAAACTACTAATCACCAAGTGCTGAGTGTTTTTGTTTTGTTCACTTTTGTAGACGAACGGACGGACGGACGGACGGACGGACGGACAGACAGACAGACAGACAGACAGACAGACAGACAGACAGACAGACGGACGGACGGACGGACGGACGGACGGACGGACGGACGGACGGACGGACGGACGGACGGACGGACGGACGGACGGACGGACGGACGGAAAGACAATTAAACAAACAAGCAAACAATTAAACAAACAAACAAACAAACAAACAGACAGACAGACAGACAGACAGACAGACAGACAGACAGACAGACAGACAGACAGACAGACAGACATACAGACCGACCCAACGACAGACAGACAGACCCAACGACAGACAGACAGACCCAACGACAGACAGACAGACAGACAGACAGACAGACAGACAGACAGACAGACAGACAGACAGACAGACAGACAGACAGACAGACAGACAGACAGACAGACAGACCAAACAGACAGACCAAACAGACAGACCAAACAGACAGACCAAACAGACAGACCAAACAGACAGACCAAACAGACAGACCAAACAGACAGACAAACAAACAAACAAACAAACAAACAAACAAACAAACAAACAAACAAACAAACAAACAAACAAACAAACAAACCAAACAAACAAACAAACAAACAAACAAACAAACAAACAAACAAACAAACAAACAAACAAACAAAAAACAGGCAAACAAATACAAACAAACGTGTGTTGAGTACACTAAATATCAACCATAAGTAAAACATCTATTTTACGTACTTCTGTTGACTGGTTTATCGTGAGTCTGCATGATAACTTGGAGTGCAAATAAATCTTGACTGATTGTCTGTCCACTGCCATTAGAGGACCTGGCGCCGTTGACAGAGGTCGGATTTGGTGTATTTATTTTCTTCTGTAATCTTTTTCTTTCAAAGAATTCCTATAAATATGTTTACATTTGATTTGCACTTAGCATACATAATATATATCATGAACTATAAAGGGAAAAAAGTTTTCCCGATATAGGTTTTTAAACTTTTTTCAAATAATCTGTATTCTACCTTTTGAAGTTTTTTTTCTTGCTTGAGTTTTATCCTGTTCCTTAAAAAGATATAAACCAATGTGTTTTTATTTATTAAGCATTGATGTTGAAAAAGGAGAAAAGATACTTCCAGAAAAATCATTTACCTGATTCCTCCTACCCAGTTCATTGTTAAAAAAATAAAAATTCCCGTCAATAACTTGGACGTCTTTTCTCGTAATACAATACTTCAAAGTATTACAATAACGTGTTTGCTTTTTTAAATTTCGCATACTTTATAATTAAAATATATTTTTGAAAAATAAAAATCTATTCCGAAAAAGATTTTGGACATCTTTCTTTTTTGAGTTTTCCCGCCAAACGGGAGTCTATGGTTCGGGTCATGTTCGGGAATTATCGGACGAAGTTCGTGTACATACAAAAGATAGGCCTGAGCGAAATCGAAGATGGCTGCGGAGATTGATCAAAACTGGGCATTTGATGCTTTCAATGACGGCTCCATAAGTAAGTTTTTAAAGAAAATTCATTACAAAAGAATACAGGAGAGACTAATAGTTTATATTGTTTTGTACAGAGATTGTGAGCGAAGTTCAACTGCGAAAATATGGACAGTTTTTGGAAGAGTATGCCACACAACTCAAAGGAATTGAAAACGCTCTGGATGAGTGGGTTGGTGAGTCATGGGACTTCTCGCTTGACCCAATTCAGCTGCAAGTGAGTATGAAAAGAATTTGTTATATAAATAATCTGCCGATATTATAAGAACAGTTACAGGTAGCTTATACAATATTTTCAATAAAAATAAACATTAATTTACTAATTGTACATATTTTTGTCACTAATTGACCGCAGATTTTATATATTACCTGCAGAGTTGAAATACAATGATATTTATATAAATAATTTAGCACTATAAAATGGTTTATGGTACTTTGCCAAATGAAACCATATTATAATTTGAAAAATTGACAATTTTGACTTTTTGGACCATTTTACAAAATGCCATTTCACAAAGTACCATCTTACAAAGCCAAAGTACTATTTTACAAAGTACCATTTCACAAAGTACCATCTTACAAAGTACCATTTCATAAACTACCATTGTATTTTATTTTGGTAATAAAATTGGTCATTACATGTACATCAAAATCTATTAGATTGGGGGCTTTTCCATACACTTATGAGACTGGTGGAACTAGGGCTGGGGGGGTGGCTGCTAATATTTTTAAACCCTTTCTTTTTTCCAGATTTTTTTCAAAAAATAAAAAAAAATTTTTTAGTCAAAATACAGTCTTTTCGTTTTCACAGAAGGTTTAAAACGACTTTATCTAACCGTTTTTGACCCTAACTCAAAAGTTTCAAAAGTGACCAAAATCGGTCAAAAAGTAAGGACTTAACCCCTTTACTTTTTTTTTCCATATTTTTTTCCAAAAATCAAAAAAGACATTTTTAGCCAAAATACAGCCTTCTTAGTTGCACCTCCACAATACAGAAAGTATACCCCCAACATTGGAAAAAATCTGTTTGAATCTCAAAAATGTTCTCAAAATGCAGGAAACCTCATTTCCAAGACCATAGACTGAATAAAAAAAATATTTTAGACCTTCCTAGATGGCACCCGATGACCCTAGTTTTATATTCTTCTATAAAGAGTATATTTTCAGTTAATCAATAATTATATAATTTCCCACCAGGTTTTACCTTATGAAAAAGCTAAGTTAAATGAACTGATCAAGACTGACAACAAGGTACGATACTACAATATGATGTCTATTTTCATAGAAATACATAACAACCCATTCCTGCCTGAGCTGGTAAAAAATGGCCTCTATTGTCTTACTTTGTCCAATACCAGACAATTTTATTCATCAATGGGAGAACCATCAGACATTCTAGGCAGGAATGGGTTAACAACCTTATTACTCTGTGTGGTACAGTATACTGTTCTTTTGTCATGTGGATATATTTTTTCATTTAGGTTTTCAACAAAGTAATGATGGTTTTTTCTGCCCTATGTTCAGAGATCAGTGAACTGAAGCACGAGGTACTCGCTGTAGTGCATATTGCTGTATACTCTACTAGTACATTCTATTTAAGATAGGTAATGCCATTTAGTACCAAATCAATGACAGAAACACTTTATTCTATTCTATTTTCCAATAATTTAGGCTGTGAACAAATTTTACTTCCCTCTTTTGCTGTTTGAAGAGTCAGGTAATGTTTCATGCAATGATTATTATAATTTTATGTACTATTTAAAAGATGAATGTTTTAGATCTGATAAAACACGTACTGTGAATGTTTTAAATGGCTTCAAAAACTATCCATATAATAAGCTCATATAGAAAGCAATTTTGAAAATGGAAGTTGTCTGAGCCGCAAAATCCAAGAAAAAGTTCATTGAAAATAGTGAGCTTGTCTCTATCACATATAGAGACACATCACAGTCATAATTTTCCTTTGTGTTTTCCTCATGAATTATTAATGAGTTTTTGAATAATATGTACAAAACAGAACCACGTGTTTTTAAATGTACTGTATTACATTTACTTAATGTTTTTAATATTTTTATATTTAATATTTAGTTTCTGATGCAACATTACCTGAGGGAGATGCTCAGGTTAAACTTGGACATTTATTACCATTACTACAGGTACACTTTTGTCTGACAAAATTTTGCTTAACTACATTTATTCATATAATGTAATGTCTTTTTAAATTTCTTTGTGCTAGGAAATATCCAGTTTTGTTTACCGAGCTAATGAAGTTGTGAAACATGTTGTTCAGCAGTTGTCCTTGTTGTATGCTAAGTATGTATTGTAATAAAGTAATTCTTGACAAATTTATGGTACTGTAATGATTAACTTTGTTTTTATTATTGTTGCTAGACAAGGTACCAGAGTGCTTGATGTTTCTGGTGTTCATCTTACTGTAAGTAAATCATGGTATTTATTTTAATGGTTAAACTTTTAGATGAGGGTAGGGGGGGATGATGCTCATGAGGGTGCTAATGGGGGTGGTATTAATGAGGGTTTAAGGGTGAGGGTGGTAATGAAGGTGGCAATGAGGACCCGTGCTAATGAGGGTGCTAATGAGGGTGCTAATGAGGGTGTTAATGAAGGTGGTGGTGAGAGTGGTATTAATGGTGCTAATGAGGGTGGTAATAAAGGTGGTAAGAGAATGCTAATGAAGGTGGTAATGAGGTTGCTAATGAAGGGTGGTAATGAGGGTGGTAATGAGAGTGGTAATGAGGTTGCTAATGAAGGTGGCAGTGAAGGTGGAATGAGGGTGGTAATGAGAGTGGTAATGAGGGTGGTAATGAAGGTGCTAATGAAGGTGGTAATAATGGTGCTAATGAGGGTGGTAATGAAGGTGGTAATGAAGGTGGTAATGAGGGTGGTAATGGGGGTGGTAATGATGGTGTGAATGAGGGTGGTAATGATGGTGCTAATGAGAGTGGTAATGAAGGTGGTAATGAGGGTGGTAATGATGGTGCTAATGAGAGTGGTAATGAAGGTGGTAATGAGGGTGGTAATGAAGGTGGTAATGGGAGTGGTAATGATGGTGGTAATGAGGGTGGTAATGAAGGTGGTAATGTGGGTGGTAATGAGGGTGGTAATGGGGGTGGTAATGAAGGTGGTGATGAGGGTACTAATGAAGGTGGTAATGAGGGTGGTAATGAAGGTGGTAATGAGGGCGGTAATAAGGGTGGTAATGGGGTGGTAATGGTGGTAATGAGGGTGGTAATGAGGGTGGTAATGAAGGTGGTAATGAGGGTGGTAATGAGGGTGGTAATGAAGGTGGTAATGAAGGTGGTAATGGGGGTGGTAATGATGGTGGTAATGAGGGTGGTAATGAGGGTGGTAATGAAGGTGGTAATGAGGGTGGTAATGAGGGTGGTAATGAAGGTGGTAATGAGGGTGGTAATGAAGGTGGTAATGAAGGTGGTAATGAGGGTGGTAATGAAGGTGGTAATGTGGGTGGTAATGAGGGTGGTAATGAAGGTGGTGATGAGGGTGGTAATGTGGGTGGTAATGATGGTGGTAATGAAGGTGGTGATGAGGGTGCTAATGAAGGTGGTAATGAGGGTTGTAATGAAGGTGGTAATGAGGGTGCTAATGAAGGTGGCAATGAAGGTGGTAATGAGGGTGGTAATGAGTGTGGTAATGAGGGTGGTAATGAAGGTGCTAATGAAGGTGGTAATAATGGTGCTAATGAGGGTGGTAATGAAGGTGGTAATGAAGGTGGTAATGAGGGTGGTAATGATGGTGCTAATGAGAGTGGTAATGAAGGTGGTAATGGGGGTGGTAATGATGGTGTGAATGAGGGTGGTAATGATGGTGCTAATGAGAGTGGTAATGAAGGTGGTAATGAGGGTGGTAATGATGGTGCTAATGAGAGTGGTAATGAAGGTGGTAATGAGGGTGGTAATGAAGGTGGTAATGTAGGTGGTAATGAAGGTGGTAATGAGGGTGGTAATGAGGGTGGTAATGAGGGTGGTAATGAGGGTGGTAATGTAGGTGGTAATGAGGGTGGTAATGAGGGTGGTAATGAAGGTGGTAATGAGGGTGGTAATGAGGGTGGTAATGAAGGTGATAATGAGGGTGGTAATGAGGGTGGTAATGAGGGTGGTAATGAGGGTGATAATGAGGGTGGTAATGAGGGTGGTAATGAGGGTGGTAATGAAGGTGATAATGAGGGTGGTAATGAGGGTGGTAATGAGGGTGGTAATGAGGGTGGTAATGAGGGTGGTAATGTAGGTGGTAATGAAGGTGGTATTGAGGATGGTATTGAGGGTAGTAATGAGGGTAGTAATGAGGGTAGTAATGAGGGTGATAATGAGGGTGGTAATGAGGGTGGTAATGAGGGTGGTAATGAGGGTGGTAATGAGGGTGGTAATGAGGGTGATAATGATGGTGGTAATGAGGGTGGTAATGAGGGTGGTAATGAGGGTGATAATGATGGTGGTAATGAGGGTGGTAATGAGGGTGGTAATGAGGGTGCTAATGAGGGTGGTAATGAGGGTGATAATGATGGTGGTATTGAGGATGGTATTGAGGGTAGTAATGAGGGTAGTAATGAGGGTGGTAATGAGGGTGGTAATGAGGGTGGTAATGAGGGTGGTAATGAGGGTGGTAATGAGGGTGATAATGATGGTGCTAATGAGGGTGGTAATGAGGGTGGTAATGAGGGTGGTAATGAGGGTGGTAACGAGGGTGGTAATGAAGGTGGTATTGAGGATGGTATTGAGGGTAGTAATGAGGGTAGTAATGAGGGTGATAATGAGGGTGGTAACGAGGGTGGTAATGAAGGTGGTAATGAGGGTGGTAATGGGGGTGGTAATGATGGTGCTAATGAGAGTGGTAATGAAGGTGGTAATGAGGGTGGTAATGAAGGTGGTAATGGGAGTGGTAATGAAGGTGGTAATGAGGGTGGTAATGATGGTGCTAATGAGAGTGGTAATGAAGGTGGTAATGAGGGTGGTAATGAAGGTGGTAATGGGAGTGGTAATGATGGTGGTAATGAGGGTGGTAATGAAGGTGGTAATGTGGGTGGTAATGAGGGTGGTAATGGGGGTAGTAATGAAGGTGGTAATGGGGGTGGTAATGATGGTGCTAATGAGAGTGGTAATGAAGGTGGTAATGAGGGTGGTAATGAGGGTGGTAATGAGGGTGGTAATGTAGGTGGTAATGAGGGTGGTAATGAGGGTGGTAATGAAGGTGGTAATGAAGGTGGTAATGAGGGTGGTAATGAAGGTGGTAATGAGGGTGGTAATGAGGGTGGTAATGAAGGTGGTAATGAGGGTGGTAATGAAGGTGCTAATGAGGGTGCTAATGAGGGTGCTAATGATGGTGCTAATGAGGGTGCTAATGAGGGTGCTAATGAGGGTGCTAATGAGGGTGCTAATGAGGGTGGTAATGAGGGTGATAATGATGGTGGTAATGAGGGTGGTAATGAGGGTGGTAATGAGAGTGGTAATGAGGGTGGTAATGAAGGTGCTAATGAAGGTGGTAATAATGGTGCTAATGAGGGTGGTAATGAAGGTGGTAATGAAGGTGGTAATGAAGGTGGTAATGATGGTGCTAATGAGAGTGGTAATGAAGGTGGTAATGGGGGTGGTAATGATGGTGTGAATGAGGGTGGTAATGATGGTGCTAATGAGAGTGGTAATGAAGGTGGTAATGAGGGTGGTAATGATGGTGCTAATGAGAGTGGTAATGAAGGTGGTAATGAGGGTGGTAATGAAGGTGGTAATGTAGGTGGTAATGAAGGTGGTAATGAGGGTGGTAATGAGGGTGGTAATGAGGGTGGTAATGAGGGTGGTAATGAGGGTGGTAATGTAGGTGGTAATGAGGGTGGTAATGAGGGTGGTAATGAAGGTGGTAATGAAGGTGGTAATGAGGGTGGTAATGAAGGTGGTAATGAGGGTGGTAATGAAGGTGCTAATGAGGGTGCTAATGAGGGTGATAATGATGGTGGTAATGATGGTGCTAATGAGGGTGCTAATGAGGGTGCTAATGAGGGTGCTAATGAGGGTGCTAATGAGGGTGGTAATGAGGGTGATAATGATGGTGGTAATGAGGGTGGTAATGAGGGTGGTAATGAGGGTGGTAATGAGGGTGGTAATGAGGGTGGTAATGAAGGTGGTATTGAGGGTGGTAATGAGGGTGGTAATGAGGGTAGTAATGAGGGTGATAATGAGGGTGCTAATGAGGGTGGTAATGAGGGTGGTAATGAGGGTGGTAATGAGCGTGGTAATGAGGGTGATAATGATGGTGGTAATGAGGGTGGTAATGAGGGTGGTAATGAGGGTGTTAATGATGGTGGTAATGAGGGTGGTAATGAGGGTGCTAATGAGGGTGCTAATGAGGGTGGTAATGAGGGTGATAATGATGGTGGTATTGAGGATGGTATTGAGGGTAGTAATGAGGGTAGTAATGAGGGTGGTAATGAGGGTGCTAATGAGGGTGGTAATGAGGGTGGTAATGAGGGTGATAATGATGGTGCTAATGAGGGTGGTAATGAGGGTGGTAATGAGGGTGGTAATGAGGGTGGTAACGAGGGTGGTAATGAAGGTGGTATTGAGGATGGTATTGAGGGTAGTAATGAGGGTAGTAATGAGGGTGATAATGAGGGTGGTAACGAGGGTGGTAATGAAGGTGGTAATGAGGGTGGTAATGGGGGTGGTAATGATGGTGTGAATGAGGGTGGTAATGATGGTGCTAATGAGAGTGGTAATGAAGGTGGTAATGAGGGTGGTAATGATGGTGCTAATGAGAGTGGTAATGAAGGTGGTAATGAGGGTGGTAATGAAGGTGGTAATGGGAGTGGTAATGATGGTGGTAATGAGGGTGGTAATGAAGGTGGTAATGTGGGTGGTAATGAGGGTGGTAATGGGGGTGGTAATGAAGGTGGTGATGAGGGTACTAATGAAGGTGGTAATGAGGGTGGTAATGAAGGTGGTAATGAGGGTGGTAATAAGGGTGGTAATGGGGGTGGTAATGGTGGTAATGAGGGTGGTAATGAGGGTGGTAATGAAGGTGGTAATGAGGGTGGTAATGAGGGTGGTAATGAAGGTGGTAATGAAGGTGGTAATGAGGGTGGTAATGATGGTGGTAATGAGGGTGGTAATGAGGGTGGTAATGAAGGTGGTAATGAAGGTGGTAATGAAGGTGGTAATGAGGGTGGTAATGAAGGTGGTAATGAGGGTGGTAATGAAGGTGGTAATGAGGGTGGTAATGAAGGTGGTAATGTGGGTGGTAATGAGGGTGGTAATGAAGGTGGTAATGAAGGTGGTAATGAGGGTGGTAATGAGGGTGGTAATGAAGGTGGTAATGAGGGTGGTAATGAAGGTGGTAATGAGGGTGGTAATGAAGGTGGTAATGTGGGTGGTAATGAGGGTGGTAATGAAGGTGGTGATGAGGGTGCTAATGAAGGTGGTAATGAGGGTGGTAATGAGGGTGGTAATGAGGGTGGTAATGAGGGTGGTAATGTGGGTGGTAATGATGGTGGTAATGAAGGTGGTGATGAGGGTGCTAATGAAGGTGGTAATGAGGGTTGTAATGAAGGTGGTAATGAGGGTGCTAATGAAGGTGGCAGTGAAGGTGGAATGAGGGTGGTAATGAGAGTGGTAATGAGGGTGGTAATGAAGGTGCTAATGAAGGTGGTAATAATGGTGCTAATGAGGGTGGTAATGAAGGTGGTAATGAAGGTGGTAATGAGGGTGGTAATGATGGTGCTAATGAGAGTGGTAATGAAGGTGGTAATGGGGGTGGTAATGATGGTGTGAATGAGGGTGGTAATGATGGTGCTAATGAGAGTGGTAATGAAGGTGGTAATGAGGGTGGTAATGATGGTGCTAATGAGAGTGGTAATGAAGGTGGTAATGAGGGTGGTAATGAAGGTGGTAATGTAGGTGGTAATGAAGGTGGTAATGAGGGTGGTAATGAGGGTGGTAATGAGGGTGGTAATGAGGGTGGTAATGTAGGTGGTAATGAGGGTGGTAATGAGGGTGGTAATGAAGGTGGTAATGAAGGTGGTAATGAGGGTGGTAATGAAGGTGGTAATGAGGGTGGTAATGAGGGTGGTAATGAAGGTGGTAATGAGGGTGGTAATGAAGGTGCTAATGAGGGTGCTAATGAGGGTGATAATGATGGTGGTACTGATGGTGCTAATGAGGGTGCTAATGAGGGTGCTAATGAGGGTGGTAATGAGGGTGGTAATGAGGGTGGTAATGAGGGTGATAATGATGGTGGTAATGAGGGTGGTAATGAGGGTGGTAATGAGGGTGGTAATGAGGGTGGTAATGAGGGTGGTAATGAAGGTGGTATTGAGGATGGTATTGAGGGTAGTAATGAGGGTAGTAATGAGGGTAGTAATGAGGGTGGTAATGAGGGTGGTAATGAGGGTGGTAATGAGGGTGGTAATGAGGGTGGTAATGAGGGTGATAATGATGGTGGTAATGAGGGTGGTAATGAGGGTGGTAATGAGGGTGATAATGATGGTGGTAATGAGGGTGGTAATGAGGGTGGTAATGAGGGTGCTAATGAGGGTGGTAATGAGGGTGATAATGATGGTGGTATTGAGGATGGTATTGAGGGTAGTAATGAGGGTAGTAATGAGGGTGGTAATGAGGGTGCTAATGAGGGTGGTAATGAGGGTGGTAATGAGGGTGGTAATGAGGGTGATAATGATGGTGCTAATGAGGGTGGTAATGAGGGTGGTAATGAGGGTGGTAATGAGGGTGGTAACGAGGGTGGTAATGAAGGTGGTATTGAGGATGGTATTGATGGTAGTAATGAGGGTAGTAATGAGGGTGATAATGAGGGTGGTAACGAGGGTGGTAATGAGGGTCGTAATGAGGGTCGTAATGAGGGTCGTAATGAGGGTCGTAATGAGGGTGGTAATGAAAGTGGTAATGAGGGTGCTAATGATGGTTTAATGAGGGTAGTAATGAGGGTAGTAATGAGGGTGGTGATGAGGGTGGTAATGAGGGTGATAATGATGGTGGTAATGAGGGTGGTAATGAGGGTGGTAATGAGGGTGGTAATGAGGGTGGTAATGAGGGTGGTAATGAAGGTGGTATTGAGGATGGTATTGAGGGTAGTAATGAGGGTAGTAATGAGGGTAGTAATGAGGGTAGTAATGAGGGTGGTAATGAGGGTGGTAATGAGGGTGGTAATGAGGGTGGTAATGAGGGTGGTAATGAGGGTGATAATGATGGTGGTAATGAGGGTGGTAATGAGGGTGGTAATGAGGGTGATAATGATGGTGGTAATGAGGGTGGTAATGAGGGTGGTAATGAGGGTGCTAATGAGGGTGGTAATGAGGGTGATAATGATGGTGGTATTGAGGATGGTATTGAGGGTAGTAATGAAGGTAGTAATGAGGGTGGTAATGAGGGTGCTAATGAGGGTGGTAATGAGGGTGGTAATGAGGGTGGTAATGAGGGTGATAATGATGGTGCTAATGAGGGTGCTAATGAGGGTGGTAATGAGGGTGGTAATGAGGGTGGTAACGAGGGTGGTAATGAAGGTGGTATCATAGCCAGAAATACGCGACATGCTATTGCGCAATACCCGCAAGGCAAGTCAATTCAGTCAAATGCGTGTATTAAATTGTAAGCGATCGGGCAAAAATGTTAAAATAATCGGAGAAAATTTACAGATTCACGAAATGCGAAACTATCCCTGAGTTAAACGAATGTTTATCGACATAACAAGCTAAAAATTGTTCGCTATTTGCTGAAAATGAGGTGTCCCCCAGACGATTTGTATATCGTCGTTGATTCACGTCGCTTTAGTCTTGAATGTTGGCCATTTACACCCAAGTCCGTGTGAGAAAATGCGTTTATACGGCAAACCATACACGAATGTCGACATGCGAAACTTGTTCCAGTAGGCCGAAGTTCTGAACAGGTCAGATAAGATAAAATATAAAAATCGTACCTTATTTCGACGTTTCCTTTTGCTTGCTCAAGTTTGCGAAGTATTGTGATAACAACAAACATCGATGTCCGTTTCTGAAGACATCACGTTTTAAAATTGCCATAACTCCGCGATTTTCTGCAGTATCACAACTCTTTTGATATTGAATTGATGCTTGTTGTCTGCTTGTTTGATTTAGCATGGTTTGAAAATCGACGCACGCATTATTTTAGACATATTTGCCGCTGAGTTATAGGTTTTGAACTACTTTTGGACAATGCGAAGGAGGCCGAAGCCAGACGAGGAGCAGCGGGATATCGGGAATTTGCCGGATCGTATATCAGGAAATATTCCAAATACTCATGCGCTATCACGTAAAACGCTGACAAAGACACATGTCTTGCAGACTCAAATGTCGCGTATTTCTGGCTATGATTGAGGATGGTATTGATGGTAGTAATGAGGGTAGTAATGAGGGTGATAATGAGGGTGGTAACGAGGGTGGTAATGAGGGTCGTAATGAGGGTCGTAATGAGGGTCGTAATGAGGGTCGTAATGAGGGTGGTAATGAAAGTGGTAATGAGGGTGCTAATGATGGTTTAATGAGGGTAGTAATGAGGGTAGTAATGAGGGTGGTGATGAGGGTGGTAACGAGGGTGGTAATGAGGGTGGTAACGAGGGTGGTAATGAGGGTGGTAATGATGGTGGTAATGAAGGTGCTAATGAAAGTGCTAATGAAGGTGGTAATGAAGGTGCTAATGAGGGTGCTAATGAGGGTGGTAATGAGGGTGGTAATGAGGGTGATAATGATGATGGTAATGAAGTGGTAATGAGGGTGGTAATGATGGTGCTAATGAGAGTGGTAATGAGGGTGGTAATGATGGTGCTAATGAGAGTGGTAATGACATAGAAATATTATACCTAGAATGCGTGCTCCTATCTCCTGCCAGTCAAAAAATTGTCGCCACAAAATGGCGGATTTATAAGGGCAAAAGGAACTCGCCCTAGGACCTTTTTACAGTTTTTGACACGGCCGAGGTTGACCGGTGTAGTGGACGATGGATGTTTTTTAGCACTGAATTTCTTTGTTTTTTACGCCGGGAAATTTACTGGATTAGTGAATTTAACGATAAAGGCATGTGAAGTGCAATAACCTTCGCCAAAACATTTCGAACATCAAACTCTGGATGTAGAAATGGCGACGATAGCGGCCTTTTAATACGAATGGTTTTAATGTTTTTACTGTTTTACATTATATTTGAATGATTCCCACTTGTCCATCTGTATGTGATTTATACTGAATGTGGGTGGAGGATTAATCCAGGAGACAGTAAGTGTTTTTTTCTTTTTTATCCAATCTAATAGGGATTTCTAGCTTGTGATTTTTGAAATATAAAATATGTTTATACACCTGTCATACTTTTTATACATCAGTCTTTTCGAAATCTATTTACATTGACATTTTAAATCCGTGTTTTTCTTAAGATTTTCTCCTAGTTTCCATTATGTATTTGATTAGTTTCTTTTCTTTTTCGTTTTTCTGAGTTTCAAGTTTAGCATGAGCCTATCTTTTTGTTGCTTTTTGTAATTGTGGTGAATTGATCGAAATATAATTTTGAACTTATAGTTTTTAGTACGTTTAATAAAGCAAGTGTCTTGCAAATTGTTTTATTTTATGCTGTGTATGTGGCTGATTTGTTGTCATGCATGTATCCAATTTATCCCTATGAAACGTCCTCCAATTCTTTATTTTGAGAGGCGATCATTGTTGTATATTTATCCCACCCCTTTGCAAAATTCAAAATGGCGGATCTATAAGGGCAAAATAAAATTTAATTTGGACACCTGTCACGTGACAGAGCACGCATTCTAGGTCTATTATTTCTATGGGTAATGCAGGTGGTAATGAAGGTGGTAATGAAGGTGGTAATGGGGGTGGTAATGGTGGTAATGAGGGTGCTAGTGAGGGTGGTAATGAGGGTGGTAATGAGGGTAGTAATGGGAGTGGTAATGATGATGGTGGTAATGAGGGTGGTAATGAGGGTGCTAATGAAAGTGGTAATGAAGGTGGTGGTAATGAGAGTGGTAATGAGGATGCCAAAGAGGGTAGTAATGAAGGTGGTAATGAGAATGGGTGATTGGGAAGATAAGGGAGAGTGATGATGAGGGTAAGAGACAAAGTCTTGGATAATAGTGAGAACAAGGAAAGTATTTTAAGATATGGTTTACAATCATTTAACAGACTGTTTTTGAACACCTTGGAGAGCTGTTAACAGTTTTAATTACACTTGATGAAATCATGAATGAGAGTTCAGGTATACATGAGAACTGGAAGCGATACAAAAGGTAAAGTTCTAGCAAACTTCCGAAGTACTCAATACTGATAACAAAGACCAAAAAGGAAGGCTAAAAACTGTGTGATGAGTTCTTTACTATCCAATTTCTTAAATGCAGGATGTTAAAATCAGTTCAGCACAACCCTGGTATGTTTAGTGTTGATGAAGCTAAACTACGGCCTTTGGAAAAATGGATTATGAAAATTGAAGGACAAATCTTGGATGGCTTAATCTTTGATGTATGTACTATCTATTACCCACTCTACTGCAGAATATGCCAGAATTTGGAATAGAAACAAACATAAGCTGTACATTACTATACAGTGAACTCCAATCTTCATATCTTTTCTTTGGCTCTCTACTCCACTCCACTTTACTCTACTTCACTTTACTCTACTCCACTCCACTCTACTCCACTCCACTTCACTTCACTCTACTCCACGCCACACCACTCCACTCCACTCCCTCCCTCCCTCCCTCCCTCCCTCCCTCCCTCCCTCCCTCCCTCCCTCCCTCCCTCCCTCCCTCCCTCCACTCCACTCCACTCCACTCTACTCTACTCCACTCCACTCTACTCTACTCACTCCACTCTACTCTACTCTACTCCACTCCACTCCACTCCACTCCACTCCACTCTACTCCAGTCCAGTCCACTCTACTCCACTTCATTCCACTCTACTCCACTCTACTCCACTCCACTCTACTCCACTTCACTGCACTCTACTCCACTCTACTCCACTCTACTCTACTCCTCACATATTTGTTTTAGAACTGTGTTAAGCAGATATTTGACATGAAGGACATTCCAGTGGCTGCCAATCGTGGATTATTCGACGAATTCTTACACAACCTTCAAGTGATATTTGCTACTGTTGAACCAAAACTCGGTAAGAGTAACACAACGACAAACCAATCATGTATAGAATGGTGCAGTACGTATACACAGGGGTTTCACTAGAAGCCGGCAACCGGCGAACTCCGGCGGTTACTTTCCAAATCATCGCCGGCTACTTTCATAATCATTGTTTTAAATTTTAATTGTAAATACCGTATACATGTTCACTTTGAGCCGTTCCATTTTCTCTTGAAAGCGTAAATGAACTTGAATGTGAAGAAAGCTGGTTTCTGTGGAAATTTGTAATTTCTTGCTTGATAATTTTCTGTATTAAATCTGTATTAGGGACCTTAAGATCTAGGACGGCAACCTCAACGACGACGTCATTTAAACAAAATAATTATATTTGCAAAACAACGAGAATGAATAATTTTTACTCCCTGGAGTAATCCCAACACCGTCCTCGTTCTTTTACAACGCCACTTAGAGCATTTTCTCGTCTTCAGGACGACGTCAACGGCTAAAAGATGAGAACTGTTGCTTAAGATTGACTTCAAATCTTCAATACAGACACTACAATAATTTTAGCAAAGTGCTGGAAATGGTGTTTCCGAGGTTCTAGACTTCAAAAATTTCCCGGGTGCGCCACCCCAACAAATGCGGTCCTAAATTGCTACCTCCATGTTCAGCCGCCTACTTTCTAAAATGAGCCTGCTACTTTCAAAATTAATGAAACCCCTGTATACATGTAGTGTGTGTGTGTGTGTGTGTGTGTGTGTGTGTGTGTGTGTGTGTGTGTGTGTGTGTGTGTGTGTGTGACTGTGTGGTACGTTTGTAAGTAGGCTATTTGTCAGCTTGGCGTAATCTAACAGGCGTTCCGTAGATATTTCTCAGGCGCAAATACTCAACTGTGCCCCAGACAGATCGAACCTGTAACCTTCTAATAATCTGTTAGAGCCTCCAAGCCTCAGTAGTTCTATACTATATATTAGGGTGACACCAGTCATTGACACATTGTAAAGAAGTAAAAATATAGCATGTGTAGGCAGTGTTGAAACAACAATCGAAATACAGTAAGGTTTGATATACTGCCGAAACAGAGAACGTAGGAGCCTTTGACGGGCTTTGTTAGAGAGAAACGTGGGCCTGACGAAGGGCCTTCTCTCGAAACGTTAGACTCCTACGTTCTCTGTTTCGGCATTGTATAGAAGGTTTGATCTACTTTATATCTATGGCTGAAAAACTAGTTATATATACATTGTATTCTGCGTGGTTTACTATCAGGAAATACTGGCGTTTCGAGCAAAGAAACCGTCTCTCATGGTAAGATGTTGTTTGTCTAGGTGAAAGTGGAGAAATCAATCAGCGACAAACGTTTGTTGGCTTTCTTGGACTGTACAGTTTGTTTGTACAGATTTTTCGACAAGTTGACAAGAAATTTACCAAACAAATTTGGGAAGTCCACAGAAAGGTACGGAACAGGAGAGGAGTGCGGTGCTGTTGTTGTTGTTGTTGTTGTTGTTGACTTGTTGTAAAAGTTAATCAAGCTTTAAGTTATTCAAAAATGTAAGATTGGAATTTTTTTTCTTCCAGATTCCTGCAATTCATTTAGTAGGCAACATTATGTTCTTTCCAAATGAGTTCCTTCAGTCCAAAGTTCCTCAAATGCAAAAGATAATCGACCGTAAGCAAGAAGCAGTTGTCACATCATCTAGAGAAAGTTTCTTGACAACAACAAGCCAGAACTTACCAAGGTATACACAGTACTTTTTCTTGAACAAGAGTGTATTAAATAACTCTCCACGTGCGCATCACATGAGTGTTTAAACTGATCCGTTATGATAAGGAAATATGCATGGCAGACCTAATTTTTATATTCACAACACATCTGTGCTGTTTGGTTAAACATACAATGTCGTCGTCGTCGTTGTTGTTGTTGTTGTTGTTATTTTTGTTGAAGATGGTGGTGATGATGATGATGATGATGATGATGATGATGATGATGATGACGATGATGACGATGATGACGATGATGACGATGATGATGACGATGATGACGATGATGACGATGATGACGATGATGACGATGATGACGACGATGATGATGATGATGATGATGATGATGTGATAATGACGATAGTTAGGATGACAATGGTGATGGTGATGGTAATGGTCAGGGCCGCCGAGAGGGGGAGAGGGGTGAGTAGGGGGGCGAGTTGCCCCAGGCCTCCAACTTTAGAAGGGTCCCCTAACATTTT
>OZ036004.1:8491467-8496467 GCA_964035015.1 Corallium rubrum
ACTAGAGACCTTAAGATACCCCGGATTCGGTTTACGGGTATACGGGTACCGTCATTTTTTTTTACTCGTAATATCTACCCGTTTTCCCGTGGTAGATCATGGTCTACCCGTACTTACGACTACGGGTACGGGTAGATTACCCGTACTCGTAAACCGAACCCGGGGTATCTTAAGGTCTCTATTGATAAAAATTCGCATTTTAAATATCGAACTTCACATAATATGAAGTTCTATTGAAAGTCAGAACAACTAACTCTAAGTAAACTTCATGTTATGTAAAGTTCGATATTTAAAATGTGAATTTTTAGCAACTTGCCAAGGAGTCGCCGTGCATCGTTAGCAAGTCAACATTGCAATGTTGCTGTCAATATTGCAAGGTCGCGCGGTAATTAAAGAACATCCGCTTTGACTGAAAAACCCTACAGTTGTCGTCCTGATCAAAGATCAGTTCTGAAGTTCGATATTCTTTTGTTTTACAGTACATGTTCGGTGCACTTCGTGATTGTGTTATTCCGCTGAAGCAAGCCCGTCATGATCCACCAGAACTCTTGCTGGACGCTTTTAACCAAGAAATTACCAAGAATTTTGACGAGGTTGGACCTATTAGTTGCTCGACATAGTTTACATTCTTAATATGTCGTTTTCATGAATTTTTTCTCAAATTGGGACCCGTTGCGAAAATGCAAATTTTTATGATGTTAGTGTAGTGCATTGATCAGAGCCGCGAAGAGGAATTTTGGGCCCCTGGCCAAAAAACTATATGTAGGCTCCTCATGTTTGTCGTATTTTTTTAACCATAAAAAGAACCCATGGTAGTGAATTGAAAGAGCTATAGAGGGCCCCATGACGGTATAATAAGTCATAAAAAGCCCAATGGCACTAATAAAGCCGTACAAGAGCCATGCCAGTGACAAAACCATTAGGAACCCAATGCAATGTAATGATCAATACTAAAGCTTCCGTTGTTAGTTATTACAGAACTGAATTTATTGTTCAACATTTCAGTTCAACATATTCCCTTGCTTCGTTTCGTTAAAAATGGGCCCCTCCTGACCATGGGCCCCTGGTTAACGACCAGGCTGACCCCCGTTCTCGTCAGACCTGACTGTGATCACTGAAATACGAAAGCCGTTGCCGACGGCTTATTTCTGTATTTTTTCTATCTTCTCAGCACTTTCTTGCACCTGTGTGTCGTCAAATAGAAACGGACCTTCGACTTCATATTCATCAACATTTGCAAGTTGGTGATAGGAACCCGTTCAGGGTAAGTAGAGGTTTACGAATACCAACCTACGCACAATTCAAACTCATTTTACACCCGAACTCATTTTAGCCAGGGCGAGGCTGCCACATCAGCTTTATGCATATAGAGCAAAGTGAAAAGGTGGTAAGTTGCCAAGAGTTTTAGTAACGAAATACTGACATTTCGAGCGGGATCCTTTTTTACCATCTTTTCACTTTGCTTTATCCAAAGCACTGCCTACACAGTACTCTACTTTTATACAAGCTTTATATGTAGTACATCATACACGAGGAGGAGTGTTTCATCAGGATATCCAAACACTGAGACGTTTGTTGAAAACCTAGGCGAAGCCGAGGTTTTTGAACAAACTTCGAAGTGTTTGGATATCCTGATGAAACACTCCTCCGAGTGTAATCAGTATTTTAAGAGAAAATCAAGGTAAGAGTTTGCTTAATTTATGTAATTTCTTCCTCCGATATCCAAACCACCGAAACAGTGCTGATTTCCTTTGTGTTTTCCTCATGAATTATTAATGAGTTTGAGATGTACTATTTCAAACAT
The DNA here is from genome assembly GCA_964035015.1 of Corallium rubrum. Classification (NCBI taxonomy): domain Eukaryota; kingdom Metazoa; phylum Cnidaria; class Anthozoa; order Scleralcyonacea; family Coralliidae; genus Corallium; species Corallium rubrum. The sequence continues at coordinate 8,493,272 of OZ036004.1, forward strand.
GAGCAGTAGTGTTTTATCAGATTTAAAACCCGAGGCGATAGCCAAGTGTTTTAGATCTGATAAAACACGTATTGCGAATGTCTTAAATGGCTTCAAAATTATCCATATAATAAGCTCATATAGAAATCAATTTTTGTCTTAGCCGCAAAATCGAAAAAAAAAGTTCATCGAAAATTAATAACGAGCGTGTCTCTATCACATATAGAGACACGTCACGCCGTCACGGTCATGATTTTCCTTTGTGTTTTCCTCATGAATTATTAATGAGTTTTTGAAGTGCAGTTTAGAGTTTTATAGATTTGATTACGACGAAGAGATTCGTATATTTGTTTCGCGTAACGTATTTTATATTTGATTGAAAAGGTCGGGGTTAAGGATTTGTCACAGTTCCTCAAAATCAAACCAATCAGATTCTTTGATCGTCTTATCAACGTAAAAGGTAAAAAAGCTAATAAAACCAGCTTTCTGGGAGCTCTCCCCTTGACGAGTATAACATCGTCTGGCCTTAGCCAGAGTAAAATTAATAAATAGACAAAAAGCAACGGTGGCCAGCAGAGGCGTAGCCAGGTTTTCCCATTGAACTCTAAGTAAACTGGAACGATAACTCCATAAGACTGGCCCTATGATTGGGTGAAGTCAAACTTCCCGCCGCTGGGGGCAGCCATGCACGTCACACGTCACCAGAACCTATGAAGTGGCACAATGAAAAACTGAAAACTCGCTGCAAAAATCAACCAGAAAACTCATAATTTTTTATGCCTAAAGGTTTTTAGAGATGATACCGAAGAAGCTAGTACGTATTGGGCTTATCGGCCTTGTACCTGAACTATTTCTGGCCACGAAAATGGATTGAACGACGAAATATCTGCCGAACAAAAGCAAAATTCGAGTCCGAAACTCCACGGAAAATGCAGGTTTTTCTTATGTTTCTTTGTTATCCCAAAGTTTGAAGGTTGGCATGCCAAGAATAAATGATTGAGGTTAAAGTATAGCTTTAACTCAAGTTTCAGTTGTGGAAATGCTAAATCTGACGTTTTTCGATACAAAGAGTAACTCCAGAGCTGTAATAACACCCGGTAAAGTGAATTTTGTTGGGGTTTTTCTACTGAAAATTGAGAAATTTAAAAGCCAACTGTCTTTATAAACAAACTCTTCATTTTAAACATGGGATGCTTATGTATTTTCTTTATATTTGTCCAAACCATGCCAATTTTGATTGCGTATTGTTGACTTTCATTTGAGACCTTATATTTTTACTGTTTTTCTTGTTTTTACTCGTCGTGTCAGTGTTCACCTACTCTATAGTATATTGGAATTTAATCTAAGCCTGAAAGTGGTCAACAAGTCCAAATTCAGCTTCATTTTTTCTCGGCTATAAAGTAAAAGGGACTGGGATTGACGTGCATGGCGGCCCCCATGTCCACCATTTTTGGCTTCATGATACGCCATCGAGTTATCGTTCCAGTTTACTTAGAGTTCAATGGGTGTTCCTGTCAATGGAGGGGCCAACTCAAGCAAGATGCGTACCGAGGGAGGAATCCAAGCGAGGGCCAAGGGGGTGTTGTTATTTTTTATTTAATTTTGTAAATACTGTATTTATACTGTATACTGGCTGTCAACACAACACACAACTGAACGACCCAAAAATACTCAAAGTCCTAGCATAGCAAAATAAACTTTTTCATAGCAAAATAATGAAAATGTAACGCACAAACTTTATACTAGACTGAATTTCTCCAAGGAGGGCCCGACAATTTCGCCAGGGGGGGGGCGGCCCCCGGGTTACGCCTCTGGTGGCCAATTACTGGTTAACTGGGGAAACTATGGTGTTGAATTATTTTAACCATTCCTGCCTGAACCGACCAAAAGCGGCCTCCTTTATTTTTTACTCTTTCTAACGCCAGACGATTTTACTTGTCAAAAAGAGAGAACCCTCTGACATCCTAGGCAGCAATGGATTGACTTGATTTTGTGGTTCGTTTAGAACACGTGTCTCATTACTTGGACTCGACGTTTTACAATTTAACCACTGTCGCTCTTCACGACTGGAAAACCTACGGCGAGATGAAGAACTTGGCTGCACAGCGTTACAATCTGACAATGACTGAGGCACATTTACCCAGCCAAACACTCGAACAGGTGGGTAGCAATCCCCAGGGTAGACTTGCTCCAAGTCCGCCTCTTAGCGGTAGTTTTTGCGGGAGAGCGGAAAAGCGGGAGGAAAGAGGCGGACTTGTTTCGCTTGCAGGTTTTTGAATCTAATTAAATATTCCGGCGGGAAACCGCTGAAATGTACATCGCCCTGTTTTGACGTGTTTCGGGTTGTCGTACATGCAATGGAAAGTGGTTCTACCCCTACTAAAACGTTTTCAAGAGCCTGTTTAGGTCCAACTTCCAAAGATAGCACTTGCATAGCAATTTAGCCTGAATATAATTACTTCCCGAATTACGTCACCGGTCGAAAAATTCACCGGTAAATTTTGGCGCGCTGCAGGTGGGAAAAGTCCTTTTCAACGAGGAACCGGAAGGTCAAAAATGTCGAAAGGTCAAAAATGTTTGAAAAGGACTTTGAGAAAGTCTATCCCCAGGGTTAAATGTACTGTATAGAGAACATTGACGGAGTGTCAAAGTTCCTGTCGCCATACGAAGATCAATCAGATCATCAGAGCGCTGCGTATAGGCAGTGTTTTAGATAGAGCAAAGTGAAAAGATGGTAAACTGCCTAGAATAGTTTTGATTAAAGAAATACCAAATCGTTTTCTGTGTTTGGATACTCTGATCCAAACACGCGGGAAATTGCGAGACTGGAGAAAAGCGTAACAAAACACGAGCCGTAGGCGAATGTTTTTGGCTTTTCAAAAGTCGAGCAATTTCCCAAGTGTTTGGATAAGAGTCTCCAAACACGGAAAAAACCCATTTGGTATTTCTTTTATAAAATAATCACAAGTGAATATGATATACTGTCCGACATTTTCAAAAAGTTGTTTTGGCGGGAATTTTCCGTGTTTGGATACTCTGATCCAAACACGGCAATTGACCAATCGGGGCTCGCGTAGTATACATGTTATTTTATAAAACGAAATACTGACGTTTCAAGCGGAGCCCTTTATCAGAGTAAAGTGTGTGAGTTAAATGTATTATTAGACAATGCACTCTTTTTAAATTTATAACAATCTAAATTTGAGCTTAGTGCTTT